>JANAVB010007397.1:17910287-18232787 GCA_029216955.1 Iris pallida
CAGAACTAATAACTATCTCCATGCACTCACTAAACCTGAAGAGATCATCAGGTCCTCAGGGGACATAGCAAGATACATAAAAATATGCCTATCTAGCAGTTTATTATGCAGTAAAGAAAATACAGAAAATAAACGAGAAAAGACCAATCAGCAAGAAAACACGACTATACACGACTGGAAGAACCACTACGCCTAGACGAACTGCTGGAGAAGAATAAGAGAAAACGATATCACGATGTCAATGGATAACCAATCGAATACTCAAACCCTCATCCCTAGTGTGGACTCGTAGGTTTGAACAACTACTAACCCTCGCCCCTAGTGTGGACTAGCAGGCTAGCATCACCCTCGTCCCTAGTGTGGACTAGCAAGTGTGAACCATATACTACTAACCCTCGTCCCTAGTATGGACTCGCAGGCTAGCATCACCCTCGTCCCTAGTGTGGACTCGCAGGTGTGGACTGATAACTACTAACCCTCGTCCCTAGTGTGGACTCGCAGGCTAGCTTAACTACCAACCCTCGCCCCTAATATGGACTCGCAGGCTAGCTTAACTACTAACCCTCGCCCCTAATGTGGACTCGCAGGCTAGCTTAACTACTAACCCTCGCCCCTAATGTGGACTCGCAGGTTAGCTTCAAGATTTTAAGACAAAGAGGTAATGCATTTCCGTTATGACTTATTCATCCTATGATACGATACGACTAAATTCAAGTACAAGTGATGACACAACACGACCCAATCACGATACACGAGAAAACCAATCCAACATGAACTACAAAGCTAAATAAAAACAAGGCTATATATATACTAGCAGGCATGATATACAAATTACATATAAATAATCAACTAGTAAAACTGTATAATAATATAAATATGCATGTAAATAAACTTTAGAGGGAGGCAAGGTATCTTGTTTGGAGGTTGCACGCAGATCAACAAAAATACAGTCAACTGCCAAGCCATGAAGTCCAAGTCCTCACAACTGTCTTCGAAAGCTGAAACGGGCATTGCCAACATTCTCAGAATAGTCAAATTAGCTAAGATTGCATGTCCTTAAGCCCAATTCTGAACACAGGGGCAAAACCGTAATTTCGGGCAAAAATGATGTCCAACGTTGGACCCGCTTTGCACCGAAAACATGCTAAAGTCAATGGTCTCTAAAGTCATCAAACTATATGTCTACGGATTCGTTTTGACGATACGAACCCAACGGTATGTCTAATTTTGGATTCCGGTGGGCCGGACACAAAATCATCCGTTGAGTAGAACCGTGGGGACCGCAAAACGACGATCCGATCAACTATCTCCGAATCGGACTAAACTTGGCATACAGGACCAAAAAAATGATACGGTCCTGTTGGCATAAGTTTTGTCTCGATCTGACGAGCGTGCACAAAGTAATTGGGAAATTTGTACAGAGGCCGATATGGTGAATTTCGACGGATACGTATCAAATTCGTCGCGCACACGCGACCAATTTGATTTCCGTCAAAGCCCACACGTCCATGAAGCCGTTACGCTCCTTTCGATGCTTTCTGTTCGGGACCTCGTCGCCCGGATTGGCGGAACACACGTCGTATCGGATGGTTTTTCAAGTTTTAAAAAATTGTTTTCACAGTTTATTCCGATTTTCTCTCTGGTTTAACTTACGATATAAACCACTAGAATTAAAACTAATAATTGGGTTTTAATCTCTGTTAGGTTGTCTACAATATTGTTCAGATAGATTTTTGAAACCGTCGGTGTACCGGCAAAGAATTACCTTCCAAAACCGACGTTGGGACTGGATTTTACCCTGTTTAAAACATGTTTTTCGTCGACTTCGAGTCGACTTCAAGGGCCGATCGTTTGATTTTCTTAAATCCTAATCAACGAGGTTTCTAGAGGCTCATGCGGACTATAAGTAGGAGTTCGTAGCTCGTAAAACAGTCGACTAAGGAGGAAGAAACTTACCTGCAAAGTCGAAGCTTCGCTTTCCGTACTGCTGTTGCGGTTCCTCTGTTTCCAGGAATGCACGGTCCTGGCCGACGGTCAGGCGACCTGGCCGGCCTCCGGTGTCCCCGAGGTGGCGCACGGCTGCTCCATGGCCAGGTCGGCGCTGGGTTGGGACAAGGAAATTAGGGTTTAGGCGTTTCGAAGTTTCGTTCGTGCTGTGTTATATACATATACGAGAAAAGTGAAAGAAGAGCTCAGGGTGGGGAATGCCTGCTACTGTGGTTGGGCTGCTGGCCCATGGCTAGGCCGGGCTGGGCTTTGGCCTGGCTTGCCGGGCTTGGGCCTGGGCTCTCCAGCTGTGAGTTGTTTTATTCATTTCTTTTTTACTACATGTAAGTTAATATATATATTTATATGTATACACACACACATTTATATGTATATACAAACACATATACACCTATATTTACATATATACACCCATACACATATACACATGTACATAATATATATATTTATACATATACACATGTACATAATATATATATATATATATATATATACACACATGTACATAATATATATATTTATATATTTACATATACACATAATTTATATATTTATATATATATATATATATATATATATATATATATATATATATATATATATATATATACTTATATAACAAATCTCCAAAATCTAAATAAATATTCTTAATAGAAATACAACTCTCAATACTATCTATTCTTAGGGTGTGGCCAATTCCTAGGAGTATGTATTTATATATCTACACACACACACACACACATATATATATATATATATATATATATATATATATATATATATAAAATATATATATATATATATATATATATATATATATATTTTATATATATATATATATATATATATATATATATATATATAATATATATATATATATATATATATATATATATATATATATATATATATATATATATAATATATATATATATATATATATATATATATATATATATATAGAGAGAGAGAGAGAGAGAGAGGGGGTAAATATATATATAGAGAGAGAGAGGTAAATTCATTTAACACTAAAATAATACAATAACCAATAACAATAAATAGTAATCCTAATAACAACTAATAATAGACTGATAGTCACTTGATGGATGTAACATGCATACTACTGACCTGGTTTCAGAAGATCATACAAAATTTGTAAAACATTATTTAATAATAATAATACCTATAACGTACATATAACAATTATTTAGGAAATAATTGCCAATTTCCTAAAAATATATACAAAGAGGTTTGCATTTACCAAACATGTCTAAAAGGCCGTATTTGGTCCCACTACATGCCAACATGGGCTTGGACTTGGTTCGGTCCAGTCCAGGCTGGTTTGATGCAACCGAGTTCCCTAATAATTGATAACCTCCATAATAATCAATTAAATTATTTACAGTAGTCATGCCGCAACTTGGCCTGATTTTTCTAGTTAGGACACTTCTACATCTTTTTATTCCCCTACCATGGCTAAACATTAGTCAAAGCACGCCACTGCACTAACCGTGCCATGATTTCTAGTCGTCTTATATTCCAAATCTCAACCATGGCTAAAATCATCTACCGTAATAATTAACTAAATAAATATTTATAAAATTCTAAAATCACTATTTAAATCAAATAAATAATATAAAAAAATTTGGGAAGGGAAGCTACAAACATGATATTAGGCATGGCCTCTATCATACTATGGCATGTGTGACATGCAGCAGGGTCCTCATCCGACTGTTGGATCTGTCCAAAACAGGATTCGGCATTCTGTAATGCCTCCGTCAGAGCTTTTCGGGTCTTCTTGGAGAGACAGAGGAGCTCGAAAAGCAACAGTCTGGCCGAGGGATTAGCCAGTTGAGCCAGTATGTCAAAATTATAGGGTAATTCCAACCATGCAGTGGTGTCCTTTCGGAGAGGCTTGTCAAAGAGCCCTTTTTTTGTTTTTGTTTGTCCACCGTCGGCGTTTGAGATAGACCCGGCTCAGAAGTACCGTAAACGACCGATGTTGTGACCGATATTGTCTCTTTGCTAGGGGCCTGGTAATAATTATATGAATATTCCAGGCCAGTCCTGGTTGCTTTAGCTCTTTCTTTATTAGATGAGGCGAAGACAACATTACAAGATCTGTCCTTCCTGCCCTTGGTCTTGACAGCACGACATGGGACAAGTTTTATCAGGTCGTCGATGAGATCGGGATGTACACACATGACCTTCCTTTGAGGTGTTTTGATAGGGACTAACCCCGAGGCTTGAGCAATCGGGATGTTAATGACCTCCATAGTTACCTTGGGGATTGGTATGACGCCATCATGTGTCTCCGTAAGCAGAAATTGAAATTGGCCGAACTGGAGGATTAGCATGTTGGCAAAGACCATTTTTTCCTTAAAGTCCAACGATAGCATATTGGCATCCACTAGCGGCTGTATGTGCTTCTTCAGGATATAGTAGTCTTCAGTCGAGTGGTTAACGTACCGTTGGTAATGGCAGTATTTGGGCTCATCCACCCTGTCAACTTCTTCGAGACATCTAAAAGGTGGAAGTATAAGTTTCTCACCCTCGAGCAAGACGTTAAGTAATTCCAGGGCATCCTCATCCTTGAAGAAATAATTCACCTTTTGGATTGGGGGTCTTTCAGGTTTCTGAAAGGGAGGTACACCCCGTTTGAGACTTGCGGTCATAACTTGTTTTGCTTTGGGCTCAATGTAGTTAAGTGCTGTGGTAGGCGTCCTGCCTTTCTCGTTTGGAAGGCTCATTCCTAGTAAGTGGGCTTCTTTGGCTTTCCTCTCAGCGTCTTCTGCATTGATAATAAATGTCGCCCAATCTACGTAGCTGGAGGAGGGAGTCCACAGTCTTGTCATAGGGGATAAACCTTTTTGGCAAGTATCTAACAATATCGCTTCAGAAACCCCCGGTTGTAGTCTCAATGCGGCCTACCGAAATCGTTTTATATAAACTCGAGCAGGTTCCTTGTCCTTCTGAGTGGTGTCCATCAGCGTAGACATTGACATATCCATCCCCGGCTCATAGAATCTGGACATGAACATATGATGGAGGTCGTCAATGGTTGATACCGAGTTGTCTTCGAGACAACAGAACCATTCATAGGCAACCTTCTCAAGGCACCAATAAATAGTTTAGCATGGAGGGCATCATCCCTCGGTAAATGCCCCATCATAGAGTTGAAATGATTGAGATATTGACGGAGGGAATCCTTTTCGTCAAAAGAAGTGATAGTCACCCGGCTTGAATTTGGTAGGGTAGATTACCCTATTTTATTAAACCGGGATGGGTTGGTTGAGCCCCAGTTTTTGCCGAGATTCTTGCCTATCTCTGGCGTCAGCTCTGGCTCTGATATCCTAGATGGCGTCAAAGACTTCTTCCGACACCGCTGGCCTAGATGCTTGTGGTAAAGTGTAATCACTCGTCGCGAGTGGTAACACTACGTGGTGACTCGTAGTTGGAATATTTGGGGCATTAGAATCCCCATTATTTCCCGGGTCCGGGACCTATAACGGTGACTGGGATAAGGTTTGAGCTGCTTTCAGCTCTGTTACAATTTTCGTTAGAAGCGCTAAGCTGGCATTAATGGACTGCATCATTTCTTCGATCATTTTGAAGCGTCTTCTATCTTGAGACCATTATTTAGCACTCGTCATGTGTAATGGCATGATCCGAGTGCGGACCGACCATTCGCTCTATGTTCCTAACTTTTATGCTTCACTTTCGGCAATATAGGTGATCATCTAAGAGAAGTTACCCGAATCGAGGTTTGGAGTATCCTCAGTTTCCAAGTTTTCGGAAATATACTAGGAGTGGGTACCCCCGGCCACTCTTTCTTCTGTTTTGAGGGAATCATTGTCCCTTTGAAACATCGGATTGTAGTGCAACAACGGGGGTTGGCTACCCCTGGGTCCTTGGATGAGCGAGGGACGGGAGTCCTCGGTCAGGTCAGCGTTTGGTACAGAGCACTGACCACCTCTAGTTTTCAGGGTTCTGGATTTAAAGAGGGTGTGTTGAAATATCCCGGTGTTGGGCACTTCCAACTCACTGCTCTTGGGTCGATTCTTGGATGTATCGACTGAATAGTTGAGATTTCTTTCAGCCAGATGAGAGTTCCTTGCAGCATGGCTGAGGCAAAGAGAGGTTCCTCTTCTTCATCCGCTTGCAACTATTCAACGAGGCATCGTCGAATGGATGTAGTAGGTTGTAGCTGTTGAAACATGGACTGCCTTTTTCGGACTGCGATTTCGTACAGTAGCAGTTGATAACAATTTTAGCACACGTAAGTACACCCAAAGGGATTTTGTATGTAGTGTTCGTTGTGGTCCCCTCCTCTCGATATTTATGATTAATCATATGATGCAGGTTGTGGGATGGGTGCTTCACCTTCACGCCTCCCTGGGTAGACCGAGTGTTGTGGCACACAAGTGGATGTACCCCCATACTCCGTTCCTGAGCCTGCAGAATATTTAGGCATTTAGGAGACTTTGGAAATTGGTCTGACCCTGGCGTAGAGGCACGCGGGCAAGGTCTATACAGCATTTCGTCTGGCGCACATGTCACCACTAGAGGCGCATGCCTCGCTACGGCATGAGAGGCACGTATAGCATGCACCTTTGTTCTGGTTTCAGACTTGTCGTGTGTTACGCCTCCTCCTTCTGAGATCGTATCACACACTTTAGGTCTACCACATCGGTCACGACCCGTACTCGGTTTAGGGGCACGAGTACATAGGTACGTCCAGCCTACGCCACAGTATCGGTGGTAGAATGCTGTCCTAGGTCACAACATCTAACACAGTATAAATGTACCTGTACAGAATGTACACTCCAATTGGAGGACAATCTACGAAAATACAACTCAATCACATAAACTAGAAGTAGATAAATGACAGGATAAGATAGGTATGAAATCCACAAAATATGATACAATCTAGAAATAAAATAAGTCTAAGTGTTTAACAACACCAAATCTCTACATCTCAAATAATACATCTGAAAAGACAACAAAATAACATAAAGATAAAGCCTAGCAGTCTAGCCTAGGAATAAGGTAGTATCCTCAGCAACTACTAGAGGGATCCTGAGGGTCCAGGTCACAAGTGTCATATATACCAGCTCCGTAGTAGGTGGTGCAGAAATTCGCTTCGTTCTCTGTAATATTTTCAACAGGTCCAGTCAGGACAGGAGCGAATACATAAATCTCACGCAGTTCATATCATGGCAGGAAATATAGAACAAGCAATAGAATAAAATACATAAAACGTTGTAAGAGATGTACATGAGTA
Source organism: Iris pallida (assembly GCA_029216955.1). NCBI lineage: Eukaryota > Viridiplantae > Streptophyta > Magnoliopsida > Asparagales > Iridaceae > Iris > Iris pallida. The sequence continues at coordinate 17,917,579 of JANAVB010007397.1, forward strand.
GTAACAACATATAAATCTGAGTACAGGAAATATGTATGAAATTAAGAATTGTAAATAATATAAGTGACCGGCTTAATGTATATAATAGCACAAGAAGGTTATGTAACCGGCTTGATTTGCACACACCTAAGTTACAGAGTTTGTACACGAGTATACTAAAGGAATGATCACATAACCACTTCTACTCCCCCGCCCCCAATCAATACACAAGCATCCATTCAAGTTATGTTACGTACACGATTTTTGGTTATATACGAAGAACATGTGAACATGAGAGTACATGAGAGCACACGTGAGTACACGAATAACACGAGAGTAAGGAGTACATGATGCGCAGGAATAGCACAAGACATGAAGTACCCGATGCACCCGATGAGGAGATAACATCTCAAGAAAAGATCAATATAGTACTAATCCGTGTGAATAATATGTCAGCAACAAGTAAAATTGTCACGCCCCAGAACCAGAATACTGGAGAGCGGGGGCAGACATAGCCAGCTACGTATAACGGAATGGGATCCACCCCGCTATACGGTCACGGCTGTCTAGATATGTGAGGGTTTCACTACAATCCATCATTCTCTTAAGGTCATAAAATAGCCTATTGTCTCAATCTCAACCAACTAATAATAATCACAAGATATTAGATCTCCAAATATACAATTGTAAGGCGTCCCAAACATTACATATCCAGATGATCATGAAGCTAGTCGTTACAAAATGTGAGGACTAGCAAGAGTTCAGTATACATGATCAACTCCCGGGGCTTGTCAATCATGTTACAGCCCGTAGGCAGACAGTAAGTAAGTACAATCGAGCTAACACTTGCTCGTCGGCTAAACGCCTCAAAAGAATAATTTACAATATTACAGTGGGAGAATAAAAGAAACCCACTCGATGCCCTGGTTACGCCTGGTGACCACCATCGGGCTGAAAAGCAGGGAGATCCTTTGGTGCTGCTCCGGTATCTGGCCATACAAAACCAGCTGGGTCAGACCCCAGAAAGAACAAGTGCCACAAAGAAGGCTTCACTTAAGAACTAAAGCCAGCAAATTAGCACAATAATATAATTACATAATAAGAGACAGTAATTTAAGAAAAAGCATGATAGGTAATTATAAAAGACAATCTTGCATAGAATCACTAAAAGACAAGACATATGGAAAAGCATGCCAGGATGATATACGATGAGATAACCATGGGACTATTCAGATAGCTAGGTTACAACCCGTAAACCAAACAAGGACCGGGGTTGTAACCCTTCGTCTGAACGGAACTTGGTTTCTCTCACCATTTATCGGCAAGATAAATATAAGAAATCAGGTCAAGTAACAATCTGGAGTGACAATCATTATAGTGACAATCTGGAGTGACAATCATTATAGTGACAATCTGGAGTGACAATCATTCAATCATTCTGGTACAATCTTGCAATCAATCACTTCTAGACAATACTATACTGGACTAGACTCCATCCAATCAATCACGGCCAATCATTGCATACGGCTTTCTACATTAACTAACTAGGGTTATCACAATCCTAGTTACTAGCAAGATGCAATGAGATGCTCCAAGTAGTCACAGGCCCTGCAGCTATCCAGGTTATCCAGGCAATCATTATAGTGACAATTTAGAGAGTTCAATCATTTTAAGTGACAATCAAGAGTGCCCCACATGATAGTGGGCTGGAAATGTGCCCTACTCGTCGGCAGGCTACAAGTCTAAACATTTGCGGCCGGGATAACGAGATCGCCTGTAACTGGGGAACATCTCTTCATGTCTAATGAATTATACTAGTCATTAACCTTAGTCCATTTCAGTAGGTACTCCTGACCATGGTACTCAGGAGTCCCCTCCTAGACGTGATGCAAGACAGGACTGGATTATTTGTACAAGCACAATCGCCCACGGTGTCCAGGTTACTTATACAAGTCATGTCATGTCAGGTAGCCGTGGCAACAGCTATTCGAGATAATCATGTCAGGTTATCATGTCAAGTGTTCTTCTCAGGAGTGCGCCACGACGGGCCACTATCAGGTCATGTCAGGTTTTCTTGTCAAGAGTGCACCACTACGGGTCACTATCGTGTCATGCTCAGGTATCATTTCCAAACATATTAAACAAATCCATGATTATCAAGTTCATGACAAAAGGCGTAAGGATATAAAATGGGCGTAAAATCTAATAAAGTGAGTTACGAAACATGGGCAAATAATGATAAATAATAATACACAGGACTATGAGAAAGTCATGCGGTTCAGTCATATGCGGCCAGGAAAGGAGGGGACGCATGCGGCTGGAAGTACAAGGGCACCAGCGGCTGGAAATGCAAAGGCGCTTGCGGCTGGAATTAATCGGGAACATGCGGCCCGGACTCAGAAGTCCATGCGGCCAGGGTCTAGGGTTCTCATACGGCTCAGGGATCAGGGCCTATGCGGCTGGCAAGTGCTTGAGTTTATGCGGTTCAGGGAGGTGAGCGCATATGCGGCTCGAATTAGAAAGGGGTCTTCATGCGGCTGATGGCGAACTCAAGTCCATGCGGCTCACATAGCAAAACCCATGCGGCCCGGAAGTAGTGTGGGCGCATGAGGCTGGGTCAATGCAATGGCTTATGCTGCTGGAGGGGAACAGTTGCATATGCTGCTCGAGAAGAGTTCGTTCCCAGCCCTGCGACTAAGTCCTTGTAGACTCATGCGGCTGATGGAAAATGAGCCATGCGGCTGAGTATGAGACTCAGCCTCATGCGGCTGGGACTAAGTTTCATGCGGTTTAGAAGTACAAGGGTCTCATGCGGCTGATGGCGACTTGCCGCATGAATACTCATGCGGTCAAGTACAGCCATACGCCAGGGAACTGTTCTTCTTCTCCAAAATTCTGAGGAGAAGAACACTAGGAACCCATGCCTTCCAAGCTTCATAAAACTTTCATCCGGAGCCCAAATCCGAACTTCCATAGGTCAAAATGGGGTAGAACGAAATTCTCTACAACATGGAACCATCAAAACACAGAAATAACAAGATTAAGTAGATCAAAACCCAAGAAATCCGAAAATAAAGTAAACTTAGATCTAGAAGAATCTAGCCATGGAAAGTGAAAATGCCAAGTTCTAAAGTATGTTAAAATGCTGTAAGGAAGAGAATGAAGCAATAAAATCGGAGTTCCTCCATGAAGCAAGATGCACTTGCCTAGACCTCTCTCTTCTCTCTCTGGTAGGTAAGAAGTAATGAGGAAGAAGAAGATGAGATTAATGAAGAGAGAGAAAGAATGGGCTTAAATACAAATGGTGGTGGTAGGTAGGGGGTTCATCCATGGTTCATGATGAACCAAAATAATCCCAACCGAACCAAGCCAAGAAATAACCAAGCCAAGATACAAGCTAAACAAGAAATCATGCAATACAGAATAAAATACGTACACGTATTCCAGAAATACGTAATACGAACCACAGGTATTACAACTCTACCCCCTTAAAAGAATTCCGTCCTCGGAATTTAATCAAGAGGCTAGAGGAGCAATGACAAGCAACATTAATCACATGTAAGCTATAACTAGGTAGACAATCACTCATTCAAGCAAGGAATCGAAGGCATGAGGCATAAGAAGAACAATATACCTCACGAGTCAAACAAGTCAGGATATCGCGATCGGATATCATCCTTACGCTCCCACGTTGACTCCCCAAAGAGCGATGAACTCAAGCAACACGAACTAAACTGATAGTCTTGCGCTTGAGGTCTCTCTCTTTGGTCAAACAGGGACACGGGCCTATCCTCATACGAAAAGGTTGGTACCAATAACCAGTTTCGAATGACCTAGGATATGGCTCGGGTCCGAGATGTACCCTTGTAATTAGGATACATGAAATGCATTATGCACCCCGCATAATGACGGTAGAAAAGCAAGATGAGAGGACACATATACCTCTCGGTCGATTCTGAACCTGAGCCTGGGCTAGGGCAAACTGCCGCGGGTTCTGTTACTGGAAAGTCTGGGCCTGAGTCGGCAATGGCCTCGGGAATAGGAACTGTTGTTGCTGGTGAACTGGAGCTGGTACTGGTGCTGGTGCTGGTCCCCTAACCGAAGGACTAGATACTGTCGATGCTGAGTCAACTCTGAATGGGTAGGACCCCACCCTATGGTCCGGTGCTCCACACAATAAATACAATCCCAACGCCTTACGATATTCCGCTACCACATGTCCAGGCTTCCCACAATAAGAACAGCCTACGACGGAAGACTGTGCTTGCTTCTGTTTTTGCTGAGGGTACGTCGGGGTTGAGTGCTGAACCGACGTTACTGAGGCCACTCGCCTCGGAGCTCCAATAGTTAAAGCCCTGGCTGCCGGGGCTGGGGCTGAAGACTGATTCATTTGATGGTGGGACCGCTTCCGACCTCCGGTCCTGTCCACTATTCTCTGGGAGGTATACTCGTGCCTCCTCGCTGCTCGTAATACCGCATCGTAGGTCTGATGCACGAACTGTTCTACTGCCAATATAATCTCCAAGTGGAGCCCCTGCTAGAACCGCTGGGACCTATCAAACTCGATCGCCACCAAGGTGGGAGCAAACCGACTGAGTCTGGAAAACTCGACCGCATAACCGTCGACCGTCCTCCCCATCTGCTTAAGATTACTGAACCTGGTCTGCAAGTCATATCGAGCCACTGCATCATAATACTTGGTCTTGAACTTCTCGCTGAACACTGCCCAGGAGACAGGTGTTGTCAATCCCACTGCTTGTACGGCCCACCAACTACGGGCTAGATCCAATAACTGTAGGACTACCACAGCCACCTTCTCGTCTTCTGGAGTCTTCGCGGCTTTGAGAATCATCTCTATGTCTTGTAGCCAAGCATCGAAGCAATGGCATCCTCGCTGCCATCGAAGAATGGAGGGTTCAGGCGCTTGAAACTGTTGACCGTACTGCTCCCTCGGAGACCACTTCTATTCAGAGCATCTTCCACTGCCTGGTGCAAGGCATCGCCTCTACGATTCTGGGAATCTAACAATGATCTGATGAGACCCACCAAAGTGCCATCATCAGGATCTGCAGGCTGGACTGGCTGAACTGGCGGCTCTTCTCCAGTAGGTACGACTCGGAAGGCTGCTCCTGAGTGCTGGGCCTGATCTTCTGGTTGCTGCTGGTCCACGGGAGGTGCTCCTCCTTACTGATCGGCAGGTCCAGGTTCGATGCCGCTGAAGAAGACGACATAGGAACAATAAGGAAGGACCAGGACAGATCAACGATTACAAGCATGCGATCAGGACAAGAATTTCAGGAATCAAGAGGATACGAGCAGAGATCAAGGACGAGTACTGATTGAGACATCTATTCGGTAAACCCTCACACATCTTGATTAACAAGACCTGCATGGGCCACCATTTAAACCATGTCACGCCCCAGAACCAGAATACTGGAGAGCGGGGGCAGACATAGCCAGCTACGTATAACGGAATGGGATCCACCCCGCTATACGGTCACGGCTGTCTAGATATGTGAGGGTTTCACTACAATCCATCAGTCTCTTAAGGTCATAAAATAGCCTATTGTCTCAATCTCAACCAACTAATAATAATCACAAGATATCAGATCTCCAAATATACAATTGTAAGGCGTCCCAAACATTATATATCCAGATGATAATGAAGCTAGTCATTACAAAATGTGAGGACTAGCAAGAGTTCAGTCATACATGATCAACCCCCGGGGCTTGTCAATCATGTTACAGCCCGTAGGCAGACAGTAAGTAAGTACAATCAAGCTAACACTTGCTCGTCGGCTAAACGTCTCAAAAGAATAATTTACAATATTACAGTGGGAGAACAAAAGAAATCCACTCGATGCCCTGGTTACGCCTGGTGACCACCATCGGGCTGAAAAGCAGGAAGATCCTTTGGTGCTGCTCCGGTATCTGGCCATACAAAACCAGCTGGGTCAGACCCCAGAAAGAGCAAGTGCCACAAAGAAGGCTTCACTTAAGAACTAAAGCCAGCAAATTAGCACAATAATATAATTACATAATAAGAGACAGTAATTTAAGAAAAAGCATGATAGGTAATTATAAAGACAATCTTGCATAGAATCACTAAAAGACAAGACATATGGAAAAGCATGCCAGGATATACGATAGATAACCATGGGACTATTCAGATAGCTAGGTTACAACCCGTAAACCAAATAAGGACCGGGGTTGTAACCCTTCGTCTGAACGGAACTTGGTTTCTCTCACCATTTATCGGCAAGATAATATAAGAAATCAGGTCAAGTAACAATCTGGAGTGACAATCATTATAGTGACAATCTGGAGTGACAATCATTATAGTGACAATCTGGAGTGACAATCATTCAATCATTCTGGTACAATCTTGCAATCAATCACTTCTAGACAATACTATACTGGACTAGACTCCATCCAATCAATCACGGCCAATCATTGCCTACGGCTTTCTATATTAACTAACTAGGGTTATCACAATCCTAGTTACTAGCAAGATGCAATAAGATGCTCCAAGTAGTCACAGGCCCTGCAGCTATCCAGGTTATCCAGGCAATTATTATAGTGATAATTTAGAGAGTTCAATCATTTTAAGTGACAATCAAGAGTGCCCCACATGACAGTGGGCTGGAAATGTGCCCAACTCGTCGGCAGGCTACAAGTCCAAACATTTACGGCCGGGATAACGGGATCGCCTGTAACTGGGGAACATCTCTTCATGTCTAATGAATTATACTAGTCATTAACCTTAGTCCATTTCAGTAGGTACTCCTGACCGTGGTACTCAGGAGTCCCCTCCTAGACGTGATGCAAGACAGGACTGGATTATTTGTACAAGTACAATCGCCCACGGTGTCCAGGTTACTTATACAAGTCATGTCATGTCAGGTAGCCGTCGCAACAGCTATTCGAGATAATCATGTCAGGTTATCATGTCAAGTGTTCTTCTCAGGAGTGCGCCACGACGGGCCACTATCAGGTCATGTTTTTCTTGTCAAGAGTGCACCACTACGGGTCACTATCGTGTCATGCTCAGGTATCATTTCCAAATATATTAAACAAATCCATGATTATCAAGTTCATGACAAAAGGCGTAAGGATATAAAATGGGCATAAAATATCTAATAAAGTGAGTTACGAAACATGGGCAAATAATGATAAATAATAATACACAGGACCATGAAAAAGTCATGCGGTTCAGTCATATGCGGCCAGGAAAGGAGGGGGCGCATGCGGCTAGAAGTACAAGGGCGCCAGCGGCTGGAAATGCAAAGGCGCTTGCGGCTCGAATTAATCGGGATCATGCGGCCCGGACTCAGAAGTCCATGCGGCCAGGGTCTAGGGTTCTCATACGGCTCAGGGATCAGGGCCTATGCGGCTGGCAAGTGCTTGAGTTTATGCGGTTCAGGGAGGTGAGCGCATATGCGGCTCGAATTAGAAAGGGGTCTTCATGCGGCTGATGGCGAACTCAAGTCCATGCGGCTCACATAGCAAAACCCATGCGGCCCGAAAGAAGTGTGGGCACATAAGGCTGGGTCAATGCAATGGCTTATGCTGCTGGAGGGGAACAGTTGCATATGCTGCTCGAGAAGAGTTCGTTCCCAGCCCTACGACTAAGTCCTTGTAGACTCATGCGGCTGATGGAAAATGAGCCATGCGGCTGAGTATGAGACTCAGCCTCATGCGGCTGGGACTAAGTTTCATGCGGTTTAGAAGTACAAGGGTCTCATGCGGCTGATGGCGACTTGCCGCATGAATACTCATGCGGTCAAGTACAGCCATGCGCCAGGGAACTGTTCTTCTTCTCCAAAATTCCGAGGAGAAGAACACTAGGAACCCATGCCTTCCAAGCTTCATAAAACTTTCATCCGAAGCCCAAATCCGAACTTCCATAGGTCAAAATGGGGTAGAACGAAATTCTCTACAACATGGAACCATCAAAACATAGAAATAACAAGATTAAGTAGATCAAAACCCAAGAAATCCAAAAATAAAGTAAACTTAGATCTAGAAGAATCTAGCCATAGAAAGTGAAAATGCCAAGTTCTAAAGTATATTAAAATGCTGTAAGGAAGAGAATGAAGCAATAAATCGGAGTTCCTCCATGAAGCAAGATGCACTTGCCTAGACCTCTCTCTTCTCTCTCTGGTAGGTAAGAAGTAATGAGGAAGAAGAAGATGAGATTAGTGAAGAGAGAAAAGAATGGGCTAATAAATACAAATGGTGGTGGTAGGTAGGGGGTTCATCCATGGTTCATGATGAACCAAAATAATCCCAACCGAACCAAGCCAAGAAATAACCAAGCCAAGATGCAAGCTAAACAAGAAATCATGTAATACAGAATAAATACGTACACGTATTCCAGAAATACGTAATACGAACCACAGGCATTACAAAATAGTCTAGAGCAAAAATATAAAACCTAATAAGTATGAAACGATCAGAGCATGTACTCACCTGATATCCTGAACGAATGGTGTGAACAGATGTCCGAACCAGAGTAACTGAGTCCTATTTAGAGCAACACAGGTTATAAAATGTTTAATATATGATAATTGAAGTTTACAATGCATTCTACATGATTCTAGGTCATTCTAGGTCAAACTCAGCTCTTGGTCAACTCTGGTCAACATTCTAGCCAAACTAGGTCAACTGTCTAGCTAACTAGGTCAACTTTCTAGGGTTGGTCAAACTCTAGTCCACAAGTTCTAAGAGGCCTATATTGGTCAATTCCAGGTCATCCTTAATATAAGCTAGCGCATAATTTCTAACCATATGATAAATACTCTAGAATACCTATGATACCATATCACAAATCACATATAATAACATTCCTCATAATATAACTTATACATCATTACATGTTCATATCATATATATACAGACACTAACATATATATGTATATAACATACATCTATATATGTGTCAATACCCATAAATAAGCATACGATTAAGAATCACTTACCTACCATATATCTATACTCTCAATACAACCATAATATGTATATTTTATATATCAAATTTTATACCCAAGCTATAGCCTAAACTTTCAACTCACAGTATACTACAAATTGTATCATATAGAATCAAAATAACTTATATATATATATATATATATATAAATATTATATATATATATATAAAATAAAATTATATATATATTATATATATATATAATATATATAAAATATATATATATTTATATTTTATATAATATATTATATATTATATATAAGAAAAATATATATATATAATATTTTTTTATATAAATATATATATAAATATATATAAAAAAGAGGAGCTATAAGAAGCATTACAGGCGGTGATAGAGCCGACAAACGTGCTCTGTTAACAAGGTTGAAAATACGAAAACAGATAATCTAAGTTTCGAAATTGTGAAAATTTCGAAAAACAAAACGTGCTCTGTTTATATATATATATAAAATAAAAATAAAAAATAAAAAAAAAAAAAAAAAAAAAAAAAATTATATATATATATACACACACACACACAATATAGTGAACTCTCAAACAAGGCAAATGACCTATATGTAGATACATCAACCAAAACCCACATACATAAAACATATGAATCATAAGACTCACTAACTCCCAAAGTGTATAGGTAAGCTTAGATATCAAGTATAGATTGTAAGTAAGGTGTAGGGGTTCAAAGTATGTGCAGTGGGATGTGATGCAATGCATGCAGGAGACTAACTATACATAGCCTAAACAATGGGAAGATTATGGCATGATACATCATATCAAATGACTGAAGTGGAGATGCATTATTAGGATAAGTCAATCAAGTCTGGACCAAGGCAATACACATGACAGGTTAAAAGATGGGACTGTATATCAGTGAATTGGGACTAACCCAAACATCCAACCCGAGCCCCTCTAACTAATACCCCAAAAGAGTATCCAGACTGATACTAGCCTCAAACAGGAACTGAACTAACATCCCATATAAGCTGAGATATTCATATATAATATACCTCTATATATATTCTGAATTGGCACAACCCCTCATATATGTAACTATATTACTATATATGTATATATCACTTAACCTATCCTATATGTATATCCTAATAGCTCACAACCAAGACCAAGTCTATAACTCTACATCTAAGCATTAGTCAAACAAACCCACACAAAGCTCAAATGTATATATCAAACTCAAATATAGCCTGACTCATCTACTCATATATCTCATCACATCTTTCATAACCTCTACTACTCAAACCCATAATTATATATACTAAATCATTTCAGTAAAACTGAGATACTGAACCTAGCACATGTAAATCAAAACCCAAACAAATATACAAATATATATATATATATATATTATATATATATATATATATATATATATATAATCAACTATATAGACTACCATCTATATACACATTAACATATATAGTTAGATTTGAAATAAAAACTAAACCCTCAACTTAGTCTCTGAAAACTGAACCCCAATTAATATACAATCATCAACAACAACCTAGATATCATAACACAAAACCCAATCTCTAAACAAAACCCAAAGTATCAACACCTCAACCAGTAACAGGGGGGCGAGCGTGTGAACAGAGTAATGTGGTGTGTGTGTCCAAAAAGTGTCTAACATGGGTCAACAATAGTAATAAACATGGTATCAGAGAACTAAATACAGAGTATCAGAGACAAGAACAACAGTGTTCAGTCATGTGCATGCGTGTATGTGTCGATCATGTTAATGAACAAAGTGTCCAAGCAAGAGTGTGATGGAATGTGTGTGTGTTAACTAGGTGTCCACGTGTCCACAGAGTCAATAGGATCGTGTCCAAATGGTGTCGAAGTGTGTCAAACAGAACATGTAACAGAGAAGAAACTTTGTGTGCATATAAGCCTGTATGACATCTGTGATAGGAAGAACTCCTCGCGCACCAATAAAATCATGCCAAACTCCATAAACTGAATGTCAATCACCGCCCCAACATTTACCAACCAGTGGCACAACAAATCGTGTCGTATCCAGTATGTTTGGATACGTGGGTAGCAGGACAGTACACTGTGCACATGTGTGTGTCCCTGTGTCCAAATTAGGAAATTAATGGGTTTAGAGATCATTACCTATTGAGAGTTGGAATCTCAATAAAATTGCACTTGAAACAAACCCACCAAATCCAATGTCAAATTGCTTCCAATCCTTGCTAGCTAGCCATTAGAGACCTTCTCTACACTAGAGGAGTGTATTGCAATTGATTTGGTCCAATTTGTAGTTGACTTAGTGAAAGAGGATAAATTTGGGAAAAAACACAAATTAGGTTTAGCGTTTGTAAGGAAAGAGGCAAGAGGGGGCTAATATGACCTTATATAGGGGTAGGAAATATCCTTGGCTGGCCACACTTGTCTTTAGGGTTAGGGTTAGGTTCAATTTAGAGTTAAAGGCCTTCCTTCGGTTGAAATCAAGCCTCTTTAGTAAAGGCCCAATCAAATTAGGGTTTCTACCAAAATATCTTACTTCTAACTTAGTATCTAGATATTTTAGAACTTAGCCATTTAGTTGAATCTACTAACTTAGTCTCTAGGATAAAGATCAACATGTAGATTAGGATAATTCTAGGGTTAGAACTAAATTATCACTTAGCACATTATTAATCAAATAAAATTAAAAAATAATCATAAATTCACCAATTAATCATTAACATGATTTAGATATATTATTTAATAACTATCATGATCAATTTTACAAAAGTTTAAAATTACCTTAATTTTAGAAAAGTGGCAGTTACAACCTCCCTGGGTTCTAAATTGGCCCTGGGTCGATTCCCTTCTGTGCCTATTGGTAGGCACGCACTTCCCCCTAGTGTTGGACTTCCCCGAGCTACATGTCTGAGCAAGTTTGGGGAAGGAAGTTATCAGCGTGCTCTGAGGGTTGTGCCGGCGCGTATTGCTCTTCTTTAGCAGGTTATGGGAAAGCTATACAAGCTTTAGGCACCCACGACTTCTTCATCTACTTAGACTTCAACAGTCTACGAGAAGAGCCTTCACTATCCCCTGAGAGCATTTCCTCAAATACAGATTGGTTGAATTTGATGACCAACATCTGCGTAGTTGTCACTACCACATTTAGTCTTGAGGGTATTTTGGTCATTTTGGTTTGTGTGAATTATTTCATTATTTATTGCATTGGTGTTGTGATTTTTGACATTTGCTAGTTGTGACTTTAGAGACGAGCCTAGAGTTTGACTTTGACTTTAGTGACTTAGTTAGAATGGTGTGGGGCCCTAATGTAACTTAAGTTGGTCTTAGTTGACTTGAGTGTGGCTAGGGTTCATGAGAGGATTGGGAGAGTTTTGTATTTGGACTTGTAGCTAAGGGGTTGAGCTAGCTAGCTTATGAACTTGGCTCAAAGCCCATTTACATGAAATCCTAACCCTAATCTCCTACATAGCCGGCCACCACAGCCCAATTATAACCTAATTTCAGCTTATATAATGTCTCTTCATAACCACTTGCCTCTTTTAGAAAATTCCCTTTAGGAAACCCTAATTTCTTCCCTCTTTCATCATTCCTCCATCAAATTGATCCCAGTCTTTTGCATTTGAATCCAAATTTGGAGTAGAAGAAGAGGAGGCAAGCTTGCAAATAGGGGAGCTCATTGGGACATTGCTTGAGGAAGGAGACTTCACTATTTGGAGCTTTTTTTTAGAAATTGGCTCTCTATAGGTAATCCCTACAAATCACCTTAAAATCCTGATTTAATTTTATAGATGCATCCATCTTGGTGTCCCCTTAGATGTAGGAAAATTTTGGTAGAAATTCGTATTGATTGGTGTCCGTATCGGACACGTATCAGTGTAGGCTTTTAGGTGTTCGATGAAATACCACAATAGGATTTTTATTTTTATTTTTAAAATGTATTTAAACTAATTTGTAGCCCTATAGGTTTGGTTTGATTTTGTGATTGACTGAACTGATTTTTGTGTCGTTATTGTGTCCAAAATTGGACTGGACACGCCGTACAGTCAATACGGGCAGAATCCTGCTACCCCGACAACAAGTTCTCCGTGTCTGTGTCACTTGGACACGTGACACTTGGTGAGTGTCTTGGGGCAGTGACTAACATGTCAGCCTCCAAGTGGCGTGTCAAGTCGTATCGTGTCGGCATCGTATTTGTGAGTGCACTAATTTTATGAACACTGTGCAGTAGCCATATCTAAGCTCTGATACGCATGTCGTACAGAGCGTAGACACGCCGTGGACACAAAGTATCGTATCGAGAGTGTAGCCCTATGTGTGGGCAATACGTGGACATAACCACGTGACTCCACGTGAGTTGTGTCGTGTCTACGAGCTCGTGGACTCGTCGTACGAGCCTTTGCAGTGGCCGTGTGTTGGCGAGTGTTCGTGAGTGTCAGGACACGTCGTGTCCTATTGTGTGGACACCATATGACTCGTGGGACACCTAGAGATATGAACGAGTGTTTACCAACCATTAATTTGAGATTTTTATTTGATTTTGTGTCGGATTTGGGGTTTTCCCCATTTTTATTGATAATGAACAGTAACCTATTTTCCTAAGATTCGAATGTATTTATTTGATTTTAAAATGTAATTTATCGGTTATATATATATATGTGATATCATCTCTGGTTGTTTGATTTTGTGTTAGGGTTCAATGTGGAGCTAGATTGGTTGTATGAGGGAGGATGCATGGGTTAACCGCCACAGGTTTCAAATTTCTGAAATGAGGTTATGCATATATATGTGTTGAACTGAATGAGGGATTACATGATACTTTTTCTGAGACTTTGACCATTTCACTGATGTACACACACACCATGTAACTTGTTCACAAACAACCACACACTATACACTAGTGTACATGACACTACACACATACAAGGTACTGCTGTCTTGACTGAACCCGAGAACACTCTGAAACTGACACACACACACTTCCTAGCTCAATGTCCTTTTGAACTGTACACATACACCTACTATGTGACCTGTACAACCACACACCCTCATCTCACTCACAACTGAACACACACACACAAGTCACTCACTAATACACTCATAACTTGTATACACACCCTATGAAACAGTTATATACACACCCTATAAAACAGTGGTACACACACACACACTATGAAACAGTTGACACACGCACACCATGCAACTGAATACACACACACACCCTAAGCACTGTCATACAAATACTCTTGTACACACACACTCATACATGTGAGACACACACATAAACTCATATTCATATACACCCCTTGAGTCCATGTATCCTTAACCCTTGTAGGTAACCCAATACACACACACTCACCCCCTACTTACATATATGTGTACCATGTTTGTGCTTTGCTTGTGTACTAGACACTAGACTATATGAATGCCTATGTATGTATATTGTATAGGTGTAAATATACACAGTTTGTATTTGTGTGTGATAACTTGTTAGGGCATTGATTGTGTTTGAGTGCTAGCCTAGGCTTGGTTAGGCTTAGTAAGACTTGATTGGACTAGGATTGACCTAGTTTGACTAGTGAAGTTGACTAGAGTTGACGAAGAGTGGACTTTAGTCTAGAATAACCTAAAAATCATATAGAATACATTATAAAGTTTAATATTACCATTTTGGACATGTTGTGACCTGTGTTGCTTTAAATAGGACTCATCTATTATGTCTAGACATATATACTCATCGGATACTCAGGATACCAGGCGAGTACATTCTCTGACCGTTTCATATTTGATAGAATTTATATTTATGCTCTAGATTACTTTACTTGATGCTGTCGCATTGTTAACATGGATTGGTACTATATGGATCCCTTCGTGAGATGTTATCCACCTCGGGAGCATCGGGTTACGTCATGTCATGTGTGTTTTACTTTCATCATGTACTCCGGTGCATTCACCATTCATGTGCACTCTTGTGATTCATGTACTCTAATATTCACAGAGCCCCTCATGTATACTTCATGTGCACCCATTTATGGGTCCCCATGTGAAATCATATACAATAACATAACTTGTCTGGATCCTTGTGTATTGATTGGAGTATGGGGGAGTATAAATGGTCATGTAAACAATTCTAAAGTAGTGTAATCATGTGCAAACTCTTAGAATAATCATGTACAAATTCAAGTCGTTCATATGTCTATCTTGTACACTACGTCACTAGCCACTGTTAGTTTTTTACCTATAGTAGATATTTCTTTACAGTCATCTCTTTTACTTCATATATATTCTTTAGCGTTTCATGTATCTTACTCTATAGCATGCTTATATTTTCTGTCATATTATGAACTGCGTGAGATGTATTGTGCTCGTTCCTGTCCTGACTGGACCTGTTGAAATATTATAGACGATATTGAGGAGTTCTGTCCTACATACTATGGAGCAGGCCTAGATGACACCTGCGAGCTGGACTCCCAGGAGGACCCAGTCCTTGAAGAGGACATTACACCAGTAGTCTAGGCTAGTTAGCTAGACTAATTATTTTACTTTATTGCCTTATCTTTTTTTGGATATATTATGTACTTATTTGGGATTTGTTATTCTGGATGTTGTGGAGATGTTATTTTAGATACTTAGACTTCTTCTCCTATTGTATTTCTTTTGGCGACTTTCATATCTATCTATCTTATCGTATTTTCTACCTTAGCTGTTATTGAGTTGTACATTTCTATATTGTCCTCCATTCGAAGCATATATATTGTACATGTACCTTATAATTGTTAGATGTATGTGACCTTGGACAGCGTTCTACCATCGACACTGTGGCGTAGGCTGGACGTACGTACTTTTCGTTCCCCTATACTGGGTATGGGTCGTGGCAGTAGTAGTTTCGAGCATGGCCTTTTCAGATTGTATTACAGACTTCCCTTTATAGGAGAAGGACATCCTTAGCAGAGTCGTCGTCTTTGTTCAACATCGCTTCAGAGCTTGAGAGTAGGCTGATGTGAAGGTTACAAATTAGAATGCGAAGAGGAACTCTTGGATGGGAATCCCTTGATCGCACTTTGTTTTTGATATGGGTTGTGACGGTGGAGGGTTGTTTCTTTACTCCGTTGACGATCTAACTGAGAGAAGGAATTGCCGGGCTCAACTTTACTGGCTGAGGGGAACAGCAAGGACTCTCTCTGTGATGCTCGAGGCTTCTTAAGGTACTCAGGAATTGGAGGGAATCGACCTTTTTTAATGGAAGAGGGCTCCTCCTATTTGTAGTGGATGGGGGTGAAGCTCATGCGCCTAAGAAATTGTAGATACAAGCTTCAGCTTGCTATATGGCTCCCATAAGTAGGGGTTGGCTACAGCTAGGCACACACTTCATTGGTGAGGAAACCATAGCTGATAGCTACGTAGTAGATATGCTGTTGCAGAGAATCTCGAAAGCACTTCAAACTCATTCTTTGACGTGATTAGGCTCTTGACACGTAGCCCACGCCGAGGACATACATGCGCCTAGGAATCAATGTCCTAGGTGTCATGTTCCTTATTTGGAAGAACTTGTAGGTGCGGGGTAGAAGCACACACGCCTGGGAGGAAAAACTCCAGGTGACACACGCTTGAGCTTGATGCACGCCTGTGCTTTACGCGCGCCTAGAATGAACTCGAACACATGCCTGAGTTTGATATTCCTGACTGTACTGCTTCTGAGGAGAATGAATCTTGACTTTCGTGTCCATCTTTTGTACCAGAATCGAAGCGTCTCGTTTGGTGTCTCCGAGAGAGGCATTTTAGACTTAATAAATGTTATCTCGAAAATGGTGGTTTTCTAAGCATAGACGGGGCATGATAACTCAGGCGCACCTAGAGTAGTGGGGCACAAAAGGGAATACGCCTAGATAATATGTGCCTGTTTTGTACTACTTCTAATATGGATGCACTCCACTCTTCCAGGTTCATCTTTGGCATGATAGTCGAAGCGTCTGACTTGACGTCTCGAGAAAGATCTCATCTCATCAATGCAGTATGGGAGAAAATGACGTGAAGGATCGGGCGTGCCTATGAGGCACGAGTAGACAATTTAGGCATGCCTTAGAGGAGGCCTGATTGGCCCCGAGCAAAGAGATAGTCACGTTGCTTCTAGTTAAGTATGCATAGCTCCTCGCTAGGCCTGATGCTAGCATCATACTTTGATCATGTTAGGGCACACGACCCATGCGCCTACACCTATACAGATTATACTCCTCAATTAGAGGATAACTCAAAAAATATAACTCAATCACAATAACTAGAGGTAGATAATTAGCACAATATAAGATAGGTAGAAATCACAGAGTACGATACAAACCAAAAATGTAATGAGTTAAGTGTTATCAACACCACAATAGAGTACAAATCAAATACAACTCAAAGTAGCTAAACAAAATAGATAATAACTCTAACAGTCTAGCCGAGAAACTATGATAGTCTCCTCTAGGCAAACTGGATCCTCTTGAGGATCCAGATCACTAGTGTCATCTACGTTAATATGTGGAATAAAAGTCCACCAGGTTCTCTGTAAAATTTTTAACATATCCAGTCTGGATTGGAGTGAATACATAACTCTGAAAGTAGTTCCAAAACATGGTAGAAAATATAGATCAAGCAATAGAATAAGATACATGACGTGTTGTAAATGAAAGTACAAGAAAACAGGAAATAAACATGGAATATGAGTACATGAATAAGATAGAGAACTCTAAAATGTAACAACTATAAGAGATTTATAGCACAAGATAGTTATGTGATTGGTTTAGGTTGCACTTAATTGTTCTACGGTAACTCGATTATACGTGAAAGCATAATTGACATGCACTTGATTACACTATGGGATTTAATCACATAACCTCTTCTACTCTCCTGCCCCAATCAATACACAAGGATCCTTTCATGTTACGTTACGTACATGATTATTGTTTAACATGGAGCACATGAGAGCACATGTGTGTACATGAATTATACGAGTACAAGGAGTACATGATGTACATGAAGAACACATGAACATGAAATACCCGATGCACCCGATGAGGGAATAACATCTTATGAAAAGATCCATATAGTACTAATCCATGTGAACAATGTGTCAGCATCAAGTAAAGTAGTCTAGAGCAGACAATATAAGTACTATCATGAATGAAAACTAATAGAGAATGTACTCATCTAATAGCCTGAGCAGCTGATGTATATAGATGTCTGAACTGGAGTCACAATATCCTAGTGTGAGCAAAATAGGTTACAATGTGTTCTAAATTGAATAATTAAAATAAACAATACATTCTACATGCTCTAGGCCTCTCTAGGTCAAAAGTCAACCCTTGGTCAACTAAGTCAATGGTCAAATTCTAAGGTTGGTCTACTAGGTTAACTAAGCTCTGCACTATCTAACTCATAACCCTAGTCATATACCATACCCTATATATATATATCACATATACTTATATCCAATATATATAAGGAATTACACAAATACATCTATACAGTGTATTATACTAACAACCATACCTAACCTTTATCCTTAAACCCAAATCCTAGTATATATGTACAATTATGTCCTTATCAACCTTATCCCATACTCTAAGATACCTCACATGACATATTCATATACCATATATATGATTACAAAGAACCAAGGGCAAATGAGCTAAGGCTAGCCCTCCCGTAACCCAACAATATATATTGTAAACCTTACCCTAACATATATGTGTGAAAACACATATAGGCAGTATAGGCACCAATTACAGTAAGGGGGTGACTCATGCATACAGTGAGAGTTGATTGTTTGCTGACATCCAAAGACATCCAATACATGTTGCAATGAGCAAAGAGTGTATGCAGGACAATACAAGATGTCCAGTATATAGGTAATATAGTGGTTTAATTTGATGTGCAACAGTTGAGCCATTACAAGGAGGATAGGATAGTGTCAACGCAGTATATAAAGTAGGATTTGCTAAGGTGCAGAGCAGAAATGGGGTTCTTTGTGATGGCAGAAGGCTAATGTTGCAGTGAACATCTAAATACAGATAGTGTACATACATAAATGCAGGGGTCATATGCAGTAGGCAATGAACTGCTCTGATATATGAAGGTATATACTCTATAGTAGGGTATCAAATGAAAGGGCTGTGATCTATGTAGTGTACGCAGGAAAGGTAATGTTCTGACCAATTGTAGTGAATTAAGATGCAATGCTATGCTGTGAGTCAATTGGACAGATGGTTGTGCCTCTGATACATGAATATCAAAGCACACAGAGGCCTATTTGGGTTTAATATAACATCTGCACTCAACTGCAGTAGGGTGCAAGTGTTAATGAAGGCAGTGCGATAATGGATATATGTCACGCCCCCGAACCAGAATACTGGAGAGCGAGGGACAGACACAGCCAGCTATGTACATTGAAGTGGAACCCACCTCGATGTATGGTCAAGGATGTCTAGATGCATGAGGGTTTAACTACAAGCCAACAGTCACTTATGGTCAAGAACAAGCCTAGTATCTCAATCTCAAGCAAGCTAGTAAATGTAACAAGATGGTAGATCATCAGACATACAAAGTAAGGCGTCCTATACATTATATATTCAGTTGATCATGAAACTAGTCATACAAAATACGAAGACTAGCAAGAGTTTAAGTCATACATGATCAACCCTAGGATTTGTCAGTCATGTTACAGTTCTTAGCAAACAGAAATATAAATTTAACACGTACAAACACTTGCTCGGCGGCTTAATGCCTCAAAAGAATAATTTTACAATAGAGTGGGAGAGCAAAATAAAACCCACTCATTTCCAGGGTTGCGCCTAGTGTTCACCATCTGGCTTGAAGGCTGGAAGATTCTCGGGTGCTACTTCGAAATCTAGCCATACAAAACAAGCTGGGTCAGACCCCAGAAAGAGCAAGTGCCACAAGGGAGACTTCACTTAGAAAACTAAAACCCGTATATTAGCACATAAAGACATAATGATAACGAAATACATGAGTTAAAGGAAACCAGGCGATAAACGATAAGATAACTAAAGGACTATTCCCGTAACCATTACAACCTGTAAACCAAACAAGGACAGGGGTCGTAACCGTTCACCCGAACAGAACTTAGTCTCTAACCAATTATTGACAAGGTAAAGTATAACAGTAATGTGTTAAAATAATGATGTACTGGTCTTGTCTAGGCAAGACTAGTCTAGACTCCATCCATCAATCATGGCCAAGCAATAAGTACGGCTTGCTACTTTAACTAACTAGAGTTATCATAAGCTTAGTTGCTAATAAGATGCATCAAGATGTTCCAACAGCCACAAGCCCTGCAGTCTTAATCCAGGTTATCCGATCACAAGTTGAGAGAGAGTTGGATTAGTTGACTTGTGGGTGCAACACACGACGGTGCGCTGGAAATGTGCCCTACTCGACGGCAGGCTATAACTCCAATTAGAGCGCCCAAATAACGGGACTGCCCGTAGCTAGGAAATCTCTTCATGGACTACTTGATCAATCTAGTCATTATCCTAGTCAGATTCAGTATGAATCCCTGACCATAGATATTAGGAATTCATGTCCTAGACATGATACAAGATGAGACATGTAGCTTATACAAGCACAACCATCCACGGTGTCAAGACAAGAGTTACTTAGCGAGTCAAGATAGTTGTCGCAATAGCATATCAAGATTTATCATGTTAGGTTACTTATCAAGATTACTTGTCAAGAGTGCACCACAACGGACCACCATCAAGAATTATCATGTCAAGTTACTTGTCAGGAGTGCACCACGACGGGGCACTATCCAGAGTTATCATACAAAGTCACATTGTCATATCGTGTTCGTGTAAGTGCACCACGGCGGGCCACTATCAAGAAGTTGTTAGGGAGTGTTCGTGCCATAGCAAGATCATGTTTAAAGCTCAGAGTACATGTGCAACATGGAAAATAACTTATAAGACTTAGTCAAGTAAAGAGTACAACAAAGTCACAATTCACACTAAGGACCACGGGGTGTCATGAAGAGCATGCACCCAAAAATGAATGTGCTAATAGTGGCATGCGCCCAAGGCTATGCGCCCACATGAGTGTGGTAGGGTGTAAGGTCTATGCGCCCACGTACATGAGTGAAGCAGGGAGTATCATGGAGAGACAATGGTTTCGGAAAGGCACGCACCTGGAGCTATGCGCCTGTATGCATGCGTCCAAAGGGTGGAGGCAGGATGACTTGGAGAAAGTCAAGAGACTAACTCTATGACAAGTGTGCATGACAGGGACTATGCGCCTAAAGAAGGAAACATGGTGCACTTGTGCGCATACCAAGCTATGTGCCCAAGCCAGGGAGGGCCTTGGGGCTATGCGCCCACTAGAGAGAGTAAGGGGGGACTTGGGCACATATAGCAATGCTCCCAAGGAAGCATGCAGTGGCTGCATGACAATATCTATGCGCCCCAGCACTGTGCTTCTTCCCCAACCCGAGAACACAAGTTCATTGAACCCATGAATTTCTCAAGATCATAAATCACTCAAAACAAATCAAAATTTGGGTTTTCAAAGGTCTAACTTCAGTAAAGCCAAATTCTCTACAACATGGAACAATCAAAACTTGAAAACAAAGAAGTTTGAGAGATCAAATCCCAAAAAAATTAAGATTTGCATAAACTTAGATCTACAAAAACTTATCCTTCAAAACAAAAAATACTAAGTACTAAATAGCCTTAGAATTATATAGGGAAGATAATGGAACAATAAAAATAGAGTTCCTCCATAAAGCAAGCTAGCACTTGCCTTTGGAGGGGGAGAGGTTTTAATGGAGAAGAAGAAGAAGTTATAAAAAATAATGAAGGGAGTGAAAGTAGTTGGGTTATAAATGGGTAGTTTCATCTTGAACCAACTTGGTTCAAACCAAGCCAAAATAAACCAGCCAATGTAAACCAAGACCAAACCAAGCCAAGCTATGCTAGTCAAGTCAAAATACGGGTCGGGAGTCCGTACACGTATACTGAAAATACGTATAGCAAAAAAAATGGGAGTTACAACTCTACCAACATTCAAAGAATTTCGTCCTCAAAATTTAATCAAGAGGCTAGAGATGTCGGGGCAAGCTATACTAATCATAGACAATCCACGACTAGCAGTTAATCAAGCAATCATTCTTACAAGCAAGAAATTAAAAATATATGGCATAAGGAAGACATTATACATTATGAGTCAAATAGGTGTGGATACCGTGATCGGATATTATCCTCACGCTCCCACGTTGACTCACCCAAAGTGTGATGACCCCAAGCAACATGGACTAAACTAATAGTCTTGTTCTTGAGTATCTTCTCTCTCCGGTCCAATATGGATACGGGTCTTTTCTCATACGAAAGGTTGGTACCAATAACCAATTCTGAATGATCAAGAACATGACTCGGATCCGGGATATACCGTCGCAATTGGGTTACATGGAAGACATTATGTACCTCACGTTACGACGGCGGAAGAGCGAGACGATAGGACACATCACCTACTCGCTCTAGAATATCAAACGACCCTATATACCTAGGACTAAGCTTTCTCCGTACGCTAAAATAAATGACGCCATGGGTAGGTGAGATCCTAAGGAATACATGGTCGCCGATAGAAAATTCGACGGGACGCCGATAAGAATAGGCCCAATGGCGCTGGCGATCTTGTGCAACTCGAAGATGATCTCTGACTTGTCTGATCACCTCAATAGTATGCGTAATCATCTCTGGACCAAGCATCTGCCTCTGGCCTATATCATACCATGCTAACGGGGATCTGCACTTCCTGCCGTACAAGGATTCAAAGGGCGCCACCTAGATACTGGCCTGAAAACTGTTGTTATAGGAGAACTCCACGAGATGAAGGTGATCTTTCTACAAACCACCAAAGTCGAGTGTACATGACCGCAACATATCTTCAAGGGTCTGGATCGTGTGTTCTGATTGACCATCTGTCTACGGATAATAAGCTGAACTGAAATTGAGACGAGTCCCCAAGATCTTCTGAAGATTTTACCAAAAGTTCGATATAAATCTAGAATCTCTGTCGGATACAATACTGACTGGTACTCTGTGCAATCTGACTATTTGCCTGAAGTACATCTCTGTAAGCTGATCCGTCGACTGGCCAATTCTGAATGGGATAAAATGAGCTACCATGGTGAGTCTATCAACTATAACCCAGATAGCATCTCTCCCAGCTGGGGATTTAGGTAACCTAGTTACAAAATCTATGGTAATGTGCTTCTATTTCAATTCTGGGATTGGTAAAGATGGAAGAAGTTCAGCCGATCTCTGATGTTCAGCCTTAACTTATTGGCAAACTAAACAATGAGAGAGAAATTGGGCTATCTTCCTCTTCATGCCACTCCACCAAAAATGTTGACGGATGTCACGATACATCTTCGTACCTCCGGGATGAATCAAATACTGTGAACTGTGAGCCTCTGCCATGATATTTTGCCTGATATTACCACTAGATATACAAAGAAGCCTTCCATATCCAAGTGTACCATCCTCATGAATACACAACTCTGCTCTCCGTCCTGCTACATATTCTGCCCAAAGCCGCTGATGCTTAGAATCTGCTGACTGAGCTAACTTAATCCTCTCAACTATACTGAACTGAACTTGCATACTGGCCATCAATGCCACATTGGTGGAAAGAACAACTTCAATACCCATCTTCCGAAGATCTACTAACAACTCTGCCTATGCTGTTAGAAAATAAACTCTGGCTCTTCTACTCAATGCATCTACAACAACGTCGGCCTTCCCAGGATGATACTACAGGTTGATGTCATAATCCACAAGTAGCTCTAACCAACTCCTTTGACACATATTATGATCCTTCTCGGTAGACACATACTTAAGACTCTTGTGGTCGGTGAAAATCTTTACCCGATCTCCATATAAATAATGTCTCCAAAGCTTAAGTACGAAAACAACCACTGCTAACTCCAAGTCATGGATTGGGTAATTTCTCTCATGATCACGAAGCTGACGTGATACATAAGCTACTACCTTACCATATTGTATCAAGACGCATCCCAATCCCTTATCGAAAGTGTCACAATAGACTAAAAATCCTCTAGTCCCATCTGGAAGAGTGAGAATGGGAGCCGTCATTAATCCTTGCATCAACTTCTTAAATGAACTCTGACACTCTGCGGTCCAAGTAAACTGCGCATCCTTGCGAGTCAACTGCGTCAGTGGTGCAGAAATTCGAGCAAAATCTGATACAAACCGTCGGTAATAACCAGCCAATCCTAGGAAACTCCAAACTTCTACGATGGTACTGGGAACTGGCTACGTCTCTATGGCTACTATCTTCTGGGGGTCCATTTCTACTCCACCTCTGGTGTTGATATGACCTAAGTACGAGATACGATCCAACAAAAACTCATAATTACTGAACTTTGCGTACAACTGGTGCTCTCTAAAAATCTGAAGAACTATACGAAGATGCTGCTCATGCTCTGACTCATTCTTGCTATAAACTAAGATATCATCTGTAAACACTATCACGAACTGGTCAAAATAGGGCATGAAGATATGATTCATGAGGTCCATGAATACGACTGGCACATTGGTCGCTCCAAATGGCATAACAAGGAACTCCCAATATCTATATCTAGATCTGAATACTGTCTTAGGGACATCTTGCTCTCTGATTCTGATCTAATGGTATCCTGACCGCAAGTCAATCTTCGAGACTACTGTCGCTCCTCTGAGTTGGTCAAATAAATTATCTATCCTTGGTAGAGGGTATCTGTTCTTGATTGTTACAGAGTTCAAGGTACGATAATCAACACATAATCTTGACGTACCATCATTCTTTTTTACGAGAAGTATCGGGGCTCCCCAAGGTGATCCACTAGCATGAATGAATCCATTGGTTCTAAGTTCTTCAATCATCTTATACAAGATCTCTAACTCTGAAGGTGCCATCCTGTAGACTTCCCTGACACTGGTGCCGTCCCTGGAAGCAAATCAATGGTGAACTCTATCTCTCTCTCTGGAGGCATGCTTTGAAGCTCTTCAGGAAATACATCAAAACAAATTTCTACTACTTTGGAAAACTGAACTGCCACTGCCATTCGTAATACTGGTGTAGAAGGTTCTACTTCGCCTCTGGAAAATGAAAACTCCAGTTCGTCAAAAATACCAAAAATAATCCTGCTAATATGGCAGTCTATTCTTGCGTATTGATCCTTCAACCAATCCATTCATAGGACTACATCATAGTCGGCCATTGGAAATTCTATCAATCTAGCGGGAAACTCTCTACCGCTAACTACGATTCGACACGTGGAATAGACTCTATCTACTCCCACAAGACCATTACCAGTAAGTATATTGAGCCTTACTGATAATTACTCGATCTCCGGTCCTATTCGTGTTACGAATCGTGCAGATATAAATGAATACGATGTACCTGAATCAAATAATACTAATGCTAGAAAAGAGTTAACGAGAATGGTACCTGCGACCACCTCACCTGATGCCAATTCTTCTGCTACGGTCAGAGCCATAGCATGTCCTTGTCCTCTTGGTGCTGGTCCCCTCTGTTGGAGACCTCTCTGTCGATTCTGAATCTGAGCTTGGGCATACTGTTGAGCATGAGGTGACAATGGCCTCAGATGCTGGTACTGCTGCTGTACTGGTGCTGGACACCTAACCTATGGACTGGTTAGGTTTGATGATAACGAACTGGCTCTATTCGGTCAGGACCCTATCTTATGGTCCGGTACCCTACAAGCCAAGCACAATCCCTATGCTCTACGATACTCTGATACTAAATGTCCTGGCTTTCCATAATGAGAGCAGCCTATTACGAAAGACAGCTTCTGCTTCTGTTGCTCAGGGCACGTCGGCATTGAGAGCTGAACCAACAAAACTGTGGTCGCCCTCCTAGGAGCTCCAATAGTCAAAGCCCTAGTTACCGGGGCTGGTGCTGACGACTGCGACATCTGCCCATGAGACCTCTTTCGTCCTCTACTTCTATCTACAATCCTCTGCGAAGTATACTTATGCATTTTCGTTGCTCACAAGACGGCATCAAACGTCTGGTGCTCAAACTGCTCTACTGATATAATAATCTCTAGGTGGGGCCCCTGCTGGAATCGCTAGGCCCGATCCAATTCGGTTGCCACCAAGGTAGGAGCAAACTAACTGAGCCTAGAAAACACGGTCGCATATCCATCGACCGTCCGGTCCATCTGCTTAGGATTGGTGAACCTCGTTTGCATATCATACCGAGCTACTGCGTCGAAGTACTTGGTCTGGAATTTATTGTTGAACACCGTCCATCAAACAGGCATCGGTAATCCAACTGCTAGCATCGCCTACCAGCTACGGGCTAAGTCCAATAGCTGTAGGCGCACAACGGCCACCTTCTCTTCTTCAGGAATCTTAGCTGTCTCTAGGATAACTTTTATGTCCTCAAGCCACGCATCAGCAGCAATAGCATCTTCACTGCCATCAAAGAAAGGAGGGTTCAGACGCTTGAAGCTATTGGCCGCGTTGTTCCCTTGGTAACCAACTCTGCCTATGGCATCTTATACTATCCAGTGCAGGGCATCAACCCGACGATCTTGAGATGCAAGCAATTCCCTGATGAGTCCCACCAGGGTTCCATTATCAGGCTCTACAGGCTGGACTGGCTGAACTGGTGGCTCTTGACCTCCGATAGGCATAACTTTGGAGGCTATTCCTGAATGCTGGGCTTGGTCTCCAGGTTGCTGCTGGTTTACTGGAGGTACTCTGCCTTGCTGATCGGTAGGACCAGGAACAATGCTGTTTAAGAAACGACATAGGGAACAATAAGAAAGGACCATGATAGATCGAGGATATAAGCATGTGATCAGGTCAAGATTTCAGAAAGATTAGAAGACACGAGTAGAGATCAAGGACGATTGCTATCTGAGACATCAATTCAGTAAAACCCTCACACATCTTGATTTAGAAGACCTGCATGGGCTACCACTTAAACCGTGTTATGCCCCAGAACCAGAATACTAGAGAACGGGGGAAAAACACAGTCCGCTACATACATTGAAGAGCAACCCACCTCGATATACGGTCACGGCTGTCAAGATGCAAGAGGGTTTAACTATAACCCAACAGTCACTTATGGTCAAGAACAAGCCTAGTATCTCAATCTCAAGCAAGCAAGTAAATGTAACAAGATGGTAGATCATCAGACATACAAAGTAAGGCATCCCAAATATTATATATTCAGATGATAATCATATAAAATTCGAAGGCTAGCAAGAGTTTAAGTCATACATGATCAACCCTAGGATTTGTCAATCATGTTACAGCCCTTAGTCAGACAGGAATGTAAATTTAACACGAGCTAACACTTGCTCGACGGCTAAACGCCTCAAAAGAATAATTTTATAATAGAGTGGGAGAGCAAAATAAAAACCACTCCTTGCTAGGGTTACGCCTAGTGTTCACCATCTGGCTGGAAGATCCTCGGGTGCTACTCTGAAATCTGGCCATACAAAACTAGCTAGGTCAGACCCCAGAAAGAGCAAGTGCCACAAGGGAGGCTTCACTTAAGAACTAAAACCCTCATATTAGCACAAAAAGACATAATGATAACGAAAGACATGAGTTGAAGGAAACAAGGCGATAAACGATAAGATAACTAAAGGACTATTCCAGTAACCAAGTTACAACCCGTAAACCAAACAAGAATCGAGGTTGTAACTCTTCACCTGAACAGAACTTAGTCTCTAACCAATAATCGATAAGGTAAAGTATAATAGTAACGTGCTAAAATAACGATGTACTGGTCTTGTCTTGGCAAGACTAGATTAGACTCCATCCATCAATCACGGCCAAGCAATAAGTACGGCTTGCTACTTTAACTAACTAGGGTTATCATAAGCTTAGTTACTAACAAGATGTATCGAGATGTTCCAACAGCCACAAGCCTTGCAGTCTTAATCCAGGTTATTCGATCACAAGTTGAGAGAGAGTTAGATTAGGTGACTTGGGGGTGCAACACACGACGGTGCACTGGAAATGTGCCCTACTCGACGGCAGGCTACAAGTCTAATTAGAGCACCCAGATAACGGGACTGCCTGTAGCTAGAAAATCTTTTCATAGACTACTTGATCAATCAAGTCATTATCTTAGTCAGATTCAGTATGAATTCCTGACCGTAGAAATCAGGAATTCATGTCCTAGTCATGATGCAAGACGAGACATGTAGCTTATACAAGCACAACCATAAACGATGTCAAAATAAGAGTTACTTAGCGAGTCAAGATAGCCATCGCAATAGCATATCAAGATTTATCCTGTTATGTCACTCCCCGATCCTGGAATACGTATTTTAATACGTATACCGACAAATTGTATTTACGATGTATTTATACTATATTTATTATGCTGTCTTTCTTCATGCATTTTCCAAAATATTCGACAAAATATTATTTTCTAATTTATTTTCTGCATTTGGGCCTACAGTTTTGGCTCATTTGGGTAACCTATTCTTGGTTCACCAATGGTTCATCATGAACCCATGGGTCCAAGATCTATATATATAACTCATCTCATTCTCTCTCCTCTCATTTACTTCCTCTCATTTATTTCCTCCACCAACCAAATATTTCCTCCATCAACCAAGGCAAGTACCAACTTGCTCAAGAGATGGATCCATAATTTGTCAATGATTTCTTACAAAACTATTTGCCAAAACATGTTCTTCTCCTCAACCTATACTAGTTTAGAACTTGGAAGTTTCCATTTTGAAGCTTTGATTTTTGTAGATCTAGGTTTACTTTATTTTCGGATTTCTTGGGTTTTGATCTACTTAATCTTGTTATTTCCTAGTTTTGATGGTTCCATGTTGTAGAGGATCTCGTTCTACCCCCATTTTGACCTCAAGGAGTTCCGATTTGGGCTCCGGATGAAGGTTTTGTGTAGTTTGGAAGCCATGGTTGCTTGGCTCCTCTTCTCGGACAAGTGGAGAAGAAGAGCAGTACTTGACCGCATGAATCTTCATGCGGCAAGTCTCTGGCCGCATGGCCTTTCCAGCCGCATGAGACTCGTTTGAGCTCAGCCGCATGGAAAGTCCTTCCTAGCCGCATAAGACTTGCTTGAGTACTTGACCGCATAAATCTTCATGCGGCAAGTAATTAAGCCGCATAGCCTTGTTCAGACTCAGCCGCATGAGCCCCTGTTATCTTGAGTCGCATGGACTTCATGCGGCTAGCTTTCAGCCACATGAGTTCTTTTGCACCCAGCCGCATATGCGCTACTGTTTTGGGCCGCATAAGGCCCATCCATCATCCAGCCGCAAATGTATCGCCCATGCTCAGCCGCATAAGACTTCGTCTTATCATAGCCGCATATGATGTTGAACCCCGGCCGCCTGGCGATTGCTCCCTTCGCAGCCGCATAAGCTGACACCCCTTCGTCCGCATGAACCCTCCTTTTCAGCCGCATGCGCCTTGGGCTCCCTGGGACGCATGAGCGTGCAGTCCCAGCCGCATGAACCTGTATTGACCCAGCCGCATGGACTCACTCCCCTTGAGCCGTATGGACTTTTGTGCCCTATCTGGTTACCTTATTATTATTATTATTATATATATATATTATATGCCCATTTTATATCCTTACGCCTTTTGTCCCGAGCATGATATGAGCACTAATGTGACCCCGGAGAACAAAGTGTTCCTACCTGATACATGTACTTGAATGTCCCAGTTCTTGTTCATGCTCGGCAAATGACTCGTAACTCCACGTGGCGTATTTGCAATGATGCATTACACTAAGGAGGGTAGAACATGTTGACATACTGATTGACATAGATCCTCTTTGGGGTACTCGTACTAAAGTACGACTTTAGGAGGATAATCTTGCAGGCCACAGCATGAAAGTCCAAGATTTCACCTAGGGTTAAATTAGGCAACTAAATATACTAGATGCATGGGGAGGGCAAAATCCCGAGATCGTGTTACACCAGCCGCCTTGAGATACTGTCTTGACGTGCCGGCTGGTCTCCACGGATACTGTGTCATCTGCAACGAGTGGATGACTGTATCCGATTAATTCCTGCTATATATTATATATTTTAGCAAGGTGGCCTTACGAGGGACCTGTGCTCAATCATACCTGTCTACGCGAATCCCTGGGTTGGCTATCCTTGCTGGAAAGATACGATCTGAGGATTCCTATTAACATAATGCGAGGATAACCTCGTCCCACTAGAAACTCGTAGACTTGATTGGCCGTGAAAATGACTTGCTTGTATCCTATTGCCTTCCGTGAATAACTGAGGGAAGTGGACTGTCATGGTACGTGATCCAACCCATGTTCTTGTTTGATTGTTGTGTTCGTTATCGTACTATGATAGGCTGTGGACCGAAGTTATGAACGAAAGACTATTTCTGGTTGTGATGTGCTACTTCTGTGAATGACTGAGGAACATGGTCTATCTCGGTACATGATCCAACCCATGTTCTTGTCTGATTGTTGGGTTGGTTATTGTGCTGCGATAGGCTATCGACCGAAGCTACGATCAGGAGATTTTATTGTTTATACCTTTTTTTAACTTATGTGAAAGTTATAGAGTACGACACGTCCCGACTCCATGTGGCACCTTTTGTCCTTGTTTGGTTGTAAGGGTGCCATATGGGTTCGAGGATATTGCGCCACCTTATAATAGTAGCATAAGTATTACTATTATCAATCATTCTATTTAACTGGGTTTTTAAATCTTAACTCTTGTGCCCCTTTGGCAGTACTTGCTATTCGGGGCTGACCTCGCTGGTTTTGTTTGGCCAGATCTCGTAGCGGAGCCAGAGGACACTATCTTCCTCCCTGATATCCATGGTGCATACTAGGAGCATGGCAGTTCGGGGACTCGAGTGGGTTTTTTCTCCACCACTCCTGCTTATACTTTTGCGGCATTTAGCCACCGGCACCTGTTAGCCGGATTACTCGATATTTTGGTGTCAGTACATAATTGTAATTAAATAGACTGTAGCTGTATATAATTTTGTACTCCTGACTCTCTGAGACAGCTAAATTATAAAGCTAGTCTCTCATGACCATTTTGATGAAGCGTCGGGGACGCCTTACTGCTTTATCTTTAATGTTCATTTAATTGCTGATGTAATTTGATTGATTGAGACATAGAACTCTGTGGGACCATAGGAGACTTGATTGTAGCATGTACCCCCTAGTCTCTCGACAGCCACGATCGCCGTATGACGTTACGTACCTCATATGGAGTAGCTGGCCTAGTCCGTCTCCGTATTTCGGTACTGGGGCGTGACATGTTAGGTTACTTATCAAGATTACTTGTCAAGAGTGCACCACAACGGACCACCATCAAGAATTATTATGTCAAGTTACTTGTCAAGAGTGCACCATGATGGGTCACTATCCAGAGTTATAATGCAAAGTCACATTGTCATGTCGTGGCGTTGATTCTACGACATGGTATACAGAACTGATGAATTCTTTTGCAGGCAACTTTTCGCCTATCTAAGGTCAGTTTCTAACCTTTTAATATTTTTATTCAAAATTTAGACGTCGATACCTTTTCTACACATATATGAAAGTTCGGTTTCGCAATCGTTTGCTATTTTTAAAATTTTATGACATTTGTCGTGTCATCAAACTCCGAAAAATTCTATTTTTCTTCCAAAAGTGTCAAAACTCTATGAATCCATATTAAACTTTATGTTGTGCAATATTTAACATTATAAATACTATTTTAACTAATTTCTAGGATTTTTATAGTATTTAGAAATTTTATTTTAATCGTTGTTTTGGGACTAAATTAATGTGTCGAATTGAGAAAGTCATATGTGAAATTGACATAAGATCTCTTGTGAAAGGGTTTCCCTATTGAAAATATAATTATAGCAATATATAAGTATTTATAGATAAATTATAAAATTTGAATATATTATTTTATTATAATTGTAAAGTATTTACGAGAGATTTTGTTACCTATATGTACTTATATAATAGATGGAGTGTCGTAACAACGTTATGGCAACTAGGAGGCGTAGATACTCATATAATTTATATATGGTGTGTTGATATAAAATATTAAATATAATATATTATTATAGGTGAGCTTGGAAGGATCGACAAGGATACCGGAGTTGGATAGGCTACCCGCACACAACAGTTACAGGCAAGCGTGCCTTGCCTTCGTTACAGATTATTCTTTCCTATTTTTTTATTGTTTTTTTATTAGCATTACATGACATAGGACGTTGATACTTAGTTTTCGATTATAGACGGGTGCCGATGTCATGATAGCGATATTGAGTATTAACATTAGGCATTACGTACAAACTGACGTGTCCATTGACACGATTGACCATAGGACACCGACACATTCATGATGCGAGGTTTACATAACAATTCGTGGTATTGACCTCGTGTTAGCAGCCTAGATTTCTTTATCAGTATTGTTCTTAGTTTTGAGATGACTATCCAGACTTGACATTGCTAGACTCTAGACATGGAGATTGGAAAGAACTTGACTACAATATCTGACCTATTGTCGTGTGGCCCGTTGTTTAGTGACCTTTATCTCTATAGCAGAGTAAAGGATTATCACTGTCGAAAATTGATTATCGTTGATGCCACGACATAGGTACTGGGGACAATACCCAGCTGAGGTGCTAGTGAGCCTTAGTGGAAGGGGTCTAGTATTATAGAAAAGTATCTCACTTGCATAGCACATAGACGGATACAGTAGATTGTCTTCATTCATATTTTTATTTTTGTACCTTGGCATGTATATTATGCACCTTGCTAGTCCTCTGAGGACCTGGCTATTTCCCAGGCTTAGACGAAGTTGAAGACTACCCAGAGGTTTACGGTTCGGGAGCTGAGACCGGTGGCATACCGGCACAGGAGGACGAGATAGTGACAGAGGATTTTTCGTGATCATGTTATAATCATATTTAGTCTTGCTACATTATTTCCTTTTCTTTTCATCAGACTTGTAGTTGATTTGTACTTTCTTTCTATTTCTGTGATTTTGGGATGTTTTACCCACACTGACATTATTACTTTTATTGTTGGATATTTGAGACATTTTCTTATTTATTCTTGATCTCTTTGTGGACTCTTTGGATGTGATTAGATGTATATACCTGTGGACTGTGTTGTATTTTTTGGAGTTACCATGATTTACAGCTTAAGTATTTCGCTAAAGGGCTTGTTGAATAGCTTGGCCCATTGGTGAAGTATTGTTAGCATGTATTCGTATACCTAGTCCCACGTATTTTAGGACTGGAGCGTTACATGTTTTTATGGTAGCCCATACAGGTCTACATTAATCACTTCGGTTACGTTACTGTATCGATGTTAGCCTGCAATTAGCGTAGAAAAGACAAATAGCATCACATCCATATGCTTGATACCTTCCTTGGCTTCGTTTCGAACTCTCACTTGACTGTTTGACTTGCATCCAGTTTGATTATGTTCTACCATAATGCTTATTTATTCATGCTATCAAGACAAATCTTCGTAATGGATGTATCTTTCCTTACTATCATATAAGGAAAGCAGAGGCATAGATATTAGAAGTCATAGTTGCAGGTGTAGTCTTAGCGAATTGTGCGAAGTCGTAGTTATATCCAGGATAGTCGTACTATTACGAGCTTGCAACCGATCGAAGAATAGGACTTGAGGATACATCCACAACTAGGATTATAGACTTCTCTGAAACTCTTTGCATGATTGCTTTCATGTTATATTCTTTCTCAACATGATTACTTTTGTGTTCTTATCTATTCGGGATTTTACTAAATCCTTTCTCGTTGACTTCCTGAGTAATTCTTCTCGTTCCTTTCTGCTAAGTTGTTGGATAGTGTCTTATGGATTGGTTGAAGGAAAAGTTTGAGAAATTATATTTATCCTTGTATTACGGAATCAAAGTTTTACAGCCAAAGAAATACTGGTAAGGCAGAACTTCAGATAACGATATCATGGCTAAATATGTTTCTCGAACTAGACTTAAATCATATCCTATGCATGTTGACCTCTTCTTATGT
The DNA here is from genome assembly GCA_029216955.1 of Iris pallida. NCBI lineage: Eukaryota > Viridiplantae > Streptophyta > Magnoliopsida > Asparagales > Iridaceae > Iris > Iris pallida. The sequence continues at coordinate 17,951,614 of JANAVB010007397.1, forward strand.
ACATTCGTACAAAGTTAATTCAATTTTTTTAGGATTTGGCCGAGATAAGCTCAAGAACTTTTATTATTGGCATAGCAGATGTGCACTGTAGTCAGCCATCATATTATGGAACAAGGAAGTTATTTACAGCCAGATGCACATTGGCACGGCACGACAGTAACTTCATGTGACATAATCACGGAGATATATGGTTCTCGAGTCTAACCTAGACTACGTCCTATGCATCTTGTTTGACCTCATACCGTTCTTGGAAATAATTCGACAAACCTTCCTGCTTTGTTTGACCAAACCATTGTTTGAAATTGATATATAGGTTTGTTTGACCCAGCCTTAGGTTTTTATTACCTTCTGCTTATCAAATGACTAAAAAAGACAAACCTTATAGTTATATTATAGAATATAATTAAGCTATATTATTGGTGTGGTTGTGATATTTGGTAGCCAGAAACGGGTAAGTCTCTTAGAGATGGATCCTAGTGATATTATGAGTCGTGTATGAGTGCATGGATATTGGATGCATAGAGCCAATTAAGAGAAATTTCTAGGAGTGAACTGACAAGTATCATTGAATAAGTTATAATACTATACCCATGATAGAATGAGTTGTATTGGGAGTACTGAGGAAGGAAAAGTGGTATGCCAAGCTTAGTATGTGAAAATATTGTCTTAATAAAGTTCTTTTTCTGGGACACATTATGTCAGGAGGACTTTCAGTAGATCAAAAAAATATATCTACCATAGAGTCTTGGCCGACACCAACATCGGTTGCAGAAGTTAGGAGTTTTCTCGGACTTATCGGGTATTACCTCATATTCATAGAAAATTTCTCACGGATTGCAGATCCCATGATGCGGTTGACGCATAAGAATCAAGAGTTTCGATGGACAGAAGATTGTCAGAAGGCTTTTGAAGAATTGAAGAAAAGGTTGACCTCAGCACCTATTTTGACGCTTCCTTCTGGTTCGAGAGGATTCGTGGTTTCTAGTAATGCGTCGGGTAGTGGACTTACATGTGTTTTGATGTAACATGGAAAGGTCATAGCCTACGCATCGAGACAGCTTAGGGTACATGAGAAGAATTACCATACTCATGATCTGGAGTTAGCAGTAGTGATCTTTGCATTAAAGCTATAAAGGCATTGTTTGTATAGAGAATGTGTGAAGATATTTATGGATTATAAGAGCTTGAAATATGTCTTCACGCAAAAGGAGCTGAATATGAGACAGAGGCGGTGGTTGGAGCTCATGACAGACTATGATATAGACTTACAGTACCATCCTGGCAAAGTGAACGTAGTGACAGATGCTTTAAGTAGGAAGCCTACTGCATATTTCTTAGCAGTTCTGTCAAAGTTATTAGAGGATCTTCATGAGCTTGAAATAGAAGTCATTATGCCGGGACAGCAAGGAGTACTTGCCAATCTTAAAGTATAGTTGTTACATGAGGATTGAATAAAGGCAGCATTACCTAAAGATGCAAGATTTTGAAGACTTCACGAGAGGACAGAGATGAGAGCGACAGATACTTAGACCAGAGCTTATAACACAGACAGTCGAGAACGTGAAGCGAATTCAGAGTCATCTTCAGGTAGCTCAAGACCGACAGAAGCATTGGGCCGATACACATCGTCGACTACTGGAATTCAAGGAGGAAGCGCATGTATTTTTAAGGATCTCACCGACGTGGGACACCATTAGATTCGGGAGTAGAGAAAAGTTGAGTCCAAGGTATATAGGACCGTTAGATATCATTGAGCGTGTAGGAGAGGTGGCATATCATCTTGTATTACCCCCATCACTTGAGGGAGTGCATGATGTATTCCATGCCTCACGGTTGAGAAGGTAAGTGACTGATCCCAGTCATGTTGTCGATCACTCTGAGATCACGGTGGGACCCAGTTTATCAAACGACGAGCAGCCAGTAGGTATCTTGGATACGAGTGAGAAGACGCTCAGAGGGTAGACGATTAGACTGGTTCATGTCGCATGGAGGCACCATTCTCCGGAAGAATCAACTTGGGAGCGTGAAGATTCTATACATGAGCGTTATCCTCACTTATTAGTAGATGCCGGTAAGTCTTAGCTTAATTATTCTTATGATAAGTTTTTTTTATTATTGTGTTATTTTTAATTTCAAGGACAAAATTTTCTAAGGTGGGTAGGTTGTAGGCCCCCTCATTTTTTGATGTTATTTTTAATTATTTTTAACTATTTTATATAGATATTTTAATTTACTAAAGTCAAAAATGACTATATTAGTAGTTTACTGTAGCTTTGATTTTGGAAGCACAACAAATATTATTTTCTCAAATCCAATTTCATATTAGAATTCTAGACTTGTCCATCTTTAGTTTGATATATCATGTCCCATCCAAATTTTCTTTTCAACATTCTTTTGGCTTCGCACAATTTTGGGCCAACTGAGGCTATTTGATCATTTATCGTAATTCTAGGCCCAACTTGTAAATTGATTGCGGGACTTGACATAGATCGAAATCATATGACCCAATATATAATTTTGATCCATTTTGAGTCTACAATGCACATGCCCAAGATGTACCATCCAATTGAGTTCCTATGTGCTACTTATTTGCAAATGGCACATGAGACTCATTAAATTAATTTTCGGGTCCAATTTGACTAGTAATGCTACTTGGACCTTAACCTAGTCAACCCTACTAGTTAGAGGCTAACTAGGAGTACCAAAACCAAGTATACATATATTTAAGAGAATTTTAGAGGTTTAATTGTAGCCATATCCAATATTCTCTTATATATTTGGCTTGGTCAAACATCTAACCAAAATAGGAAACCTATTAATAATAGTATGATTTGGAGAACCAAATCCTATCCAAATTAGATCAAACCAAAGCCCATGCACTAAATATATATATATATATGTATATATATATATACCTATCAAATCCTAACCATTCCCCTCTCTCATAACCATGCACTACTCCACAATTCCTCCCAAACCGAACGGCCACCACTCCAAACCCGAAACCCTAGCCGACACCCCTTTCTTCACAAAATATAATTTTTCCTCAATTTCTGTGCCAACCACCACCACTTGGACATCCATCTCAATAGCCCCTTCTACCCTAGAAACTGTAGGAGCAACCTTGCGGACATTTGAGAGGTGCACGATACGCTACTTGGGCCGAAACTCCGTCGAATCGAAGTCTGAAACGTCACAGCAGGTTAGTCGACTTGTAGATGATGTTTCATCTACTTTTTCTTATCTGTTTCTCCTCAAACCAAATCTAAGATTTACCATTATATGTCTACTCCAACCTCTGATCACCAGATCTCCTAGTTCCAAGCGGTTTGCCCATGGCATTAATTCTACGACATGGTATCCAGAACTGATGAATTCTGTTGTAGGCCACTTTTTGCCTATCTAAGTTTAGTTTCTAACCTTTTTATATTTCTATTCAGAATATAGACGTCGATATCTTTCCGAGCATATATGAAAGTTAGGTTTCACATCCGTTTGCTATTTTTTTAAAATTTATGACATTTTCCATGTCACCGAACTCCGAAAAATTCTCTTTTTCTTGTGTCCAAAAGTGACAAAACTCTATGAATCCATATTAAACTTTTTGTTGTGCAAGGTTTAACATTATAAAACTATTTTAACTAATTTCTGAGATTTTTACAAAATTTAGTAATTTAATTTTAATCGTTGTTTCGGTACTAAATTAATGTGTCGATTGAAGAAGTCATATGTGGCATTGACATAAGACCTCTTATGAAAGGGTTCCCCTACTGAAAATATAATTATAGCAATATATAAGTATTTATAGATAACTTCTATAATTTAAATATATTATTTTATTATAATTGTAAAATATTTACGAGAGGTTTTGTTACCAATATGTACTTATATAATAGATGCGGTGTCGTAAAAACGTTATGGCAACTAGGAGGCGTAGATACTCATATAATTTATATATGGTGTGTTGATATAAAATATTAAATATAGTATATTATTATAGTGATCTTTAGAGGATCGACAAGGACACCGGAGTTGGACAGGCTACCCGCACACAGCAGATACAGGCAAGCGTGCCTTACCTTCGTTACAGATTATTCTTTCATGTTTTGTTGTTATTTTTTATTAGCATTGCATGAAGTAGGACGTCGATACTTAGTATCCATTTATAGACGGGTGCCGATGTCATGATAGCGACATCAAATATTGACATTAGGCATTACGTAGAAATTGACGTGTCCAATGACACGATTGACCACAAGACACCGACACATTCATGATGCGAGGTTTACATGACTATTCATGGTATTGACCTCATGTTAGCATCCTAGATTTCTTTATCAGTATTATTTTTACTTTCGAGATGACTGTACAGACTTGACATTTGTGAAACCCATGTTTGTAATTTATTAATAATAGTGTTTTAGAATTATTATTAGTATTTTCTAATATTATTATTATTATATTATTTTATGTGTGATAAAATGGTTTCGAAAATAAATAACAGGGATTTTTGGAATTCAGACCCGGACCCGAGTCCGAACCCAGACCCAGGCCTGAGCCCAAACCCAATCTCTTTTAAAATCTGGTTTTGACTTAGTTAATTATTAAAAAAACAAAAAAAGAAAAAGAAAGAAAGAGAAGTATTCAGCTGGTCCCGTAGGACCAGCATCCATGAATTGGCCCCATCCTATACTCGTTCAAGTCACCTCACCCATTCTTTTCTCCCTCATTCCCTCTCCACCACACACGCACACCCCACTTCCCCCTTAACTACTCCCCTCTCATCCCACCTATTCACGAATCATCAGTAGACCATAACTCTCCTCCTCACTCTTTCACAGAGAAGCTAATTCTTCTCTTAAAGAACTCCACTCCCTTCACAGAACAAATCCCACAACTCTAAACCTTCCCCAACTCTCTACTCTCTCATCTCACCTATTTCCCCAACCACTCTCCCCAAACCCTTCTCGGCCGACCATCTCTAGCCGTGCCCGCCGACGCACGCGCCCGACCGCGTCTCCTCGCGTCCGCCCCTTGCCCGGCCACCAGCACCGACTCCGGCGACCCCCGCGCGGCCTTCCCGCCGGCGCCCTCGCTCCCCCGCGAGCGCGGCCGCCCCTTCGCCGCCTCTAGCCCGCCGATCCCCCTTCGGTGGCCGACCGCCCCTGCGGATCCGACCCGCTGTCCCGCCGACAGCGTTGTTCCCTCTTGCGGCCGAGCCCGCGCCCCTTCGGCATTTCCTGGCTCGCGTCCGTCCCCGCGTCAGAACCCGCAGATCGACGCTGCCCTTAGTCGCAGCGCCCCTGGTCAGTTCTATTTCGCCAGCACCTTCCTGTTGTGCCCTAGTTCTGCTCTCTTCGGCATTTTCGACGACGTTGCTATTCAGCACTGTTTTTGGGAAGTTGTTCGTTGTTCGGAGCTTATTTCATTCTATTTATTTCATCTGAGAGCTCTAGCCGAGCAATCCGAGGTATAACCCCCTGTCCCGCTATTTTATTATTATTGTCGATGATGAAATGGTCCCCGATTCCCTTTGGGAACTCGGTTTTAGCGACGTCGTAATTTTTTGGGACTTTCGGAAAGGTCCTGTGAATTATTTTGGATTCCCGGAATATTTCGGGAATTGATTTGTGGTATGTGTTAGCTTTTCGGATTTTTCCGAAAATGTTCTGTGATTTGTGGAATTGGAATCGGACTTCCGAAATTATTTCGGGTCGTCCCGATTATGCTGTGGATTGGTTGTGGATATTTTATATATATAAATTCGGGTTCTTTTCTGGTTTGGGACTTGCAGGAAATTATCGGCGCCATTTCCTAATTTTTGGGTTAACTAAAAACAGAGGAGATGCTGCCCGATTTTTCCGTAAATCCTGAATTATTTTTAAAATGAATTTAAAATGATTTTTGGAATTTATTCGATATTTTATTTTTGGGTGACAATCGTATCGGTCAATGGACCCGGCTATGTGCAAACGAAACCGGCCCCGCCCGGACGTTGAGGCAATTAGCCAGAATGAGGATCGGACCATATCTGAGACTTATGATTTACTTTATTTTTATATTTAATTTCTGTTTATATTTATTTAATATTTCAGTTTAGGACTAACGGCAGTTTATCTTATTTCAATTTATGTAAATAAATTATAATGGGCATAAGCCCAGCTAGCTGGTCTGTAACTGTAATAGCTTAGATTCCTGTCATTTTCTGGTTTTTCGAGTTTTTGCTATTAACGATTAAATTGACTAAAAAGTATTTTCCTATAAAATTAATTAATATTTTCTTACCTAAAATTGAAGAGTTTATTAATAATTAAAAATCACGTATTTCTCACTAAAATAAGAAAGATTAGCTTTATAATTATATTTATAAAATTACCAAGTTTTCATAAATAATCTGGCAGCGACGAGTTTTTCGAATTCAAAGTTTAAAACGATCTTTTTCCCTCGTATTAAAATCAACTCACAAATAATCATATTTTCATGTTTTATTAATTAAAGAATTAAAATGGATTATGACACAATTAGAGATTTCAACAGCGTAGCTAGATTGGTAACCCTGGTTTCTGAGTCAATTTCTCGAATGTAGAAATCCGACGACGATCCTAATTCCCATCTTGAAGTCTTCAACTTTCCAGTCCAGTCCATTTTGAGGCAAGTACATTTTGTGTTAGTTTACAATTATTTAGTAATCGTTTTAATGCAAGTTTAAACCACGATGCAACACGAAACTCTCTCTGAGAGCACTGACTGTAACTACTGTAACTATTGGGGACTGGGGGAGTAGTGTAATGAGTATGACCACATACAAACTACTGTAACTACTGTAACTATATTAGCTTACCCCTCATACACACGGGGATAAGCTGTACCTTACTGTAACAAACCCAAGTCGGTCATATTTTATTGCCTATTCATATCACAGAACTGTAACTGTTTTAAAACTGTAACTGCTTTATTGTGGATTTCAAAACTGTTTAAAAGTACATGATTCTATTATTATTTCAATTGTCAAATTAGCATGAATTGTACTTTGCTCCCTCCTGACTGGAGACCCAACATTTTTAGGTATCACTGATGATGCTTTGTTCCGCGATATTTCCAAGGTCCCAACTAGAAGATGAGGATTTCGAGACTGATGAGTTGTTTGCCTAGTGTTTTCTTTCCTTCTTGATATACGTAGAAAATGGTTTAAGTTGTATCTTTCATTTCATTGTAAAAGTTTAATAAAGTTTTAAATTTTTCGATGTTGAGTTGTGACAAATATAGTGTTGTTGTATGGTTACCTGCTATTGAACAGCTTACTGCCGCCGTCTTAACAACGGTGCAGGCTGGGCATGATCCGGTTCGACCCCTTTAGTTGGGATCGGGTCGTGACATGTTTTCAGTGGTGGCCCATGCAGGTCAGAACAACAACTTAGGAAAACATACCTAGAAATAATTAGAACACTAGAACATTGATTTGTCACAACATAGGTCAGAATTATATATAAATAAATATTTTCAATTGATTATAGACTGGTAGGATACCTTGCTTATGTTTGTATCCTAAACCTTCCAGAGAATGACCATTGACAAGACCAATCCTGCTGGCGATGAGGTGCCATCTCCAGATCATACCCCATCTCCTCAACCAAGTCCAGGGTCTTTTCCCTCGCGGCTGATTGACCGTCCCCATAATACATCCAGTAAAGTTTTTACTACACTGGCGATTCCTACCTCTTCTCAAACTGAGTTGCATTTCCTTGGTGGAGTATCCATTCCTGTTGCTCACTAGTACCAGCAAACACCACCCAAATGGTTGCCCTATTTCAAGAAATCCTGGAGTTACAGAAAGCTCAAGATGAAGCCCAGCGGGAAAAGATGAATATCACGAGAGAAGACAAGAAGAACGTCAATTATGTAGCCTTAGCTATCTTAAACCAAGTTGGAGTAGAACCTCGTCCTAGGAGGGATACCCCTGAGTCTAAAAGACATTTTTGAGCCCTATTCGGCAGTTATATCGTAAGAAGCTATTGGTTTGTGACTACTGTAAAGGGACTGGTCACCAAGCCAATATTTGTCGTAAGAGATTGGGGAAATATTTGGGTATGTGGATCTGCTGAACATCGGGTAAAGGATTGCCCCTTATCTTTCCATCATACCAGAATACCTATTCCAGCAACACCTGTTAGGCCACAACCTAGGGACTCTTCCTATCCAGCAGACCTTGCCTCCTACAATAAGGCATGATGCAGACTCGAGGTTCATAGAAGATGAAGCAGTTGGAGACTGCTCATGCAAGAGCCAGAACCATGAAGAATAGTACCTAGGACTGCTGATTAGCATTTTCTATTTTTATAAAAAGTTGTAACAGGATGTCCTTAGATCAATCATGAGAGTTTTTGCTGTAATTCTCCACATGAATAAAATTCTTAGTTACACCTTTATGGTAGATGTTTTCCTGATAGTCTTCCCGGATTATCCCAGATCTAGACATAGGGTTCACCATTGACCTAGTCCCCGGCTCTTTCCCTATTTCTAAAGGATGTTACAGAGTCAACCCGAAGGAGGCCAAGAAGATGAAGGACCAGATCAATGAAGGCTCTAGGATTTATTCAGGGTGGAACTTCACCTTAGGGAACACCTATCTTGTTTGTGCCCAAGGAGGATGGAACAACGGATGTGCATCGATTACCAGACACTAAAGAATAAGTACCCTCTGCCTGGATCGAGGATCTGTTTGATCTGTTTGTATGGAGTTAGGGTGTTTCGAAGTTTGACTTAAGATCTGACTACCATCAAATCAAAGTCAGGAAGAAGATAATTCTAAGACGGCATTCAACACCAAGTATGGGTAGTTTTCTTTGGTCATGACGTTGGACTGACAAATGCTCCTGCCGTGTTCATGAATCTCATGAACAGAGTTTTTCATGAGTATTTGAATCAGTTTATCTTCTCCATAGATAACATTCTGATATATTCGAAGATTGAAGAAGAGCATGAAGAACATCTGAGGAAAGTTCTGGAAACTTTGAAGAAAAAGAAGTTTTATGGTAAGTTATCTGAACGTGGATTTTCTTTGACAAGGTGGATTTCTGGCCATGTTGTCAAGAGAAGAAATTTCGATGGAAGATAGTTGCTGTTGAAAAGTGATATACCCCAAGTTCAATTCGGAAGTTTCTTGAACTTGGCTGGCTACTATCAGAAGTTCGTGAAGGATTTCGCTAAGATTGCTGAGCCGATGATGAAGCTCACTTAGAAGAATGAAGGGTTCATCTGGATGAAAGATTGCCAGGCGGCATTGAGGAGCTGAAGAAGAGACTTACCACTACACGAATCCTTGCGCTACCCGCAGGAACCAGTGGTTTCTCAATTTACAGTAATGCCTCTGGAAAAGGATTGGGTTGCGTTCTTCAACAACATGGGAAAGTAATTGCTTACACATCTAGGCAACTACAGACTCATGAGAAGAATTATCCCACACCTAATTTGGAATTTGTTGCAATTATCTTTACTTTGAAGCCATGGAAGCATGATTTTTATGGAAAGGGAGTGAAAATATATACGGACTACAAAAGTCTGAAATATGTCTTCACTCAGAAAGAGCTGAATGTTAGACTAAGAAGATTGCTGAAGCAGATAAAGGATTTCGACATCAACCTACAGTACCATTCAGGTAAGGCTAATGTGGTCGCTGATGCACTTGGTCGATACTGATGGCGAAGTTCTTAACCAAGGACCAGCACCTGCTAGAAGACATCGAAAAGTTTGGACTGGAGATTATACTGTCTGGAAATGGAAGGAAGAAGCTGGATGCTGATTCAGTATTGATGAAGTGGAAAATGAGCTCGAGTCTGATGGACAAAGTCAAGAAGACTCAGTTTCAAGATGAGACACTTTGTAAACTTAGAGATCAAGTGTTGGTAGGAACACTTGAGGGTTTCTCAAATCGCTAATAATGGAGCTCTGAAGAATGGTACGAGGCTTTGTGTACTATCTGGCGAACTGAGGAATGAGCTAATGCAAGAAGCGCACCAGTATTCCATACATCCTAGCAAGACATATTAGGATATGCGTACTATTGTTGGGTAGTATGGAATGAAGAAGGATGTATTCAGAATTGAGGTTAGATGTTTAATTTGTTAACAAGTGAAGGCTAGCCGACAGAGACCCTCAGGACTTCTACAGTCGTTGGGCATTCCGGACCGGAAGTAGAAGCACATAACGGTGGACTATGTGTTAGGATTGCCTTGTTTCCAAGGAGGGAAGAACACCATTTGGATTATTGTGGATCGATTGACTAAGTCAGCTCACTTTATTCCCTTCAAAGATGGTTTATCCACTAAGAAGTTGGCAGCATTGTACGAGGGGCACAACTATCGGATTCATGGATTACCGAGGGATGTGCAATCAGAGAGGTCAACCCAGACGCTTGAAGATATATTGAGATTTTGCGTCTTGGAATTTGGAGGGTCCTGGGAAGACCAATTGCATTTGGTGGAGCTCTCTTACAAACAACAGCTACCAAGCTGGAATTGGTATAACCCCATTTGAAGCACTCTATAGACGTCATTGCCGTACATCACTTGCATGGACGAAGTAGAAAAAAGAACTGAGACCCGAGATGGTGACTAATGCAGTAGAGAAGGTGAAGGTAATTAGAGACAAGCTCAGGATTGCCCAAGACAGACAGAAGCATTGGGCTGATAGTCGACCAGTGGAGTTTGAAGAAGGAGATAGCATTTTTGTGAAGTTTTCTCCTACCAGAGGAACGATCAGTTTTGACGGAGCTGGGAAATTGAGGCCAGCTCAGACGCTAAAATCCGGATCCGAGTCACATTTTGGATAATTCAGAGCTGAAGATTGGACTCAACCTTTCAGAGCCAGAGAAACCAGTTGCAAGCGTAGTCAGAGGTAAGCAGAAGATCAGATTTTGAGCCATCACATAAACTCCTATTTCTTATCTTTTCGTTCTAAACTTGACTGATGCTGACGAAGTTAGCCTAGTTTTGCAAGCTATCTCTTTATCAAGCTTGATCATGATGGTATTTTATTGGGTGCACCCACTAAAATATTGTCTAATCAGGACCGGTGCATGATGGTCTGATCAACCTCGTGCACTTTGGTTCGCTTTTGTATTTTTTTCTGCATGGATGATATCATAAATGAAACTAGTCCCTAAAAATCGTTTTATCCACGACTGCATTGGAAATTCTTATTGTTGGACCTGAGTTACGGACATAGTACCCGTACCTGCTTGATTTGAGTTTATCCTACCCCTAACCCTGCCTTTAATTTCGAAGACGAAATTTTCTAAGGAGGGAAGATTGTGAAACCCATGTTTGTAATTTATTAATAATAGTGTTTTAGAATTATTATTAGTATTTTCTAATATTATTATTATTATATTATTTTATGTGTGATAAAATGGTTTCGAAAATAAATAACAGGGATTTTTGAATTCAGACCCGGACCCGAGTCCGAACCCAGACCCAGGCCTGAGCCCAAACCTAATCTCTTTTAAAATCTGGTTTTGACTTAGTTAATTATTAAAAAAAGAAAAAAAAAAGAAAGAGAAGTATTCAGCTGGTCCCGTAGGACCAGCATCCATGAATTGGCCCCATCCCATACTCGTTCAAGTCACCTCACCCATTCTTTTCTCCCTCATTCCCTCTCCACCACACACGCACACCCCACTTCCCCCTTAACTACTCCCCTCTCTTTCCACCTATTCACGAATCATCAGTAGACCATAACTCTCCTCCTCACTCTTTCACAGAGAAGCTAATTCTTCTCTTAAAGAACTCCACTCCCTTCACAGAACAAATCCCACAACTCTAAACCTTCCCCAACTCTCTACTCTCTCATCTCACCTATTTCCCCAACCACTCTCCCCAAAACCCTTCTCCGTCGACCATCTCTAGCCGTGCCCGCCGAAGCACGCGGCCGACCGCGTCTTCCCGCGTCCGCCCCCTTGCCCGGCCACCAGCGCCGACTCCGGCGACCCCCGCGCGGCCTTTCTGCCGGCGCCCTCGCTCCCCCGCGAGCGCGGCCGCCCCTTCGCCGCCTCTAGCCCGCCGATCCCCCTTCGGTGGCCGACCGCCCCTGCGGATCCGACCCGCTGTCCGGCCGACAGTGCTGTTCCCTCTTGCGGCGGAGCCCGCCCCTTCGGCGTTTCCTGGCTCGCGTTCGTCCCCGCGTCAGAACCCGTGGATCGACGTTGCCCTTAGTCGCAGCGCCCCTGGTCAGTTCTATTTGGCCAACACCTTCCTGTTGTGTCCTAGTTCTGCTCTTTTCGGCATTTTCGACGACGTTGCTATTCAGCGCTGTTTTCGGGAAGTTGTTCGCTGTTCGGAGCTTATTTCATTCTATTTATTTCATCTGAGAGCTCTAGCCGAGCAATCTGAGGTATAACCCCATGTCCCACTATTTTATTATTATTGTCGATGATGAAATGGTCCCCGATTCCCTTTGGGAACTCGGTTTTAGCGATGTCGTAATTTTCCGGGACTTTCGGAAAGGTCCTGTGAATTATTTTGGATTCCCGGAATATTTCGGGAATTGATTTGTGGTATGTGTTGGCTTTCCGGATTTTTCAGGAAACGTTCTGTGATTTGTGGAATTGGAATCGGACTTCCGAAATTATTTCGGGTCGTCCCGATTATGCTCTGGATTGGTTGTGGATATTTTATATATATAAATTCGGGTTTTTCCCTGGTTTGGGACTTGCAGGAAATTATTGGCACCATTTTCCAGTTTTTGGGTTAACCAAAAACAGAGGAGATGCTGCCCGATTTTTCCGTAAATCCTGAATTATTTTTAAAATAAATTTAAAATGATTTTCGGAATTTATTCGATATTTTATTTTTGGGTGACGACCGTATCGGTCAATAGACCCGGCTAAGTGCAAACGAAACCGGCCCCGCCCGGACGTTGAGGCAATTAGCCAAAATGAGGATCGGACCATATCTGAGACTTATGATTTACTTTATTTTTATATTTAATTTCTGTTTATATTTATTTAATATTTCAGTTTAGGACTAACGGCAGTTTATCTTATTTCAATTTATGTAAATAAATTGTAATGGGCATAAGCCCAGCTGGCTGGTCTGTAACTGTAATAGCTTAGATTCCTGTCATTTTCTGGTTTTTCGGGTTTTTGCTATTAACGATTGAATTGACTAAAAAGTATTTTCGTATAAAATTAATTAATATTTTCTCACCTAAAATTGAAGAGTTTATTAATAATTAAAAATCACGTATTTCTCACTAAAATAAGAAAGATTAGCTTTATAATTATATTTATAAAATTACCAAGTTTTCATAAATAATCTGGCAGCGACGAGTTTTCCGAATTCAAAGTTTAAAACGATCATTTTCCCTCGTATTAAAATCAACTCACAAATAATCGTGTTTTCGTGTTTTATTAATTAAAGAATTAAAATGGATTAGGACACAATTAGAGATTTCAACTAACGTAGCTAGATTGGTAACCCTGGTTTCTGAGTCAATTTCTCGAATGTAGAAATCCGACGACGATCCTAATTCTCATCTTGAAGTCTTCAACTTTCCAGTCCAGTCCATTTTAAGGCAAGTACATTTTGTGTTAGTTTATAATTATTTAGTAATCGTTTTAATACAAGTTTAAACCACGATGCAACACGGAACTCTCTCTGAGAGCACTGACTGTAACTACTGTAACTATTGGGGACTGGAGGAGTAGTGTAATAAGTATGACCACATCCAAACTACTGTAACTATATTAGCTTACCCCTCATACACACGGGGATAAGCCGTACCTTACTGTAACAAACCCAAGCCGGTCATATTTCGTTGCCTATTCACATTACAGAACTGTAACTGTTTTAAAACTGTAACTGCTTTATTGTGGATTTCAAAACTGTTTAAAAGTGCATGATTCTATTATTATTTCAATTGTCAAATTAGCATGAATTGTACTTTGCTCCCTCCTGACAGGAGACCCAACATTTTTAGGTATCACTGATGAGGCTTTGTTCCGCGATATTTCCAAGGTCCCAACTAGAAGATGAGGATTTCGAGACTGATGAGCTGTTTGCCTAGTGTTTTCTTTCCTTCTTGATGTATGTAGAAAATGGTTTAAGTTGTATCTTTCATTTCATTGTAAAAGTTTAATAAAGTTTTAAATTTTCCGATGTTGAGTTGTGACAAATATAGTGTTGTTGTATGGTTACCTGCTACTGAACAGCTTACTGCCGTCGTCTCAACAACGGTGCAGGCTGGGCATGATCCGGTTCGACCCTTTTAGTTGGGATCGGGTCGTGATAACATTGCTAGACTCTAGACATGGGGATTGACTACAATATCAGACCTATTATCGTGTGGCTCGTTGTTTAGTGACCTTTATATCTGTAGCAGAGTAAAGGATTATCACTGTCGAGAATTGATTGTCCTTGGTTCCACGACACAGGTACTGGGGACAATACCCTGTTGAAGTGCTAGTGAGCCTTAGTGGACGGGGTCTGATATTCTAGAAAAGTATCTCACTTGCATAGCATATAGACGGATACAGTAGATTGCCTTAGTTCATATTTTTTATTTCTGTACCTTGGCATGTATATTATGCACCTTGCTAGTTCTCTGAGGACCTGGCTATTTCCCAGGCTTAGACGAAGCTGAAGACTACCCAGAGGTTTACGGTTCGGGAGCTGAAACCGGAGGCGTACCGGCATAGGAGGACGAGATAGTGCCAGAAGATTTTTTTTGATCATGTTATAATCATATTTAGTCTTGCTACATTATTTCCTTTTCTTTTCATCAGACTTGTAGTTGATTTGTACTTTCTTTCTATTTTTATGATTTTGGGATGATTTACCTGCACATACTTTAATACTTTTATTACTGAATATTTGAGACATTTCTTTATTTATTCTTGAGCTCTTTGTGGACTCTGTGGATGTGATTAGATGTATATACCTGTGGACTGTGTTGTATTTCTTGGTGTTATCATGATTTACAGCTTAAGTATTTCGCTAATAGGCTTGATGTTTAGCTTGGCCCATTGGTGAACTGCTGCGGGCATATATTTGTATACCTGGTCCCATGTATTTTGGGACTGGGGTGTTATACGTGTCATGAAGAGAATGTACCCAAAAATGAATGTGCTGATGGTGGCATGCGCCCAAGGCTATGCGCCTAAGGGCATGCACCCAGATTAGTGAGGCAGGGTGTAAGATCTACGCATCCACATACATGAGTGAGGTAGGGAGTATCATGGAGAGACAATGGTTTTGGGAAGGCATGCACCTGGAGCTATACGCTCACATGTATGCGCCTGCATGCATGCGCCCAAAGGGTGGAGTCAGGGTGACTTGGAGAAAGTCAAGAGACTCACTCTATGACAAGTGTGCATGACAGGGTCTATACGTCCAATGAAAGAAACATGGTACACTTGTGCGCATACCAAGCTATGCGCCCAAGCCAGGGAGGGTCTTGGGGCTATGCGCCCACTAGAGAGAGTAAGGGGGGACTTGGGCGCATGTATATGGCAATGCTCCCAAGGAAGCATGCAGTGGGTGCATAACAATATCTATGCGCCCCTGTACTGTGCATCTTCCCCAACCCGAGAACACAAGTTCATTGAACCCATGAACTTCTCAAGATCATAAATCACTCAAAACAAATCGAAATTCGAGTTTTCAAAGGTCTAACTCGAGTAAAATCAAATTCTCTACAACCTGAAACAATCAAAACTTGAAAACAAAGAAGTTTGAGAGGTCAAAACCCAAAAAAAATCAAGTTTTGCATACTAAGATCTACAAAAACTAATCCTTCAAAACCAAAAGTACCAAGTACTAAATAGCCTTGGAATCATGTAGGGAAGATAATGGAACAACAAAAATAGAGTTCCTCCATGAAGCAAGCTAGCACTTGCCTTTGGAGGAGGAAAGGTTTTAATGGAGAAGAAGAAGAAGTTATGAGAAATAATGAAGAGAGAGAAAAGTAGTTGGGTTATAAAGCGGTGGTTTCATCTTGAACCAACTTGGTTCAAACCAAGCCAAAATAAACCAGCCAAAACTTGACGTACGTATCAGACACTCTTGCGATACACACCTCTAATGGATCCAAAATCAACCCAAACACTTCCTAAAGGTATGGGGACCCTAAATGACTGCATCTATGAGAAGAAATCTGGAATTTAATGGATTTTTAAGGTTCTTACCATTTGAGAGATGGATTCTCAAGGAACAACCTCTAGATCTAGATCTTCTTCCCTTCCACTAGCTAAATTGTTCCAATAGGCTCCCTTCTAGCATATAGAGGCTTCCTCTCTTCAAGGGAAAGAGATTGTAACTTATTTGGTGGAAAATGGGCTCAATTTGAGGAATGGAGGCAATTTGGTGAAGAACACCAAATTAGGGATAGGTCTCTTGATGAAAGGGGAAGAAGAGGGGCTAATGATGCTTTAAATAGCATGAGAGGACTAGTTGTGGCCGGCCACAATGAGTGGGCTAGGGTTTGGTTAAGTGAAAATGGTTAAAAACTTCTCCTATTGTCATTTAAAGGCCCTTTTTGAGAATGGCCCAAAAGTGGTTTATTAATATAAGTCAAATCTAGCCTCTACTAGCCATTCTATCATAATTGGAGTCCAACTAACAAATCTAAGTCCACTAGCTTGGTCTCTATGATCATAGTTAGTCTCTAGTCAAAGTGGTTCTAAGGTTTCACTAACTATTAATACTAACACAATACATTAATAAAAATATTATTAAAATAATCAAAAATTCACAATTACCAAAATACACTTATTCTGGAAATTGGTAGTTACAGGAGGTATCAAATAGAGAGATCAAGTCCACCATTGAGAAGACGATCAATCCGAGTAGAAAAGATTGGAGTTTGTGCTTGGATGATACTTTGTGGGCGTATAGAACTGCATACAAGACGCCTATCGGTATGTCACCATACCGGTTGGTGTTTGAAAAACCTTGCATCTTTCTGTTGAGTAAGAACACAAGGCTTATTGGGCTATCAAGAGTCTCAATATGAAGACATGAAAATGAAGAACATTGGAAGTTACAAGTACAAGAGTTGGAGGAATCCACATTGACGCCTATATGAATGCTCGAATTTACAAAGAGAAAACGAAGGCTTTTCATGACAAGAAGATCTCTAGGAAGGAGTTTCAAGTTGGTCAAAAATTCCTTCTATACTAGTCACGAATTCGTCTATTCTTGGGTAAATTGCATTCTCGTTGGATTGGACCTTTTGTTGTTAATATTGTTTTTTTTATCATAGTGCAGTTGAAATTCAAAGTTTAGCAACTTCCAAAGTGTTAAAGATAAATGGACAAAGGCTCAAGCTTTTTTATGAAGGTTTCAAAGTGGAGAATGTGGATGAATTGAACCTTATGGATCAAATTGATACCAATTGAAGGAGGTAACATCCACGACAATAAACATAGCCAACCTAAGGGGAGTTTGTTCTTATTCTTTCATTTTTACTTTTTTCTTGTATTTTCACCTTACATTGGGGACAATGTCAGTTTAAGTGTGGGGAGGGAATTTAAATTATTTTAAGCAGTTTTATTTTTTGATTTTTAAAAAAAGTGATTTGTTTTTGTGGTTTTCGATAATTTTTGGTTGTGTATGTCATGAACAAGATTCAACTAAGTTTGAAAAATTTATAACATAATTGAATAAGTAATCATTCAACTTAGAATTAATTAGTTCATTTATTTTTCTTGAGAATGGTAGTGACTGAATTTCATCGATAAAAGTCGGTGAGGTTTTGAGCCTTTGGACTGACACATCAATCTCACTATTTTCTTTGATGAAAGATTTTCTTCCATATATTTATTTCTCTAGAACTTACTTTGATTCTCTTCAAGGTCACATCGGCTTATGCATACATGAACATGATTACTACCCTCTTTGTTATATGCTACTTAAGCCAAATAGCTGTCACGACCCGCACCCTAGAGTAAGGGCACGAGACGTGGGTACGTCCAGCCTACGCCGCAGTGTCGGCGGTAGAACGTTGTCCTAGGTCAAACATCTAACAATATAAAGGTACTTGTATAGTATATACTCTCCGAATGGAGGTGACAAAGCAGATACAGTCTTAATCACAACTAAGGTAGAGCGAGATAAAAGATTGGTAAAACATAAAATCCAAAAGAGATACAGCAGATAGAAGTCTAAGTATCTAAGGTACACAAACCCAGAAAATATCTCAAAGCTCAATACAGTAATCCATAGAATAAATACAACTCAATACAACTGAAATAACTAACTATACAACCTCTACTGTGTCTCATCTAGGCTAGCAGGCAACCTCCAGGCTATCTGTAAAATTTATCAATAGGTCCAGTCAGGACAGGAACGAGCACATCTCATCTAGAAAACCTAAGTAAATGATAGAGAACTATAAAGCAGTTATAGACAGTTGTATTGATGAAAATGGCAGTTTATATTCAGGTGATGGTAAGAAAGACAGATAAAGTGCAAGGAAAGTAAATAACTAAACAAGAGAAGAATCATAGCAATGAAGACTGTAAAAAAAATAGAACTAGCTGAACCAGGGTAACATGATATAAGTCCAGATAGTAAATGTAAACAAGTGTAAGACCAACGTAAATCCAGACAACATGAATCTGATACCAGGTGATTCCAGTACAAGATGAGTCCGGTATGAGATGATTCCAGTCAGTGATCAAAGATTCCAGGGTGAGTCCAGCCTATACTCTAGCAGTGTGTTTTAAAATATCGAGTTTGACATGTAAACGGCTGTAGGTAATACGGCACATCACACACCTGGCCGGGTGTGAGATGGCTATCATTCTAGTAGATTCCAGTTGGAAAATTCCAGATTGGGGTATGTCTACATGTCCTACTCTAGTATTTCCCCTCCCAGCAAGTGAATCCAGAATTTCGACACAATGATTCAAGATGAGTCCAGCCAAAATATAATGATATCAGTAAATGATTCCAATAAATGATTCCAGTAAATGATTCCAGTAGGTGATTCCAGTAATAGAAGCCAGGAATGATGATACCAGTAATAGAGGCCAGAAAATAAATTTGTGTCGTATACATAAATCCAGAATATTTATACGTGTTGTAACAGTGAATCACATACAACTAACTAGAACCGAAGTACAGTAATTGACAAATAAATGAGAGAACTATCAGAGAATGTACTCGCCTGATGTCTGAATGTCCAAAGTAAATATACTGTCCGATGAGAGGTGTCTGGCTCCTAATCAGAACAGCAAAAGTCACAACAAGTCCAAAATGACAATATGAAGTTCTACTATGCATTCTACATGATTCTAGGTCAATCTAGACCAAAGTCAACTCTTGGTCAACTTGGTCAACCCTGAAAGTCAAACCTAGGTCAAACTAGGTCTAACAAGTCTAAATTAGGTCAAACAAGTTATTTTAGGTCTAAACAAACTAAGTATATGCAAATCAAGTATCCAAGATAGCTACTAACTCATAGCCTAAGTCACTTGCTAAACCAAGCACAAAACTAATCCATAAGCTAACAAGGCACACAAACTTAGTCATATAATGTATATATATTATTCACATTCACATATTCATATACATAGATATATATAGGAAAGCTATATATATAGGCACATACATATATATATATAGAGAAAGAGAGGTAAAAGAGTAAGTGAGTATGTGTGTGTTTGGCATGTGTGTGAAAGGATATGTGTTAATGTTCTAAAATTTAGTGACAGGTAGGTGTATGTGACATGGGATACATGATGTCAAAGGGTGTATGAATGCATGTGTGTAAAAGTTTATAGGTTAACTCGGTTTATAGAAATACATACATACATACTTACCTTGTATACATTCATACATACATATCATGTATATTTTATTTACATGATACATACATGTATACTTGTATTATACTATACTTGCATTCATGCATATTAGATACTTGTATTTATATTAACATATTGCAAATATTTATTTCATTCATGCATCTATGCATTACCTACATGTTTTATATATATGAATATATTGTATATCATTCTTTTATTCATTCATTGCTTATATGCATTATATTAATAGCATTCCTACATGCTTGCATTCAACCATATATATAAATTAATGTAAAGAGAATATATATCATATATATATCATTTTATTCATCTAATATATCATGCATTACATACTCTATATTCATTTAATATCCATACTACATAGGCTCATAGGTTACACAAAATGCATATATCGTATAGTCACTCTTCTACTTAAAACCAATACTGTACCAATTGGGCATTCATTAAATTCTAGGATTAAATTATGTTGTATCTCTTCGTGTTATCTTTCTGAAACTTTAAACGGATCGCATTTTCGTGTCCGAAAGCTCTCGAAATCGCGAAAATACCGAAATACGTTCGTCTTTCGTACAGCTGACACTCAAATAATTTTACAGAAAGTTACAGAAAGAATTTAGCTTATTAAAACATATATTTGGAAATCTAACTTCGATACGGTTCTTTTAAAAAAAATGGGAGATAAATCAGAGTTCTAAGCTAAAAGTTATGACATTTCTAAGTTGCTTTGGCTACTAAAAACGTGGATAAAAATTATGACGAAATTAGGTAGTTTGAGACAAAAGAAACACAAGTATATAACATAATATATCAAGAACTCACTCTCTACACTAATATATATATATATATAAGACACTATATAACACATCTCCAATACAAAAATATGAGATTAAACATGTAATAATTCATTCATACATAACATCAACACATAGTGTGTCCAAATTTGGGATTTTTTTTCACTAGGACACAATCACAACACAAAGGACACTCCTATGACCTCCAAATGGACACGAAATGGAGATACAACCAAGGGGGTCATTTCTATGGGTTCAAAATAGACCTATATGCATGAGGAAATGAAAAGGAGAAGGGATTTACATCTCCCGGTAGATCGAATCGAAGAAAAGCCTTCCCGGAGCGACACCGACACGTAGAGATTCTAAAAGGACACGAACGAGCTCCGAATTCTCCCAAACTTGGGTAGCTTCCTCCATGGCTAGAATGGAGAAGGAAAGAAGAAGATTTGGTGGCGAAATGGAAGGATTTGGTGGAGAAATTGCTAGGGATTGCTCTCTAGAAATTTAGGGAAGAACAAGAGAGAGAGTGTGGATGAGAATAATGAAATGAACTTGAGCCTATCCTCTCCCAAAGTGGCTGGCCATATGGAGCTATTTGTCCTATTATGGTAAGGTCCAAAATGCCCCCACTAACCTATTCTATTAGTATTAGGAAAGGGCTAATTGGTTGGGGCTAAATTAGTCATTCTAAAGTCTCTAATCACACTAACCTTATCCATAATAATTAGTCTAACCTCTAACTAAAATTAATATCATGTGGACTAAAATTAATATCATGTGGGCCATGCCTAACTAGTGTGTGGGTCCACTAAAGTCAACACTACCCCCGGGTCCCCGTTTCAAGTCGGATTGAGCTGAAATTCGAACCCGACTCAAATAATCCCAAAACAATATCATAAATAATAAAATAAATTTCAAAAATATTTCAAAAATATAAAATGACAAAAATACCCCTGTTCCTGAAAACTAGGGGTGACAAATTTCCTCGAAATTAAAACCAAACAATAGTAAAATGTCAAAATCACAAGTCATAATTTTAAATAGTTTAAAAATGATTAAAAATCACAAAAAATTATAATATAAAATAATAATCATTAAATAATAATTATATTACAAAATTTCAAAATTACCCTCATCTGGAAAATTGGATGTTACAATCCTACCCACCTTATAAAAATTTCGTCCTCGAAATTAAGATGATCGCACCCCCTTCTATGTCAAACATAGTCAAGGGTCAATCACTAGTCAATTTCTCAACATCCAAGTACTTGGTCATCAAATGGTCAACTTCTTAGGGTTTTACCTATGCTAGCTATCTTGGTGTTGGCAACTAGAATTTAACAAAAGAGAAACTCTATAATAGACTAGCTCTTAACTTCCCAATCCTATCAAGTCACCTATAACTAAATACCTACAAGGTAAGCACATGAATACCAAATACCATAAATATATATATATATATATGCTCAAGAACAACAATCCATCACATATATCCTAAGTATATCATCTATATATATATACATGACTGATCAACCAAGGGTTAAGGCAGACTAAACTTATAAGGGTCTGAAACAATGCTTAGAACTAGGCTAAGGATGAATGGTCTGAATCAAGGGGACATGGTATCTAGTGAAGGGTTTGCACACTGCCTATAAAGATGATCAACACAAAGGAACTCAACACGAAGAGAACTTAACTAAAATGGAAAACTGAACCAAGTATAGTCTAAACAACATGTTTATAACCCTATACAACAATGGCCTATAGATACCAACTAACCTATATCCCATATGCCAATATCATCTGCAATCTATCTATGCAAATAGACCTCTCGGTCTTAGGTGAAACTACAACTATACTCAAAGGAAGGCTCTGGTCATGGGTGCCTCACTGGAAAAGGTAAGGGAAAGTAGTAATAATCATCAAGGCTGTAAGGAATACTAACATCCTATGTGTAACTGGTTGGTATTATAGATAACAGGAGAATTATCTGCAATGGGTTACTATTCTAACACCAATGCTAACTATCACCTCTAGTGTACACACACTCTACAAGTCATTATACCATTATACTATGAAGGAACTACCTATGAATAAGCTCTACAAAACTAAATATCCCTACTCCTAAGTCATTTATAACAATCAAAAGGGTATGATGTTTAAACCTTCTCAAGATACAATCTGTTAATCATATGCGTCTGTCCAAAATCATGTTGTCCAGAGTCTTCATCATGCTAGTGAGCACGGCTACGATAATCACAGAGTCCTTGACTAAGGTACGTACCTCTAGGTGAAGAACAGATGGCAACTCTAGAAGGGGGTGAATAGAGTTATAGCAATAATAACCAATTAAAAAATCAACTCTTTCATGATCTAAAATTAATCAGAGTAAATGCGGAAAATAAATAAGGAGCAAGAGAGCATACGCAAACACAGCCGATTTTAACTTGGTTTCTCTCGTGGAGGACTAGTCCAGGCCCGAGAACTCTAGCTCAGGATTAAATCCACTATTTGTGAAATAGTAGTTACACCCCGTGCCTTTACTTCAGAAGAGCACGTCAACTTCTTACAATGGATCGCAGTGGCGATGCTTGGAATTTTCCAAGCTACTTCTTCAACTCTTGCATAAGACTCCTAACTGAGAGATGCTGAGCACTCGAGACTTAGGAAACTTGTGGCTAGTAGATGAAGAAGGGTATGGCT
Organism: Iris pallida; assembly: GCA_029216955.1. Classification (NCBI taxonomy): domain Eukaryota; kingdom Viridiplantae; phylum Streptophyta; class Magnoliopsida; order Asparagales; family Iridaceae; genus Iris; species Iris pallida. The sequence goes on from JANAVB010007397.1 coordinate 17,974,936, forward strand.
TATATTGAGCTTAAGAGAGAAGAGAAGAGAAGATTGGATGAATGAAAATGAGAGAATTTTTGGCCTATTTATAGGTTTTTATCACGCAGAATTCGGCCAGAATTCTGGTAGAAATTTTCAAAAATTTGGCTGTTGGACAACTAGCAACCAGCAAGCCCTAAAAATTAGGGTGCTGATTTTTAGGGGACAGAGTTCGGCCCGAACTCTGTGTGGAGGCAGAGTTCGGCCCGAACTCTGTCTCCAGAGCACAGAATGGGTCCAAGAGTCCAGTGGGCTGATTTTGGATGTAGAGCTTTATGGATTAGGATAGGTTGAGTCTCAAGTGCCCAGCATAACTCAGCTTACAATTATTCTAGACTCAATAAAATATAAAAGTACAGACTCGAAAAACGACTCGCATCTGCAAAAATGAGCTGTCGTCTGGCTTGAACTGGATGTAGTCGTCGTGTGTCGTATTGAATTATCACAAGTATTATTTAGTCAATGTTATCAATATTTGGTTGACTGTGACTTTGTGTCAACAATCTCCCCCATATTGATAATTGACAAAATAATAATTGTATATTCAATATCCATACCTGGACACGTATAACGACATAGCTCCCCCATAATTTGTGCCGAGCTTAAGAATAGCTCCCCCATAAACAATGCTGTGAATCTTGTTGGCCTGTTAATAATATTTTTCCAAAAGCACATATAAACCAAACAGAACAGAAATATACACATATCTCCCCCTTTTGGCATTTAGCAGCATGAGATATATAGATAATAACTGGCAAACATACCAAAAAGAGAAGAAACTGCATATAAACTAAGATAATAACCAAGAGTCATGATAACATAAAAACTGATAGTAGTACTACCAAAGTCTCAAAAGCACAACTCATAAGAAGTTTACTACAAATCAAGTACATAAAAGTAACTAAAGCAAAATGCATAAACATAATCTAAGATCAGCAGTAGCTACATCACAAGTGGTGCATATCCATCATCGAGCATGAGAGGGCCCGGCGTCGTCCGAAGCATCAGTAAAGGAGCGACGTGGGTCCACAAAAGCCGCATCCGGATCCATGTAGCGACGAACCCAAGGGTCATCGATACGGAATCCCTCACGACCTGGGTCTCGCTCCATAGGAATGGGCATGGAAGGATGACGAGACATAAAATACCGAATATCATGCAGCGAGTTGCTGATAGCACTCATCTGCAAGGTAGTTCGATAGTCCAGCTGAGTCCATCGATCGTCCTCCAAAGTGAAGCGATCTCGGAGCAAGGCCTGAAGAGACTCAAGAGTGGCAGGAGGAGGAGGAGGATCCTGTCCGAGAGGAGGAGCATCTGGCTCATCATCAGAATGCTCAGACACTACTGGTGAGCCGATGGCCGCCTGAAGTCTCCTTGCCTTAGAGAGAAAGGCAGGGGCAGGTAAGAATGGACACTCATCAAAGGGTACAAGGAACGCACAAAAGATCAAAGGAAGGTATAATGCATAAACCAAAGATCTTGGTTTCTTCCGACAGTTGATCATCCAATCCATCATTGTGCGTGGAAGGTTAGAGGAAACATGGAAGTGGAGATGGTACAATGCTGAAATCTCAAAATAAGTGACTTTATTGGTAGAACCCGCTTTGGGTAGAATGGTGTTGAAGATGATCCGATAAAGCTCATCGAAGTAAGGATTGAGGAATTTTGCCAAGAGCTTACAAGGACGTGTGTTAGGGCTACACAGGTCGTCCTTGAAGCTCTCTAGTGAAATCCCTTCGGGAAAGATAAAGGATCTAGCTTCAACAAGCTTTTTCCAAGAATTAGGCTCTTGAAGCTCAAGATATTCGGCCAATTCAAAATCATCAAAGGAGATATCAATTCCCGCAACTCATGAATAAATATGAGTGTCATCATGGGTCAAGTTGCAGTAAAACATTTGAATGGCACTACGATAAATGACCGAATTAGAAGTAACGAGTTCATCAAGACAAAGGACTTTAAAGAGTGCATCATATTGTGAGAATATGGTAAAGTTGATAGGGTGTCCCGCAAATACTGGACGTGTCCGAAAATTACTAAACCAATCATTTGAGGCGTCTAGTGATACAAAAATTCGGTCGTCGTAAGTGTTTGGATCATTGGGACGTGGAGGATTGAACAACGGATGGATTTGTTGTTCAATGGCCGATGCAACGGGTGGTGCAACGGGCGGCTCAATGGGAGGAGGAGCATTCGACGAGGATGCGCCCTCAGTCCGAAGTCTCTTCCCGCGGTTGAGCAATCGAGGGGCCATAACACAATAGATAATGAAAGAAATTGAGATATAGAAAAGTAAGGAATTATACCTCAAGCTAGTGATGAACTATGGAAGAGAATTGAAAAAATAAGCCTTCTTCTTGATTTTGGGGAAGAATGGAGCACAAAAGAGGAGAAAGTAGGGTTAGGGTTTTGATAGAATTGTGTCTGAAAAGGTGGAAAGGTGGTAAGAAGGAAGGAGATGAAAGAGAAATCGAATATAGGGGAAGGGTTTCTCTTGGTCGGGTCAAATAATGACCATTGGATCAACATTTTGATCAACGGCTGGGGCTGTTTCCGGTTCTGGAGCAGTCGGGCCGAATTCGGCCCAAACTCTGCTAGGTGCAGAGTTCGGCCCGAATTCCGGATCCTGGTCACAGAATAGTAATCAGACAGAAACAGGAAAAATATTGGTTAAGTAATAGACAAACCAATATAAGATATGAGTAAAAGATAGGAAAGACCCAATTAGTAAACAAAAGAATAACAGAAATTGATTCTGAAGCAGCAATATAAAATTGAAATAGTAGTATTTCAGCATGTGATAAATAAAAATGAACCATATAATAAACAAGAAATTATATCATAATTCAATATTTTGAAGCTGTCATGTGTTAGCTGCAGGGGCCGAATCCCAGCTAGCGGTAGTCCTGAGGACTAGTGCACCGTGTCGCTTAGGCTTTTACGCCTTGTTGTCAGAAGAACCCTTTCGACTTGTACCCATAGCAAGTTCATCATAATAGAATCAAGATATACTCGATATTTATGCAGGTTTATCTTAATTTACAACAGCTTCATCTAAGATTCCAAGTTTACGACAAAGAAAATTGAAGCGCTATTCGGATAATGGTTTTGTGAAGAAGTCTGCTAACTGATCATCAGTGTCAATAAATTCTAAGTTAATCGTGCCATTTTGCTGATGATCACGTAAAAAGTGGTGACGAATTTCAATGTGCTTCGTGCGTGAGTGACAAATGGGGTTCTTAGTCAAGTTTATAGCACTAGTGTTGTCACAAAAGATTGAAATATGAAAGATAAATTATAGTCTTCAAGGGTTTGCTTCATCCACAGAATTTGTGCACAACAACGCCCAGCTGTGATGTATTCAGCTTCTGTTGTGGATAGTGCGACAGAATTCTGCTTCTTGCTAAACCAAGAGACTAAAGCTTTTCCTAATAAATGACACGTACCGCTCGTACATTTATGGTCGACCTTGCATCCGGCGAAGTCAGCATCAGAATAACCAATGAGGTCAAATAATATTGACTTGGGATACCATTGGCCCACTGTAACCGTACCCTTAAGGTATCGAAAGATACGCTTAACCGCGGTCATGTGTGATTCCTTAGGATTTGCTTGATATCTAGCACACAGGCAAACGCTAAACATAATATCAGGGCGACTTGCAGTAAGATAGAGTAGACTGCCTATCATACCTCGATACTTACGTTGATCTACGGGTTTGCCACTGTCATCTGGTTCAAGTTTGGTTGAAGTAACCATAGGAGTGCTGATTGGTTTGACGTTGTCAAGGTCGAATTTCTTTAGCATGTCCTTTGTATACTTCGACTGACAGATGAAGGTTCCATTTGACATTTGTTTGACTTGCAGCCCAAGAAAGTAGTTGAGCTCCCCCATCATGCTCATCTCAAACTCGGTCTGCATACACTTGGCAAAATCTTGACAAAGGGTTTCATCAGTAGAACCAAAAATAATATCATCAACATATATTTGTACTAAAAGAATAGTGTCTTTGAAAGATTTTATGAAAAGTGTAGTGTCAATTTTCCCTTTTGAAAAACCTTTCTCAAGCAAGAAATTGCTTAGCCGTTCATACCAAGCTCTAGAGGCTTGTTTGAGGCCATACAGCGCTTTCTTTAGCTTGAACACGTGGTCGGGATATTTGTGATTTTCAAAGCCAGGGGGTTGTTTTACATAAACTTTCTCCTTAATAAAACCATTCAAGAAAGCACTTTTAACATCCATTTGAAATAATTTGAAATTTTGAAAATTTGCAAATGCACAAAGAATTCGAATGGATTCTAACCTAGCAACAGGAGCATACGTCTCATCGTAGTCGATACCTTCCTCTTGGTTGTATCCTTGGGCTACTAGACGAGCTTTGTTGCGTGTGACTGAACCGTCTTCATTCACTTTGTTTCTAAAAACCTATTTAGTACCAATAATCGAGTGATCAGTCGGTGTAGGAACAAGTTTCCATACTTGGCTCCTCTCGAATTGGTTGAGTTCCTCTTGCATAGCAGAAATCCAAAATTCATCATTGAAAGCTTCTAAAATATTTTTAGGCTCAATTTGTGAAATAAAGGCAGTGCTAGCAATAGAGTCTCTTAATGATGATCTAGTAGTTACTCCACGTGAAACTTCGCCGATTACCAAATTTTATGGATGTGATGGCTTGAAAGAGAATTTCTTTGGCAAGCTCTTCAGAGAATTGGTTTCGGTTGTGGTGTTCATTGGAGTAGACGTTGATGGCTCAACATCATCATCAAGAGTAGCTGCTGCACTGTTATCTTTATCAAAAGTCACATTTGTAGACTCTTCCATAATTAATGAGTGTTTGTTAAAAACTCTATATCCCTTACTTTTGGCAGCATAGCCAAGGAAAATACCATCGTCAGCTTTGGCATCAAATTTGCCTAAGTTGTCTTTGGTGTTAAGGATAAAACATGTACAGCCAAAAACTCTAAAATAAGAAACATTTGGGCTTCTCCCGAACCAAAGCTCATAGGGTGTTTTCTTCGTAATAGGATGAATAAGTACCCTATTTAAAATGTGGCATGCTGTACTGACAGCTTCAGCCCAAAAGTATTTCGGAAGTGAGAACTTATTCAACATGACTCTAGCCATATCGCCAAGAGTTCTATTCTTCCGCTCCATAACACCATTTTGTTGGGGAGTTCTTGGACAAGAAAACTCATGATCAAAACCATTGGAATCACAATTCAAAATCAGAATTTTCGAACTCGCCTCCATGATCACTTCGGATTCGAGTAATCATGTAGCCTTTTTCGTTTTGAACTTTCTTGACAAAAATCTTAAAAATCGAAATAGCATCACTTTTATAAGTAAGAAAGAAAACCCAAGTAAATCTTAAAAAGTCATCAACAATAATTAAGGCATAGAGTTTTCCACCAAGACTGGCTACTCTACTAGGGCCAAATAAATCCATATGGAGTAGTTGCAGGGGTCTAGTAGTGCTTACAGAGTTTATGGAATGAAAAGATGACTTGGTTGTCTTATTCAACTCACATTCGGCACATATGGTATCCTTTTTAAATGTGATGTCGGGCAAGCCTCTAACTAGCTTCTTGGTTGATAGCCTGGATATAGCCATATTGGCATGACCAAGACGCTGGTGCCATAGTAACCGTTCATCTTTATGAGCAAATAGGCATCTACCTGCATTGTTAGTATCTATAGAAAATAGAAAATATAAATATTTTCCTCTCTTACCCCTTCAAAAGCAATGTCTCCTGTTGACCTATCATAAATAAGGCATTTGTTTTGTCCAAAGTTAATATCATAACCATGGTCAGCAAGATGACTGATGCTGAGCAGGTTATGCTTTAACTCGGTCACTAGACAAACATCCTTTATTACGAGAGAGGGAGGATAACCAATAATACCATTACCTATAATATAACCTTTTAGGTTATTGCCGAAGGATACATATCCTTCTCTCTTTATCGATAGTGATGCGAAAAGATTTGCGTCTCCCGTCATAAGCCGCGAGCATCCACTATCGAGAATCCACTTACTCTTAGTTAAGGAGGGAAGGTCCACCTACATCAAGAGTAGATGTGACCTTTAGTACCCAAGTTCTTGAGGGTCCTGAAGAGTTAGTTTTTGGAAACCATGTATATATCTTTCTATCTACTAATCTTCTAATTCTACATTGTGGTGAAATGTGTCCATGTAAACCACAATAAGTGTATGTAGCATTCCTATTTACATTAGGAGCATGCTGATGATGTCTATAAGTAGAATAATGAGGAGAAGTATGATGATATGTAGATTCAGCATGGTGATGATGACTATGTGGAGTGGCATGGTGATATTGTCTATGATGATATTGTCTATATGGCATGGCATGATGATTTCTATATGTAGAGTGATGTTGATTGTGTCTTTGTGCAACATGGTGATGATTGTATCTATGTGTAGCATGATGCTTTTGTGACTTATGATGATTATTTCTACGTGCATATGGTTTGTGAAAGTGTGTGTACATGTAAGCATGATTGTGAGCAGCATGAGGATGACGTGGTTGACTAGTACGAGTGGTGTCATGCTTTGTGTGTGTCTCATGTGATTGGGTTTGAGGTTGAGCAACCTGTTTTCCCAATTTAGTCTCTAGTTTCTTAGAGACAGCTTGCAATTCAGTAATCTTAGCATTCAAACCATGCATCTTAGTAATGGAAATCTTGCGTCTGCTCATTTCTTCTGCAAGCTCCATGTTGAGTGTTGTGATTTCTTGTGTTTGTTGCTCAATACGTGCCTCGGCATCATGTAAGCTTATTTTAAGCTTAGATACCTCATCAGTGACATCCGTGGGTGTGGTGTCTCTAATGTTATCAAGTAATAGAGAAAGTCTTTGTATTTTGACTTCATGACTTTTGATTTCGTCCTTGGCATGTTTGTATTTACCAATGACCTTTTTGTGATCACTAAGTAAATCGGTGAAAGCATCGCCAAGTTCATCAAAAGTAAAGTCGTCAAGAGTTTTGTTTGATACCTTGTCGGACGTCGCTATTAGGCACACATTAGTCATATCTTGAGGAGAGTTCTTTTCTTTCTCGTAGTCACTAGCTTCGCTTTCATGCCAAATGCTTGTGTTGGCATATTTCTTTGAGGAGGTTTTCTTGTGTGGCTTCTCATAGCGGTTGCTCTTCTTTAAGAATGGACAGTCTTTTCAGACGTGTCCCGTCTTCTTGCAACCGTAGCAGGTTGGCTTTTCTTCCTCATCTTCTTGTGGTTCCTTCTTTCTTCGATTGAAGCGAAGGAATCTCTTGAAGTTGCGAACCATGAGGGCTTGATCATCATCTTCTGAGTTGTCGTCATCCGTCTCTTCGGGTTCAGCCCTCCGTCGGTGAGCTTTGAGTGCGATCTCCTTAGCCTTAGGAGCAGGCTCTTCGAAGTCCTTGAGGTCAAGCTCATGAGTCATTAGCTTTTCCATCAAGGTCTCCATAGACATGGTTGTGAGATCATTTCCTTCTATGATGGCTGTCACCTTAGGGTTCTAAATTTTTGGTAGCCCCCTAAGTAGCTTGCGGATCTTCTCATGATTTGAATATTGCTTCCCAAGCGAAGACAGTGGGTTGATGATGTCGAAAAATCTTGTGAACATTTGCGTGATCGTCTCGTTTGGCTTCATCTTGAAAGCCTCGTATTCTTGAGTAAGACGGCTTATCTTTGATTCCTTGACTTGGGTGGTTTCTTCATGCGTCACTTCTAGAAGTTTCCATACTTCGTGAGATATGGTGCATGTGGATACCCTGTTGAACTCATTCCGGTCTATAGCACAGAATAAAGCATTAATAGCTCTCGCTTCTAGACTTGCCTGTTTCTTTTCCTCGTCAAAAATTTGTCATGTGATTTCTCAACGAGATCGCCATTGACAACAATTCTGGCAGGCTTTTTGTAACCGTCAGTGACGATAGTCCACAGGTCAAAGTCTAGCGACTTGAGATAAAAACTCATCCTTGTTTTCCAATACGTGTAGTTAGTTCCATCAAATAGGAGAGGCCTATGAGTGGACTGTCCTTCACCGTGATTGAAAATCAAGGATTGTGTGGTTGCCATGGATCAGCTCTAGGATATAAGTCCTTGTAAAGAGAATAGAGCTCTGATTCCAATTGAAGAACAGATGGCAACTCTAGAGGGGGTGAATAGAGTTATAGCAATAATAACCAATTAAAAAATCAACTCTTTCACGATATAAAATTAATCAGAGTAAATGCGGAAAATAAATAAGGAGCAAGAGAGCATACGCAAACACAGCCGATTTTAACCTGGTTTCTCTCTTGGAGGACTAGTCCAGGCCTGAGAACTCTAGCTTAGGATTAAATCTACTATTTGTGAAATAGTAGTTACACCCCGTGCCTTTACTTCAGAAGAGCACGTCAACTTCTTACAATGGATCGCAGTGGCGATGCTTGGAATTTTCCAAGCTACTTCTTCAACTCTTGCAGAAGACTCCTAACGGAGAGATGCTGAGCACTCGAGACTTAGGAAACTTGTGGCTAGTAGATGAAGAAGGGTATGGCTTATATTGAGCTTAAGAGAGAAGAGAAGAGAAGATTGGATGAATGAAAATAAGAGAATTCTTGGCCAATTTATAGGTTTTTATCAGGCAGAATTCGACCAGAATTCTGGTAGGAATTTTCAAAAATTTGGCCGTTGGACAACTAGCAACCAGCAAGCCATAAAAATTAGGGTATTGATTTTTAGGGGACAGAGTTCGGCCCGAACTCTGTGTGGAGGCAGAGTTCGGCCCGAACTCTGTCTCTAGAGCACAGAATGGGTCCAAGAGTCCAGTGGACTGATTTTGGATGTGGAGCTTTATGGATTAGGATAGGTTATGGGTTGAGTCTCAAGAGCCCAGCATAACTCAGCTTACAATCATTCTAGACTCAATAAAACATAAAAGTACAGACTCGAAAAATGACTCGCATCTGCAAAAATGAGCTGTCGTATGGCTTGAACTGGATGTAGTCGTCGTGTGTCGTATTGAATTATCACAAGTATTATTTAGTCCATGTTATCAATATTTGGTTGACTGTGACTTTGTGTCAACACTAGGTTCATGGTATTTAAAATTTTCGCACTGCCGCATGCGACGACAAAAACCTTAAATTCCCATACCCGAGAATACATCCAAAATCTGACTACATGTCCTCACTATGCCAACTAACACGACTATCGAGGATTCTGGATCCCATGATTTAGGCGACCTAGCCCATATGCTTTTCTTAGAAGAAAAACAAACACAACAAAAGAGTAACATGACAAAATTAATCAATCAACAAGGAACAGATAGAATCGGATTTCAAGGTAATTATAAAAGACAATTGCGGGAATGGAATTGAGAAGAACGGAACTTGCAGCAAGATCTCCAACGGTCTGTGCATCCTCGACTGTCCTGACGATAGCTCGCCCTGCTGGTTTCCTCCAGCCTGATGCTGATACTGCACAAATCTCTGCTGCTGATGCTGTATGAATCGCTGCTGCTGAGAGAAACCAAAAACGAGGGAAAAAGTCTCTGTACAGACGGAGATGCACCTCCAATGTAGCAGAAACGCCAACCTGAGTCGGCACAACAGAAGCTGCGGTCTCGAGGCCCTGATGAACAGGACGAGAGGTGGCCAGCCTCTCGATAGTATCTCCCGAACCGAAGCGATGAGATCGTGTCTTCATAACCATCATGAAGATAGATCAAAACAAGAAGCAATTTCTGAGAATGAAGCAAAAATTCAAAGGAGAACCGTTTATATTCAAGGGAAGTCAATAAGCAACAATTTTAGACAAAAGGAATCGGATTAAGAGTTTTATTCCTAATGTGATTGAGTACCTCCAAAAATATCCTAATCCTACTGCAGGATGTAGTGATACTCTAGTTCGAATACCACTACATAAACTCGACCTGCATGGGCCACCACTAAAAATGTGTTACGACCCGCACCCTAGAGTAAGGACACGAGACGTGGGTACGTCCAGCCTACGTCGCAGTGTCGGCGGTAGAACGCTGTCCTAGGTCAAACATCTAACAATATAAAGGTACCTGTACGGTATATACTCTCCGAATGGAGGTGACAAAGCAGATATATTCTCAATCACAACTAAGGTAGAGCGAGATAAAAGATAGGTAAAACATAAAATCCAAAAGAGATACAGCAGATAGAAGTCTAAGTGTCTAAGATACACAAACCCAAAAAATATCTCAAAGCTCAATACAGTAATCCATAGAATAAATACAACTCAATACAACTGAAATAACTAACTATACAACCTCTACTGTGTCTCCTCTAGGCTAGCAAGCAACCTCCAGGCTATTTGTAAAATTTATCAACAGGTCCAGTCAGGACAGGAACGAGCACATCTCATCTAGAAAACCAAAGTAAATGACGGAAAACTATAAAGCAGTTATAGACAGTTGTATTGATGAAAATGGCAGTTTATATTCAGGTGATGGTAAGAAAGACAGATAAAGTGCAAGGAAAGTAAATAACTAAACAAGAGAAGAATCATAGCAATGAAGACTGTAAAAAAATAGAACTAGCTGAACAAGGGTAACATGATATAAGTCCAGACAGTAAATGTAAACAAGTGTAAGACCAACGTAAATCCAGACAACATGAATCTGATACCAGGTGATTCCAGTACAAGATGAGTCCGGTATGAGATGATTCCAGTCAGTGATCAAAGATTCTAGGGTGAGTCCAGCCTATACTCTAGCAGTGTGTTTTAAAATACCGAGTTTGACATGTAAACGGCTGTAGGTAATACGGCACATCACACACCAGGCCGGGTATGAGATGGCTATCATTCCAGAAGATTCCAGTTTGGAGATTCCAGATTGGGGTATGTCTACATGTCTTACTCTAGTATTTCCCCTCCCTACAAGTGAATCCAGAATTCTGACACAATGATTCAAGATGAGTCCAGCCAAAATATAATGATACCAGTAAATGATTCCAGTAAATGATTCCAGTAAATGATTCCAGTAGGTGATTCCAGTAAAAGAAGCCATGAATAATGATACCAGAAATAGAGGCCAAAAAATAAATATGTGTCGTATACATGAATCCAGAATATCCATACGTGTTGGAACAGAGAATCATATACAACTAACTAGAACTGAGGTACAGTAATTGACAAATAAATGAGAGAACTATCAGAGAATGTACTCGCGTGATGTCTGAATGTCCAAAGTAAATATACTGTCCGATGAGAGGTGTCTGGCTCCTAATCAGAACAGCACAAGTCACAACAAGTCCAAAATGACAATATGAAGTTATACTATGCATTCTACATGATTCTAGGTCAATATAAACCAAAGTCAACTCTTGCTCAACTTGGTCAACCCTGAAAGTCAAACCTAGGTCAACTATGGTCAAACTAGGTCTAACAAGTCTAAATTAGGTCAAACAAGTTATTTTAGGTCTAAACAAACTAAGTATATGCAAATCAAGTATCCAAGATAGCTACTAACTCATAGCCTAAGTCACTTGCTAAACCAAGCACAAAACTAAACCATAAGCTAACAAGGCACACAACTTAGTAATATAATGTATATATATTATTCACATTCACATATTCATATACATAGATATATAAAGGAAAGCTATATATATAGGCACATACATATATATATATATATATATATATATATAGAAAGAGAGGTAAAAGAGTAAGTGAGTATGTGTGTGTTTGGCATGTGTGTGAAAGGATATGTGTTAATGTTCTAAAATTTAGTGATAGGTAGGTGTATGTGACATGGGATACATGATGTCAAAGGGTGTTTAATGCATGTGTGTAAAAGTTTATAGGTTAATTCAGTTTATAGAAATACATACATACATACTTACCTTGTATACATGCATACATACATATCATGTATATTACATTTACATGATACATACATATATACTTGTATTATATTATACTTACATTCATACATATTAGATACTTGTATTTATATTAACATATTGCAAACATTCATTTCATTCTTCTATTCATGCATTGCTTATATACATTATATTAATAGCATTCCTACATGCTTGCATTCAACCATATATATAAATTAATGTAAAGAGAATATATATCATATATATATCATTTTATTCATCTAACATATCATGCATTACATACTCTATATTCATTTAATATCCATACTATATAGGCTCATAGGTTACACAAAATCCATATATCGTATAGTCACTCTTCTACTTAAAACCAATACTGTACCAATTGGGCATTCATTAAATTCTAGGATTAAAATATGTTGTAGCTCTTCGTGTTAGCTTTTCGAAACTTTAAACGGATCGCATTTTCGTGTCCGGAAGCTCCCGGAATCGTGAAAATACCGAAACACGTTCGTCTTTCGTACAGCTGACACTCAAATAATTCTACAAAAAGTTACATAAAGAATTTGGTTAATTAAAATATATGTTTGGAAAGCTAACTTCAATACGGTTCTTTTAGAAAAAAATGGGAGATAAATCGGAGTTCTAAGCTAAAAGTTATGACATTTCTAAGTTGCTTTGGCTACTAAAAACGTGGATAAAAATTATGACGAAATTAGGTAGTTTGAGACAAAAGAAACACAAGTATATAACATAATATATCAAGAACTCACTCTCTACACTAATATATATATATATATATATATATAAGACACTATAGAACACATCTCCAATACAAAAAATATGAGATTAAACATGTAATAATTCATTCATACATAACATCAACACATAGTGTGTCCAAATTTGGAGTTTTTTTCCACTAGGACACAATCACAACACAAATGACACTCCTATGACCTCCAAATGGACACGAAATGGACATGAAATGGAGATACAACCATGGGGGTCATTCCTATGGGTTTAAAATAGACCTATATGTATGAGAAAATGAAAAGGAGAAGGGATTTATACCTCCCGGTAGATCGAATCGAAGAAAAGCCTTCCCGGAGCGACACCGACACATAGAGATTCCAAAAGGACACGAACGAGCTCCGAATCCTCCCAAACTTGGGTAGCTTCCTCCTTGGCTAGAATGGAGAAGAAAAGAAGAAGATTTGGTGGCGAAATGGAAGGATTTGGTGGAGAAATTGCTAGGGATTGCTCTCTAGAAATTTGGGAAAGAACAAGAGAGAGAGTATGGATGAGAATAATGAAATGAACTTGAGCCTATTCTCTCCCAAAGTGGTTGACCATATGGGGCTATTTGTCCTATTATGGTAAGGTCCAAAATGCCCCCACTAACCTATTCTATTAGTATTAGGAAAGAGCTAATTGGTTGGGGCTAAATTAGTCATTCTAAAGTCTCTAATCACACTAACCTTATCCATAATAATTAGTCTAACCTCTAACTATAATTAATATCATGTGGACTAAAATTAATATCATGTGGGCTATGGCTAACTAGTGTGTGGGTCCACTAAAGTCAACACTACCCCCGGGTCCCCGTTTCAAGTCGGATTGAGCTGAAATTCGAACCCGACTCAAATAATCCCAAAAAAATATCATAAATAATAAAATAAATTTCAAAATATTTCAAAAATATAAAATGACAAAAATACCCCTATTCCTGAAAACTGGGGGTGACAAATTTCCTCGAAATTAAAACCAAACAATAGTAAAATGTCAAAATCACAAGTCATAATTTTAAATAGTTTAAAAATGATTAAAAATCACCAAAAATCATAATATAAAATAATAATCAATAAATAATAATTATAATTACAAAATTTCAAAATTACCCTCATCTGGAAAACTGGGTGTTACAATCGCATACCCTAAAATTATTATTTTTAAAGTTGAACCCCTTTGAGCCTTATTGTTTTTATTTTTGTGAATCCACATTGCAAGCTTTAACCAGAAAATAATCTATACCCAAGCCGAAAAGTTAGTGGATCATTATGATAGGTAATGTTGTATAAGAAATAAGTGTGGGGGTACCTAAATTTCTAGTTTGGCTACATATTTTTATTCTCAAAGTTTTGAGTTCCATTATTTATAAAAAAATGAAAAAAACAAAAATATAAATTTAAGAAAGAAGGCAAAAAAGAAAAAAATTGAAAGAAGAAAAAATAAAGAAAAGAAGTGATGGAGGAAATTACTTTTGATATCCATGTTCAATTATAATAAAGGGGTATGTTGAATGCTTTAAAGTTAAAGTGAAGAAGCTGAATTGGGTGACTGGTTTTATATATTCGAGCTCGAGTTAAATTATTTCTGCTCTACTAGTTTTGATGGCTTTTGAGCTACACTCCCAAATATATTCCACATTGATCCTAAGCCCTATTAAAATCCATGAAAAAGTCCTTATGATTTATGTTATGCATGTGATCCCAGTAGTAGAGAATGAGAAGATATGCAAGCATGTGGTATACCATTTCTTTTGTAATGAACTTGAGTAAAACACATACTCTTCAAATACATAAGACTTCGAGTGTTTATTTTCGTGAGGGTCTACCAATTTAGTTTACTTTATTTTCAAGTGAAAATACTCACTAAATAATTAGAAATTGTATAAGAATATATTTTTAGGATATGCTATGAGTTTTGAAGAACTTGGTTATTCTTTATTTATGGTATTACAACTTTGATTTTCGTTTTGGAAAAAATAAATTATAGTTTTATCCGAGGACGAACAAAAGTTAAGTTTGGGAGTAGTTGATGAGAACATAAAATGTTATATTTTTATCCCTTAATATTTACCATTTTATGCTCATTTCATGACTAAATGTACTCATTATTCTTCTATTTAGTTTTAGGATGCAATTGGAGACAATAAGTACAAACTGGAGCTAAATAGTAATTTTGGACAGTTTCGACACCTTTTAGCAAAATGGGTATAACTTTCTCATCCAAAATTATAGTGAGGTGATTTAAAAAATATTTTAAAATCTAAGACATAGACCTATAACTTTCATATTGTAAGTTTTCAGAGATTCATGCTACGTCATGGACGAAATCAGGCTTAAAATTGAGTCAAAAATGTTATGGACGAAGATACGAGATAAAATAATACTTGTTCTATGCCTTTATTTTATTGTTTGAGAAGTTGTAACTATTTGAGGATTTATAGGGAGATATTGTTGGCTTAAAACAACAAATTGGAGTGTATAAAGGTACAAATCATGAGGAAAGGGGAACAACACCCAACTCTTCTTCTTCTTCTTCTTCTCCAACTTTTCTTTTAAAATTTTAATGAATGTGCAACTAAAAGTGCTTTTGGTCGACGGAAATGGAAGTCTTGGAATCAATAAACATGTGAGATCTTCTCTTTTACATGTTTGATTTGTACTTTGAATATTGAATGTTTTTCTATGCCCACTTTCATGGTTATTTTGTTTAACTACGAGGAGGCCTACTAGTTAATTATTAATTTCTTTCTACCTCTAAATTAGCTATCAAATCCGTAATTATTTGATTTTTCTAATTTGTGAAGCAACCAAGACTTAATGAAACATTTTGTTTTATTGCATCTTAGGAGAAAAACTTTTGACAAAATTAAATACAACCACTTGTGATTGTGTTGTTTTGCTTTATCAATCTTATGGTTCTATAAGAAATTGCTAGATTAAATCTTCAGCGCTTGTCTTAGACTACTTTATAATTAAAGTTAATTAGGTCGCTTATATCTAATTAACTTAGCCCAACTAAGATACCAAGATAGTTCCAACGGTGAATAATCAAAATATGAGTTAATTTGTGCTTGCATCAATGATCAATTTTAACATCCCAATGGTGAATGTTGACTGAGATCTATTGTAACCACCACTTTTCAAAATTAGAGTATTTTAGTAATTATGTGAATTTTGGCATTTTTGATTATTTTATTATTAATTAATTGGTGTTTAGTCTTTGATTAGTGATTTTGGTAGTAGCAAATGGTTTAACTTTAGTCAAACTGGATTAGAAGACTAACAATGTGATTAGAATCCTAGTTAGCTAATTAGATTTTAAATTAGAGCATTAGTCCAATTTAGGAAACAATTTAATGCATTTTTAGGCTATTTTTAACATGAAGCTATTTGGCCTTTTTGCTAATGGGCTTCATGTGGACTTTACCTGCTTGGTGGCCTATAGAAAACCCAAACCTAACACTAGCTAACCCCTGGTCGGCCACAAATAGCAACCCCCCCCCCCTCTTGGTTACATGCTTGTAGCCGTCAAGCTTCTCAAACCCTAGAAACTCCTTTCTCCTCCAAAAGTCCAACTTTCTCATTTCTCATCCAAATCCATCCAAACGAAGTGCATTGTTATCGTTGGGAGGAGAGGAACCTGCTGGAGACTTGCTAGCAAGGAATCAGAGGCGTTGGACCGAAGGAATTTGGCATCGACGTGTTTGGAGGCTCATTTCATTGAGATATTGACTCCCAATAGGTAAACCCCTCCAAACACCTGTAAATTCCAATTTTTCCTCATAGATGCAACCATCTAGGTACTCCGGACATGAACATGTAGTTTGGTAGGTTTTCATATCAGTTTGATAGGCGTATCGGACGCGTGTCGGTGTATTGGAACACATGTTCGACGAAATGCCTCTTAGAATCGAAAGTTCTTATTTTTCGATTCTGTTTTCACGAAGTTGTCGCTATTTATATTGAAAACAACTTTCTTGAATATGGATCTTGATTTGACACATTTTCGGTGTCCAAATCGGACACGAACACGCATGTACGAGGCCCGAGCACAGCCCCGTGCGTGTCCTGATGTTTGAGTGCCATAACTCGACGCACAGGACACGGTTTCATGTAAAATTTGATTGACATGTTTAATTTCATGGAGCATGCGTGGAGAAATCCAACGCGCACGGGTTCAGCCCACTGTGCACGCGCACGAGAAATTATCGCTGACATGGCCTTCGTTCGTGGACACGACGCGATGAGGACACGAACTAGGATCATGGAAACGAAGCCCTAGACCTAGGCTAGCCAGGGACTGGAACACGTGGCATGACGTGGCTCGTGTCACGAGCTACGGGACTCGACACGTGCCCACGAGGCCGCACACACGCATACAGCCGTACGGATAAGGTGTCGTATGACGCGTGGACGCGACGTCGACGCATGTCAGTGTAGTGTACACTTAGACCTAGACGCTTCCTAGCTACATGCACGAGCACGAGGCTCCTTATGTTACATGTGGCGTTCTATCGAGCTCGACGCGCGTGCAAGAGCACTTGTCAATACATGCGTGTACAGACTTTTCTGATACGCACTTCGTGGACACGATACGGACACGGGTTCGACTCTGTGAGGAAACGAGCATGAAACAAACATGTAACCCTTCCTGTTTACCAGGTTTTACCTAGTATAGTTTTGTAATTTGGGTTTTGATATGTGGTTTGGGTTATGTAGTTGATTTGGGGTCTTGTGTATCGAATTTTTTGTTTTGAACTTGATACTTGGTTTAATTGAAAGTATAGAATTGAATCTCATTGTTGGGTTTGTTTGAGTTTTGATTTCAGGTTTTAATTTAGATTTGAGTTTAGCTTGTTTTCCATGTTCAGCTGAGGGTAGGTTTTAGTATTGATACTTTGGTGGAGAGTTTGTATATTAGTTAGAATTTGATAAATTGTTTTTCTCCAGTTTGAATTCCCGTAGAGTTTATTTCCAGTCTTGAGTTAAGTTGGGTTTGTTGATCTCGAATTTCCTGAGATTTGTTAGATTTAGATTTTCGGTTTGTGTTTAGAGTTTTATATACATATATATATATATATATATATATATATATATATATATATATATATATATATATTAAAAAAAATAAAAAAAATATATTTATATATATATATATTTATCTATATATATAGATAAATATATATTTATCTAAATATATTTATCTATATATATTTATCTATATATATAAAAAAAATATTTATATATATATATTTATCTATATATATAGATAAATATATATATATAGTTCCTATAAAAAAAAAATATATATATATATATATTTATATATATATAGTTCCTATATATATACCTCTTTATATATATAGCTAGTATTTAACTATAGGTATCCTATATATATAAATAATTTCTGAGTTTTGGTTTCCCTATCAGCAACCTCCTAGCAGTTCACGATCATACACACACACACAAACACACACACACACTTGCTTTCTTTCCCTTTTCTCTTATACATATATATATATATATATATATATATAAAATTAAAAAAAAAAAAATATATATATATATATATATATATATATATAAATGTGTACATTTGTATGTATATATACATATATAGAGAGAGAGAGATAGAGAGAGAGATGGACGATCGTTTTGTCCTGGGGAGAGGGCTCCTGGTAGTGCCTCTCGTCGTCGGGTGGTTGGCCTGGCCAGCCGTCCTCCTCGGCCCGGCCCCAGGTTCATACCCTCGCAGAGGCCCCAAGCGCTGCCGCAGCGGCCCAGGCTGGCCGCCTCCCCTGTGCGGGGGCCTCCCCCTCGCCGGCGTCCTCTCACCGTGGGGAGGACCCTCCCTCGTCGACCTCCTCCCAGCGTGGGGGTTTCGCCTCCCCTTCCACCCCAATCGGCGCCGTCCTCGGAGACGCCGAGCTCGACGCAGGAAGGCTACCCCTCCTTCGGGTCCGCCGACTTGGCCAGGCCTCCCTTGCTCGGAGCCCTCTGCCGCTCCTCTCGTTGCGCCACCCCCTTCTCCGGCTGCGCCCGCCACCCTTTCCCTGGTGTGGCCTCCTGCGCCCGCCTCGTCCCTCCCCCCCGGCAGACCTAGGTCAGCCCCTCCGGCTGCGCCCGCTCCTCTCGTTGCGCCACCCCCCGCTTCGACGCCCCCTCCGCCCTTCGCTCCTCTCGCAACGCCCCTGCATCGGCCCCCTCCTCCCTCTCCTGGGTCACCCGCGCGTTTTCCAGCCAACGCCACTCCCCCTGGCAGCCACGGAGCGGCCCCCTCCCTTCCGCCCCACTAGGCGCTCCCGTCGTCGGCGGTCTTCCCCCTTGCGTGTGGCAAGGCCCCCCGGGAGCTCCCCCGACTAAGGTCCCCGCGTGGTGGCACTCGACGAGCTTGGCCTCGTCGCCGTTCCCGTTGCTCCCCACCGCCCTATCCGACCTCGTCCGCGCTGGACCCCCTTCCCCTCTGCCTGCTTTCTTCCCCTCTGGGCGTCACCCCCCTCCCGCTTGCTCTCTTCCCCTCCCCAGTATCCTCCTCCTACGTGCTGGACCCCCTTTCCCTCCGCCTGCGTCTTCCCCCGCCGGAGCGCCCTGGGCTCGGGCCTTACGCAGAGGGTGGGGACCGAGCCCCCCGACTCGCGTGCCCCATTTCCTCGGGCCGTGCGTCCCCTCTCGGGCTGCAAGCCCTCTTCCTCGGGCTCAGCACCCACTCCCCCCCTCGGTTTACACTATGTTTTGTTAATTCAAAATTTCGGTTGGTTCAAAATTTTGAATCCCTTGTTTCTCCTTTTGTTCGTAGCTTTTCAGAGCCTATTTTGTGTTTTTTCGGCTCTGCTCTTGTGTGTACTGCTCCCTAGAGCTCCCTTTTACTCTTCAATAAAATATTTCATTAAATATATATATATATATATATGTATGCATATTGAAATAAATGAATGTATATGTTATTGCTATAGGGTATTAGCCTATGGTTAGTGAGTTAGTTTAGAATTGACCTATCGGCCTAGTTAGGCAAGGTTTGACTAGGTAGTTAACCAAGTTGACCAAAGTCAACTTTGGGTCAAATTTGACCTAGAATTGACTCAAATGGACTTGAAAGGAAATGTTGACTTAAGTTTGACTTAAACTTAGAATAATTGACTAGTTGACTTAGGTTTGACCTAGCTTGACTAGAATGGTTGACCAGAGTTGACCAAAGGTTGACTTTGACCTAGTTTGACTAGAATGGTTTACTAGAGTTGACTTTGACCTTGAATCATATAGAATGCATTGTAAACCTATTTTACTTCATATTAGACACATTGTTACCGGTGTTGCTCTAAATAGGACAATGTGACTCCAGTTTGGACATCTATTTTCATCAGCTGTTCAGGTTATCAGACGATTACATTCTCTGACCGTTTCATACTTGTTAGGAATTATATTCTTGTTATAGTTTAATTTATTTGATGCTGACACGATGTTATCACAGATTAGTACTATATGGATCTTTTCATGAGATGTTATCCCTCTCGGGTGCATCGAATACATCAAGTCATGTGCTTTTCACGAACATCATGTATTCCATGGACTCTTATTATTCATGTACACTCATGTGCTCTCATGTACTCTCATGATCGCATGAGCTTCATGTATAAACATTTATGTACAATAATATAACCTGTCTAGATCCTTGTGTTTTGATTGGGGTACGGGGGAGTAGAAGTAGTCTTGTGAACAATTCCAAAGTTGTGTAATCATGTATAAACTCCGTAGTGTAATCATGTATTAATCAAACCGTTCACATGTCTATCTTATACTCTAAATCATATAGTCACTTATAGTTCTCTATTACTATATATAGATATCTTTTGTTTTTCAGATTCTTTCTTTCTCTTCATGTTTATTTCTTATACCGTTTCATGTATCTTATTCTATAGTATGCTTTACATTTCCTGTCTTGATATGAACTCGTGAGATGTATTGTGCTCGTTTCTGTCCTGATTTGACCTGTTGATAAAATTTTACAGGTAACTGAGAGGATCAAAGCTAGCCTAGAGAACACTAGTAGAGCTTGGAGTAGAGGTCTAGAGTTTTGTTTATCTTATTTCTTGTTGTCTTGGAGATGTATTTTATTTTATATATTGAGATTTTGTGTTGTTAAACAATTTACTTATTTCACTTATGGTTGTATCCCTTTTGTGGATTACTTATCTATTTCATCGTGCTGATTATCTACCTCTACTTTGTGATTGAGATTGTATCCTCCTGTAATTGTCCTCCGTTTGGAGATTATATCATATAGTGTTAGTTGTGATGGTGACCTAGAACAACATTCTACCGCCGACACTGTGGCGTAGGCTGGACGTACCCACTTCTCCTGCCCTTACACTGGGTGCGGGTCGTGACACTTATAGTTGTCCCTTTAATTGATTTTAATACTTTAAATATTTTTAGCTCTTATTAAATTTGCATTTATTATAATCAGTCCCACCATTCATTATTCACATAGCACAAAACTAAGCTGATTAATCTCTGTGGAAACGATCCTTACTCATACTACTACATATAATTTTAAGAGATGGTTTTATTTTTGGATGGCTGCGACAGCACATCAATTTTCAATTAAAATGCCACCAACACGATCTCCATTGCCTTGCCAAAATCAAGAAGAGCACATCAATATCAAGCAAAAAGGAGCATACGTTGGGCAAATCAAGCTCTCTTCCAATCCCTTTCTTGGTGTTTTCTAATAAGCCTTTCAAAACCCGTTTCTTAAAATTTTCCACGATTTTTTTTTTGCAAATAAATATCAAAGCATATCCTATAAACCATGTTCTTGATCAATTTTAACCATGAAAGAACCTAGGATTGATCGTATGCATGCATGTTGAATTGGAAAAGAAATTGGAATCTGGAATTGCGCATGCTAGTTGGATATTGTGTGAAATTTTTTTGAAAAAATATGCAAGATGTAGATCTAAGATTTAATTCGTATTAAATCTTTACATTTATCATTTTTTACATGTTTTCATGTAATTTAATCATATAAAACCTAGCCTAAACTTGGTGTGACAAGAAACTATATTCCTATATGTAGTTTTGACTCATATCAGCACATAGGAATATGCTAATTTTAGGGCTAAAAAGTGGAAAAATATTTTTGTAATAAAATCATTTTTTAAAGGTTTAATGACCAATTTTTGATAGTCATAAGTCATGGATAAGTGTTGGTAATATTCTAGCTCAATTCTATGATTAACTAGTAAGCGTAATGCAAAACATTTCGTGTACCATGCCAAAAATCTTTATTTTGGAATACACAGTTAAAATGGATGTAAATCATGATTAAGATTGTTGTTTTATTATTTTAATATGGTTTATACACATGTCCATGTATTGGGAGCATAGTTTTGAGTTTTTGAAGTTGCAAAGGCTAGAAACTAGGTCATGGTGTCATTGAAAGTAGAAAGTTGTTGGGCCATATGTCAAATGTACAATTAGTGAATAATAATAATATTCATTTATATGTGAAATTTTGGCTAGGCCTTGGTATTGGGGTTTTAGGGGAGACATGGACGACGAGCAAGTATACCTTGCTGAACTTACGGTATTTATGCATGTTTCTTTCTCTTTATTTCCTATTTCTTGTTGCTCTATTTTATGTTTCTTGTACAAGTTTCATAGTGCTTCTTTACTTTTTTCCATATATGTTACTTGTCTCTTTCTTTTGTCACACACTTGGTCTATGACACACCATGTTTATTTAGATTCTCGTATTATTTTCTGCACGCTGGACTTGATGCAATCTCGTTTCTAGGACTTGACTTGACTTGACCTTTGATTGATACTAGGATTGACTACTTGACTACTCTCGACTCTGAAACATATACGGGGCTACGATAAAGACTTACTATAGTTAGGAAATACCATGCATGACTACTTTCTATAGAACCGGGAGCACCACATAGGACTACGGTCATATGATTTAATTGTAGCCACTTAGTACCATTTTTCTCGATGACATGACATCATCTATAGATTTATTTTCTTGTGATATATTTTCTTTCTACTTGCAGTTATATTACGTTTCTATTATGTCTTTCCATGCATGCTAAATATAATATATAATAGGCTTGTATATTATGTATCTTGCTGTGTCTTCTAAGGACCTGGACTTTTCTTCAAGTGTAGACAAGGTATACCCACAGGGTTACAGACCGACACTAGACTACGGTACAACTGTAGTTGACAACATCATTGATGCTTAGTTTTGGAATTTTGACTTAGTTTTTATTTTCTTGTCTTTATTTTATTTTTCGTCTTCTAGTATAGAATTGTCTCCACAGGAAGTGAGTTATTTCTTGATGACTCAGATCGTATTTACATTCATCATTTATCTATTTGATTTAGTTTAACTTTATTACTATGGATGAGATATAGACATTGGGTGTGACTTATGTACTGAACTTGAGACCTTAATGACAACTTAAGTGCGTGCTTGAGGGATTCCGTAGATTGGGTTCGTCCTTGAGTATGTACCAGCTAGCCAAGTCACGTACTATTTTGTGAATTTTGGGACTAGGGCATGACATAGTTTTTGTGGTGGCCCACGTAGGTCAAGTAAGTTGCTTCGGTTATGTTACTGTACCGAGTGGGCTTGCGAATAGGATTACAACTAAAATAAGGTCTTATCCACATTGATGTGTATTGTTCTTCACTCCTATCTTGATTTTAGAAGATTCCTTAACTTGTATCCTGCTTGAATCCGTCATCGTCTAATGGTTTTCTAATTATACAAGTAATGGATCCAAAAGATAATCTGTCATCTAATGGTTTTCTAGTTATACAGATAATGGATCCATAAAATGGAAACTCGACTCTAGTTGACACTCGATAAAATGCCATTGTGACCCATATTGATGGAACTCCACCACCACTTGGAGGATAACCTACTTAGCAGAGTGGTCAGCCACCAAGCTCACAGACGGAGGGACAGACATCGTAGTTGGCACCGATACCACAGCAGGGGGTGCTGCTACCACCTCTATTTTTGCATATGTCATTCATCCCCATACCACCGAGGGTCAACAAATGGAAGGATAACAGATGTTCTAGATGTTCTATGTCATGATGAAACCAGCAACTAATTCAACAGTAGACCCAACAGCGTGAGACTGAGGCGCTGTAAGATATCATAGTAATGGCCTTAGAGCGAGTGACAGTATCGGCATATCATCCAGCAACTGGGTTTATTATGAATTTTTGGCATATAAAATCCCTTATATTCTCTATTACAGAGGACCCCACTGAGGTTCATGCGTGGCTTACCAACATCGAGCACCAGTTGGAGGCCGCTAAACTTTCTAAGGAGAGATAGATGACAACCGTCAGGAACTAGTTCACTGGCCACGCCCATTACTGGTGGGAGGTCGAGGAGCAGCAGCTAGGTCCTGACCAAGTTACTTGGGAGGAGTTCTCCGAGCCCTTTAAGAAAATGTTCGTTCCAGCCACTACTTGTACGGAGCTTTAGGACAAGTTTTTATACCTTAGTCAGGAAATTATGACAGTAGATGAGTTCAACATAGAGTTCTTGTATTTGAACTGCTTCGTTCCCTTACTTGATTCAGATTCAGGAGTAAAAGGCAGAGAATTATGATGGGCTCAGTTTTGAGATATAGAGGCTGGTAGGATCTGTTGCTCCTACTTCCTACTCAGTCGTTCTCATAGCAACCAGATGCCAGGAACGCATCAACAAGAAGGAGGCCAGCCAGAAATGTCCACATTCAGCAGCAACATCAGTTAGTGCACCACTGTGAGGACCTAAAATACATCTCGCCGCACATAAACAAGCAAGGGAAACTCCATACCAAAATGGAGAGCTTCCAATTTGTTAGTATTGTAAAAAAAATTGCACATCCAAAGAATTATTGCCTAAAGCTAGGCTTACATTTAATTTGCAGTTCAGATCAGCATCAATATCATGATTGCCCAAAGAGTGACACGACAACACCACCGCCAATACCAACTTAAAAAGCAGCACAAGGAGGATAACCATGTGGACAGCTTCCTAATCAAGTGACGCAGTTTGTGCAGACTAGACAGCAGGTAGAAGCACCGCGACAAGGATGACCTTTTTCTGTAACTGTTGAGGATGTAGTAGCGAAACAACGAGCAACTGAAGGTAAAAATTTATAGTTTATGATAGGAACATTAAGTAGGAAATTGGTTTATGATTGGTTGTTACTTGTTTGACTAGGAGTATCCATAGGAACGTATCATATCCCTTTAAGCTATCCTGGTTATATTAGCATATCCCAACTTTATTAATGATCATTATTTTTAATTTCGAGGACAAAATTATTTTAAGGTGGGTAGAATATAAACCAAAAAATTTTAAAATTCATTTTTAGCTTAAATAATTTTTTTAGGATTTTTTTATTTATATTCCAGTACTTGTATCCATGGGGTTTTCCCCATGTGACTATTTCAATATGATTGCCATTATTTTTCTTATTTAAATCAACATTGTGATGTCATGTTATTTATTTTAATTCATATTTGTATCCGTGGATGAGATTAGTTGCCTGTGATTATACTGTTGTATTTATATGTTACAGCTTAAGATGTTGTCCAAATGGGACCATTAAATTGGGTTTCCTTTGGAGTGTATCTACTGGCCTTGCCCCATGGGCTTTGTTCCATACTTTTGGAACTAGGGTATGACAAAAATTTCTGCCGTTAGGGGAAGATATGAAGAAGATAAATGCCTTGTTCCAAAAGAACGTCATGAATTATCGTTCTAGAAGAACTTCATGAATCATCATTCTAGAAGAATGCCACAAAGAATCATTCTAAAGGAACGTATCATAGCATACTACCACTTTCTCTAATATTGACAAAACTAGAAGAAATTATTTATCATATCTAATCGGGAGAGTCCTTTAAACCTCTAGTCACACACGCACTATCATATCGATGACACCATAGATAGCGCCCAAGTCATACTTGGACGCACACCACTAACACATATATTCCCATGTATTTAAATAGTACAAGAGAGGTAGCAATGTATCATGACTGGATTTACAGAAAAGGAATAAAGTATCGATACGGCGTCACCCTCTGCAGTCACATTCTCGTGAACTCCTACAAATACATATAACTAACATTAATAACCACACTAACACTATTACTATCATTGATATATATATATATATATATATATATATATATATATATATATATATATATTATTTTTATTATATTTTTTTAAACCGAAACTTTATGAAAAAAGGCGCAAAATGTCGAAGTATTTACAAGTAAGCGTGCTCAACGCGACAAGAAGAAAAGTAAAAAATAGTGCGAGACACGCATAAAAAGGAACCAGATCTCTACTACAGCCGACAGGGGAAGTACGAGAAACTCACAAAATGGCCCAAGCAAGGGCCTACCAAAAAGTGTTGGAGGCGTGAGAGCAGCGCCTCCTAGCTATGAGAATTTGTCTGATAACCTCTCTATACAATTGTGGAGGGAGGAGTTGGCGGCCTTCATATCTGATGTCCGTGGGAGCAGCTCCAGCTGGCCAGGAGATCGTGGAAGCCCCCATTCGGGGGGACAAGACATAGTCTGTTGTGTAGATTGAACCAAATCTGAGTCGCCAACTCCCTAGAAAGAAGGACGTGCTCGACCGATTTTGAAGTGTGCTCCACACAGCAGTGCTCCACACAACAGTGTCATCTGGATGCGAGGCTAAATCCGATAGATCTGATGTGATCGTCCGTCAGAAGCTTCCGGCGTAATGCAGGCCAAATAAGGATATACCATTTGATGGGTATGCAAGACTACCAAAACTTATTGCCCGCGGTATTCGGCATGCCGCTGCCTCTGGCCACAATCCTGTCGGAAGCTAGCGTAAAAGTTCCACTCGGGTTGGGGGATCATCTCCACGTGTGAGTCATACCGGTCACTCGCAGATTAGCTTTAAGAAGACCATCGGCCGCCGGCTAACCAAGCCAATCTCTGACCCTCCTGTAATTCCATTCGGAACTGCCCTCCCATAGGTCCCTAATTATGCACCCTTGCGGTGTTCGAACGTTGGGTTGTATGGTGTCTTCTCCTAACCACCGTTTCTGACAAGCCGATAAGCGACCGTCGCCCAACTGAAGACGGATTAAAGGTTCTGCGAGGTTGCGCCCCCTTATAATGCGATGTCATGACGCCGAAGATATATATATACATATATATATATATATATATATATATATATATATATATATATATATATATATATATATATATATATATATAGTCATAATATATACTAGTCATAATACTCTTACTAGGGTTAACAAAATTCCACAAAATATAAATAGAAATGTTTTAATATTAATTCTGAAATAATTATCTATAAATTTGGAAATATATTTTGTACAATTATTTTTGTATAAAAACCCATTTAGAAGTCAATTCCTTATCAAATTAATACCAACGTTAATAAATCAACGTTATTAGTACTTGTTTAACCATGAATAAACTAACTTTAATAGTCAAAAATAAATGGTAAACAATTATTTAAATTATCAAATATTCATGATCATGAGTCGAGGGTCGATAATATGGCGCATTAGATGAACACAAAATTATTTTGGACTCACAAGATGGTAATATTGATAGTTTATTTTACGGTAGAATTTTGTCCTTCAAAGATCGATGATTCAAGCATTTAAATAACAAAATTATGAAAAAAAAAATTTGATCGAGAATTGTAGGCAATTAAAATACGATCATTTATGCTAAAGTGAAGTTATACAGTTCAAAACTATCACACACTGAACAGTGTCAATTCTGGACACACATTGGTAAAACGTGTGTCCCAGACAATCTAGAAAGAATTTCAACATAAACTTTTATATGTGTAGGAACGAATCGTAAAACGCAATACTCTAGAGGGGGGTGAATAGAGTAGGCAACAAAAAATATTAATTAAATAGTTAGCAACAAGATCACAAAGAATGTATATATCACAAGTAAATAAATCTAAAAGCAGAGTCAGAAACCAAACGTAAAGACAACGATGTATACTATTTTTCCTCTTGTAAGGACTATTCCAGTTGGAGAACTCTAGCTTTCAGTCGAATCCACTATTGGAAAATACCTCAAGTTTTCATACGAAGTCCTAACAACTTCTACAAATGCGAGCTTTGATACGAAGTACTCGACCAACTTCAATTGTGAAGTGTCTTTCTTTAATCAAGACTCTGATTACAATCACTCTGAAGCTTCTAGACTATACCGCACAGGCAAATCGATTAGAGGATTGAAACTGGCTTGGAATTTAAAAATGAAAGCTTTAGAACACGTTGAAAGACTTTTAAGCTTAAAGAAAAGAGATGAGAAAGTGAATGAGAGAGTTGAAATGAATGAAATCCTTCTCTATTTATAGGTTTTCAAAAGTCAGAATTCTGATAGAATTCGGGCAAAATTCGAGAAGAGTTCTATGAGAAAATCTCGGCAAGTAGCCGTTGCATCCGTAACTGCAGGAAGTCCAAGTTCAAATTCCAACGAGAAGTAGGCAAATTATAGCCGAATTCTCCTAGAGTGTATTTTGATTTTTTGGCCATTTTAAAAATAGATTTTGGCTTTTAGAAAAAGTTTAAGCAGTTAGGATCTTTTGTAAAATGGGCTGTTTTTCGAAACGTAGGATATTTTGAAAATAATTTTGGGGTAGCCTACTTGCCAGTATATCTCAGTGTATAATGTATTCTAGACTCAATAAATGTGAAAATTATATTGCATATAGAAATACAGACTCATACGCAAAATCAGGTTCGGTCTTGAACAAATAGGTAGCAATTCTTTGGCAATTGTCCAAGAGTCCAAATAACCCATATATCGAGACATAGTTTGATCAATTATTAAACTCTGGTTCGACCATGATCAATGGGCCAACAATCTTTCCCATTTTGATAATTGACAAACCTTGACCGATATAACATCTTGATCTTTTAGATTTGAAAACAATTAAAATATTGTACTGTACTGTAGCCTAAAAAAATTCATATATCCTGCAGAAGATGTTAGATCTTATTTTTCCCCTATTGTCACTTATCAAAATAATTGCAAAACGAGAAGCTCCCCCGCAATTCAGGCATAAGGAACAAGCGTTGAAGAAATTAAAAAAAGGATAAACAAATATTTTACATACAGTTTATATGTTGAAGCATAAAGCGATAGTGCTAGAACAAGAAATGAGGAATAATGCTAAACTGAAATAAAACATGCTAAGTAAAGCATAAAATAGATGTTTACAATACATCTCAGTCAATACAGTCTCAGCGCAGATAAAAAGATAAAAGTACTAAATGATATCTTGGAATGTCGGAGCATTTCCAAGTAAACATAGACATAATAAAGTCTCACTAAATGACATCTAGACAAAATACATCGTGTCTAGATCATATATCCTCTGAGTCATCATCGTCAGCAGTGCCAGAAGTACCACCATGTCCGAATGGACCAGCTCCAGAAGGGTGTAGACTCGCACTAGAACCACGATATCAATCATATGCGTTACTGGGCTGAAAGAAAATATGGACCGCCTCATCCTCATAGCGGTATCCCAAAACAGCTGGATATATAGGAAGAGAACTGGCAGAACATCCAGTCTGAGGGAAATGAAGGTCGGCAAAAGAGTTGGCAAGAGCATGAAACTGACTCACATCACGAAACTCGCGTTCCCTGGATGTGTCAGTGATAAACGTTCGCAAATTCAAGAGATGCTGATGGATACCCTTAAATAAAATAGGGTAATCCTGAGAAGGTGGAGCAAGAGCAGTAGAAGGAGCAGAAGGAATGGCTGTGCTGCGATGTGACAGCTGAAGATACTTGGGCTTAGACTCAAGAACACAAGTGGATAAGTCAATATCAAAATGCTAGAAGATGAGAGGGATAATCCTCGCATAATAGAGATTGTGATCCCTTCCGCGATAATGACCCATCACCTGAGAAATAGTCTTCGGGACAAAAAATTGAATACACTCATGAATATGATAAAGGGCAGATAGTTCAAGGGTGGTTATGTCATCTTTTGAAGTAGGTTTGGATAAAATGGTGGAGTAGACGATGCGGCACAACTAATAGTTAAATAAGTTCAAGTTTTCAGCCTTGAACTTACCAGAACGAACGTGGGCAGGAGAACAGAGTTCGTACTTGAAGCTGATTAGAGTCATGCATTCGGGAAAACCAAATTCAGTGATATCATCAAGCGGGGCACCTTTGTTAGGAATACGAAGGATTTCTGCTAAAATGACATCATTGAAATCGATATTGAATGCATCGACACGAGTTCTAACAGCAAAAGTGTCCAATATGAAGTTGCAATAGAACAGTCGAAAGGCATTAGGGGCAATAGAGAATTTCTGGGTGACAAGTTTGTGTAACCCTAATGCCTCAAACAATGGATGGTGTTCAAAAAATATATTCCATTTAATCGGGGCTCCGGTGCATATGTTATGCATCACAAAATCGACGTACCATAACAAAGATTGATCATGAGTTTTGAAGTAAAACTCATTAAACGCACCGTCGTTCGATTGGACCAGGGAAAAGAGTAAATCCTCTTATGGATTCGAAGACGAAACTTCTTTACTGGCTTGTGTTTTCTTCTTCTTCTTGGAGGGATTGAAACACATAGGTATTTTCTCCAAAAAAGTAATAAAATACTAATGAATTAAAAGAGAGGGAAGGAGGTGTTTATACCTTTCAAGATTGGAGCATGTGGTAGATGACAAAAATCTCCGTACGAATCCAAAGTTTGGATGGAAATCTTCAAGTAGATTGGGAGCAATGGCTTAGAGAAAAACTAGGGTTTAGAGAGGGGCTCGGGCGGTGTAGAAGCATGGAAAATATTAAAGAAGGATCCATGCGGCCAGAAAACTCCATACGGCTCAGGAAGCCCATGCAGCTCACAGATTCATACGGCACGAGGGGCTATGCGGCTCAAGACGTCCTATGCGGCTCAGAACAGGTGACACGTAGCTTGAAAAATAGTTCTCCCCTCCTGCATTAATTGCTGTGACGGCTGACAACTCTGAAAAAATGGCAGTCCTGACACAAAAGTGGTAATTATGACTCTGTCATAATGACAGACCCCTAGGGAAGTGAAGGAGATCTCCGACACAATTTCCCAAAATCCAGAAAATGCCACGTGGCCCTGACACGTGGACGATCATATGCGGTTCGAGCGAAGACTTCCCATGTGGCTCAGGCCAAAACAGTCTCATGCGGCTCAAGCGGAGGCCTTCCCATGCGGTTCAAAAGGACCATTTCCATGCGGCCCAGGCGGATGCATCCCTATGCGGCTCGCAATGATCATCTCCATGCGGTTCAAAGGTTCGAAGGGGGGGAGGCACTACCCAAGCAGCCTTTATACGTGGCCCGAACCTTATGCGGCCTAAATCGTATGCGGCTCAATCTTCATGCGGTTTAGATCCCCCAGTGGCTCCTAGGACACGTGTCCTAAGCCGATCAATCTCCCAGATTTATTGCAATCAGAGATTAGGTCAAATCTCAATAATCTGGGACACGTGGCAGGAGAATAAATCAAATTTATTCGCAGACATCAGAAGTTCATTATGAGGAAGATTTATTCCAATCAGTATTAATTGCTGATGAGATTTGGTGTAATATATACTTAATGGTCCAGATTCATCACAATCAAAACTAATGGCCTAGATTGACCAATCCACAGGCCGCCGCCATCTCCGAGAAGCAATCATTTGCAACCCTAATGATCACACCCCATTCGTATAAATAGCAGGGTGCCATTCCCTTGCGGAGAGACATACACACACGGAGAGAGGCGTACATAGGAGCACTTTTAGAGATCAGAGAGAGCACCAGAGTACTTGGAGAGAAGAGCAGAGAGAGAGCAAAGAGAGCATTTCTTCCAACGCCAAGCAATCTTCTGGAGCCAAGGCTGCATACCGATCGTCCAAGAAGTAAGGCAGAGCTGCCGTCGCTTTCCCGAGCCTCTATCGTCACCCCCCAGAATCTAAAATAAACAATTGTACTTAGACTGCTGTACCTAGGTTTTTTCCCCTAGGCTTTCTTTGTACGAGCGAGTTTCTAACGTGAAGTAAAAGTCCAGTCCTCCGATAATTGTTCTGTCCTTTTATATTTCATGGAAAATACGATGACGACTCTGCTAGGGACAAACTTCTCCACGGCTGAGGAGTTGGTGACGCAGTCGGATGCTGCCAAGCTTGGCTCCACGCAACAGAAGATGGTCGTCCGCTTCGACCAACAGGCGTTTGAAGAGATGCTCTCTGAAGGAAGTGCTGGTCTGATCCAGAAGCGAACACGCACAAAGAAAACTTGCTGCGTGTGGAGGCCAAAATCATTTGCTCCCCCACAAGCTCTGGACAGGGTGCTCTCTGCTACCCAAGACGGCGAGGGCGATTGTCATGCGGCTCCACTTCGAGCCGTAGAGACCTCTGCTGTCCCCAAGACCGGCAAAGGAAAGCACTACGATGCTGGACTTGCAGGGACAAAGAGCGACTCTATGTGCCGAGCACTCCTATGGCTAAATCTATCAACCACATGCAGGTGGCTCATACGGGTAGATCTACCAGCCGCACGAAGAAAATCCATGCGGCCAGATCATCCAGCCACATAAAGAAGACCCATACGGCTGAGACTCCCAGCCGCATGAAGAAAGCCTATGCGGCTACGTCTGCCATCCGCATACGGACCAATGATGACAGCCGCATGACGCCTACTCCATGCGGCTCTGTCTTCGACCGCCTCTCGTACGATCCTGATCTCTTGAGCTCCCAAGAAGATATGTCTGACTCTCTCCAGTATCGCTTAGACTCTTCCTACTATGTGCCCTTACGTACTAGAGCAAAGAAGTCTAAAGCAGCACGAGCCTGGCGAGTTCGGCCCGCTGATCTGACCTCTGACCATCCGAGCGTTCTGCATACCGCTACGCGGGCCTCGGATGGGAAGTTGTACAGAACCACTCGAGTCCAGCCCCCGGTGGCAGACGGACAGAGAGGTTCACAAAAGTTTCCCAAAATCCCGGGAACAAACATGGTCGGTCCGGACCCATCTGACTTGCGTGAGGCCATCCTCCACAAACGCAAAGAAAGAGAAGATGCATCGGGTCGCAAAGAGTCCTCCCACGGATGTCACTGCACCCAAGTCATCGTCAACTGCTGCTGCAACAGCACGACGATGCGAGAAGACCGACAGTCTGTCTTTCAAAGACTGCAACAGCCATCTTCAGAAGACGAGGCACTACCCGTCGTCTCCTGCAACTCTGCTCGGAAAGTCCCCACTGATGGAAGGGGAAAGAAGACGAATGTTCCCAGCCCGAAGATCTTAACCACTGTGACTAAAAGATTGTCGTCTAAGCGGGTGCCCACCACCAGAGTTTTCCAAGGTACTCGCTCTAAGACGAAATCTACTACAGTAGGAGATTCGTCGTCCATAACGCAGGGGGTTGCTGGGGCTGGGGGTAGCACCCCTCCGAGCCTCCACAGCAACCCGATGTTCCAAGAAGACGAGCCGGGGAAGACAACTCCCCCATCGGATATAGCAAACCTCGACGTCCACGAGGACGTCCACAACTCCCATGACGAGGCAAACTCGGAGACTAGGGGTACTGTTCCTTTC
Source organism: Iris pallida (assembly GCA_029216955.1). Classification (NCBI taxonomy): domain Eukaryota; kingdom Viridiplantae; phylum Streptophyta; class Magnoliopsida; order Asparagales; family Iridaceae; genus Iris; species Iris pallida. The sequence goes on from JANAVB010007397.1 coordinate 18,008,261, forward strand.
GAGTCTGAGTCAGAAGGGAATATACCCACATACCCCGATGACTTCTCACAACAGAGATACGATTCAGAGGGCGCTTCCTCCACCGCTCCGTCTATCTCTCCTCATGTGAAGACGGTATTCATAACAGACAGCAACCAAGGTTGTTCCAGTGATCGCCAGCGCATCGACAGTCTCGAAGCCATATTGCTTGCTTTGGTTAAATCTGTAGATGAGATCAAAGCGGCCCTTTCAAATCTCCAAGGAGGGACACCTGGCCAAACAAGTGCGGGTCCCGCGGTCAATGCAGACTCGAACTCAGCGACACCGAACCTGGGCAACAGTCCTTCCGAAGTAACGACCCCCACCGCTGTGGATGAGGCCCGCGAAGCAAGAAGAGAGGTCCAAGAGCTCCGAGCCATGTTCCACGCTCGAGAAAACTCTCAAGACCTCAGAATACGGCAACCATACCCTGCTGCATGGAGGGATGTTCCATTTCCACCAAGATATAAGCCATTCAATATCAGTCCTTATGATGGCAAGACCTCAGTAAGTCGGTACATCACTTACTTCGAGGTCACCACCGACCATCTGCCCCATGACGATGCCATTCTCACACGATTATTCATTGGGGCATTGGAAGGAGTCGCCTTCGACTGCTATCACAATCTGTCGGACAACTGCATCCACTCCTTCGCCGGCTTCAAGCGCATGTTCTTAGAGAGATTCTACGAAGTAGGACAGGACATCACCATATCCACCCTCATGGACGTCGTCCAAGGGGAGAAAGAGCTGACAAGAAATTATATCGAGCGGTTTCGCCAAACCGCAATGAAGTTGCCGTCTGGAAACCCGGATTCCTCCTTGATTGAAATTTGCCAAAAGAGACTCCTCCCAATAATCAGTCTCTGGATGGGCAAAAGTCAATTCAAGGACTAGAAGACGTTCATCATCAGCGCCACAAGCACCGAAGAACGATTGAAGAAGGCTCGCCAGCTGGGATTGCACATCTCGGACGAAGAGAACAAGGGCAAGCGTCCTAACACCAATAATGACAATGGGGGTAGTCCCTCCAACAATCGGGACGGCTGGGGCAAGCAGGCTATGGTGGCCATCACGGCACAAAAACCTGAGCCAAAGTCGGTAGTCAAACAATGGCCGCAAATCACTTACTCCTTCGAAGACGGTTACGTCAAGCCCATCTTGGACATGCTTATACAAGGGGACAGAATTCAGTTTCCTCTACCAAGACGGGAACCGCGGCCGGCAGAGATGGAGAACAAAAGTAATATCATTATCATCGCTACGTCCACCATGCTACACACGACTGCTACCAGCTAAAATGGTACATCCAAAATTTCATCGATTCGAACGCTCTGGCTATCGATTTCGAAGAGGTAACCGTAGCAGCCAATATGATGTCCGTACAATTCAGCAGTTTCACTCCGACGGAAACTCATGACGGGGTGGTCCCCATCCCTCTGGCGATAATAGAGATTGCTAATCTTCCACCTTTCCGAGATCAGGCTGCTGGTCTAGTGCCCCTCACCACATCATGAGGGGAGGTCATGTGGATCCATCCAGACTTGGTATCGGAAGTGACTCGGCCCATATCGTCTTCTATCTGCAAGAAAAAGAATAGAAAAATCAGATCCTGTCGCACAATCTCGGCAGACATCGAAGAAGCTACAACCGTCGTCACGCGGTCTGGGGCGCAATCCCAACCTGTGGTTGACAATCCAGCTGAAGATCATCAACCCACTATAACTGATTCTCCGGGACCGGCTTAGCCTCCGACGACCGACAAGCCTAGGCCGAGGGAGACTCGCTTCGACAATTCCCTCCGAAAAGAGGCAGCCCAAGGGTTGGAAAAGCCCTACAACTTCGACATCTTGGCACAATTGGCCAACACACAGGCCAAGTTGTCATTATACGAGCTCCTGAGACTCTTCAAGGATGTTCGTGCGGCTTTGAGTGATGCACTCCAAAATGCCGACGCATACCTTGCTCAAGTTAACCTCACGGAAGAAAACCCGCCTGCAGATCTCCAAGATAGCGCCTGCACGGGAGCAATGCCCAATATTGTCTTCACTCTGCAGGACATGCTCATCAAAACTAATCTGCACGATCGTCCACTATGCTACACTAGATACATCGACGACGTAAAGGTGGATCGAATGCACATTGATCCTGGCTCTTCCATAAGCATTATCCCGAAGGGTCTGCTACATCATCTCCGCATCCCAATGCATCGCCTGACACCTACAAGCACCGCGATCGGCGGTTTCAATTCGGGCAGAAGCTACCCTATTGGGAAGATTCGTCTGAAGTGTCAGATTGGCGACCTCTAATCAGAAGTCACCTGCTATGTCATAGATGCAGAAACTTCTTACAACATCCTCTTGGGGCGCCCATAGATACACGATTATATGATCTTGCCTTCCACACTGCACCAGTGCTTCAAATATGTCGACAAATACGGCTTCGTAAGGACAAAATTTGCTGATATCGATCCCTTCAAAGGGGTCGAATCCTACTACTCAGACTCCTGCCTATACGAAAAATCGAAGAAGCATCTTGGTGAAGGAGATATACAAGCTAGTACCGAGATAGCCACAGGATCATAAGAGCCTCTGACGATCCACCTCTAAGCTCGCAAACCGGGCAGGTCTGTACCCCTTACCGCCACTCTGCGTAAGGACGCAATCAGCCTCTCGGCACAAGAAGAGCAGATGATAATCCGGTTGCCAAGGTCTGGCCAAGTGCCAAGATCTACAACGGGGCCACTGACAATCAGACTGTTGAGAGTCGGTCAGCCCCAAACGGAGAAGCTCAATCCCTCCGACAAGCTACTGACGATACGCCTTCCCAAGAAGGGTCGTCACCCCGATACAAGGTCTGACACTTCTAGCGAACCAGCCACTCCTCACCCCATATCAAGTACCAAATTAGGGGTCGCTAGTCTGCCAACAACTCCACGCTCAGCTCCATCAACTGAACCACTGACGATCAAGCTCCCCAGGTCGTCCTCTCAGTCTTCATTCACATAGGGGGTAGCCGAAGAGGAACCGGAGCTAGCCAAGTATGTGGCTGTCCATACTGATGTTCCCTCCGCAGATGATATAATCCTCCTAGAAAAGATACCTTACTTCATCAATAAAGGGCTATCTTTGAACTACCTCGAGCTTGATAAGCTTTGTATAATGTACGCTGTGGAACACGATATAGGCACTCACATACACACACAGGTGACAAATGTCTACACCACAATCCAGCTTACTCCAGCAGAAGACGCTTACCGAATAATCGAGGGAGGGGACCATCTAATCATCTTCGGCCGGAAGGACGATCCGCATCCCTTCACCATAGAAGAAGTCGACCTTGGATCGGATGCCGGGAGACTACCTCTGTATCTTTATAGCCCCCAATCTAAATATTTCATGCAGAAACAAGGGTATGATCTGGAAACGATGTCGGGCTTGAACTACGGTACTGGACGACGATTACCTTTGAAGCCACCGGTCCCGGCTGGTAAACCACGGGACTACTATAGCAAAACTCGGTGTGGATTAGGGTATGTTACACCTACGATGACCCTTGAAGGTTCAGATGAAGAATGTGACTGGTATTCACATTCGACCGGGTTACCAACTTCTGACTCTGATACCAGCATCGGAGATATATTCAGACAAGTCTTGTCAGTCAACATGGCATTCACCGACGCTTATGAAGAAGACGAAGACATCTCCAAAATCCTCGAGCTAGAGCTGTGGGCCCAGCAGTTGGATGCACAATGGAAAAAGCGGTTCAAACTGAGGGAACCTCCTACTGAAGATGAGGTTATCCAGGTCGACCTCGGCAGCGAATCCTCCCCAAAACCAATCTTCGTCAGTAAAAGTTTAACAGACGAAGAGCGAGAATCACTGCTGAAACTTGTCAAAGAATACATTGATGTGTTCGCATAGAGCTATGAAGACATGCCGGGGTTAAATCCCGATATTGCTCTTCACAAGCTCAACATTCGGCCAGACACAAAGCCAGTCAAGCAACAACAGCGATGCTTCCGCCCAGGCATCATGGATGCGATCGAAACCGAAGTCAACAAACTGATAGCCAGCGGCTTCATTCGTGAGGAACAACATCCAGATTGGGTCACCAACATAGTACCCATCCTCAAGAAGAATGGGAAGATTCGAATCTGCATCGACATCCATAATCTGAACAAGGCATGCCCCAAAGATGAATTTCCCCTCCCTATCATTGACATCATGATTGATAATACCTGCGGCTTTAAACGTATGTCATTCATGGATGGCTTCTCGGGGTACAACTAAATCAAGATGTCTCCTGACGATGAAAAGCACACATCAGTTCGAACACCGATTGGCACGTATTGCTACACAGTCATGCCTTTCGGTTTAAAGAATGCTGGCGCCACATATCAAAGATCCATGAGTATCATCTTCAGGGACCACTTATGCAAGACTGTAGAGTGCTACGTTGATAACATTGACGTCAAGAGTCGCTGTAAGGAAGACCATCTGCAGGATCTGAGGACGGTATTCGACCTGATACGAGCGCACAATCTAAAAATGAACCCTACAAAGTCCTTTCTGGGCGTATCTAGCGGTAAGTTCTTGGGTTTCATCATCACCGCCCAGGGTATCCATGTAGACCCTTAGAAGACAAAGACAATTATGGAGATGGGTCCCCCGAGAAATCTTCGCTAACTCAGAGGCCTTCAAGGGAGGCTAGCATACATCAGGAGGTTCATTTCTAACCTCTCCGGGTGATGTCGGTCATTCACCCACCTCATGAAGAAAGGCGTCTCGTTCGTATGGGACGAAGAATGCCAGCGGGCCTTCGACAACATCAAAGAATATTTGTCGAACCCTCCAGTCCTGGTGGCCCCGGTTGCTGGAAAACTATTCCTGCTCTACGTACGAGCAATGGAGCACTCCCTCGGAGCTCTGCTAGCACAAAACAACGATACAGGCCATGAACAGGCCATATATTACCTCAGCCGAATGATGATTGGGCCAGAGCACCGATACACCGCTGTGGAGAAGGAATGCCTTGCCCTAGTGTTCGCCATTCAGAAGACACGGCACTATGTCACTGGACAAACGATACATGTGATCTCATGGGTCAACCCTCTCAGGGTCCTCATGACTAAACCAGGGGCACTCAGCACTCGTCTCGCTACATGGGCAATATTGCTATCCCCTGCCATATGATCTTCGTCCCACAAAAGGCGGTCAAAGGTCAAGCCCTGGCAGACTTTTTGGCAGCCCACCCGGGCTCAGAGTCGTCCAGGGTATATAAAGAGATCCCAGATGAGGTCGCCGACTCGCCTGCAACCTCTCACGATAATATATGGCGAATGTTCTTCAACGTCGCTTCGAGAACTGGACCTAAGGGCAACATCGTCGTCGGAGTTGAGGTGGTACTGGTTTCCCCTACCGGATTGGTGATCAACCGTGCTTACTCCCTCACGGAGCCCTGCTCTAACAATGTGGCCGAGTACAACGCTCTGGTCATCGGCCTCCAACTTGCAAGAGAGCTGGGGGTAGAATATCTTGAAGCATACGGCGATTCTCAGTTAATCGTCAATCAAATCCAGGGCTCATACAAAGTTCGCCAGGAAGACATGATTCCTTATCACCAAATAGCAATCAACATCATCTCGTCGTTCGAGGGGTTCTTCATCGAACACGTCCCCAGACTCTGAAATATCGAAGCCGATGCCTTAGCAGGTCTGGCCGCTTCCCTAGCAGTGCCAAATCATACTCATCAATCGGTGGACGTGATAGGCCACGAACTGGTATGCCCCAAGAACAACGTTCAATTCATCGCGAGTTATTCCGTCCAGACGATCGATGATGTCCTAGATTGGAGACAACCATTCATTGACTTCGTCGTCTACGACATCCTGCCCGAGAACCCGAAGGAATCCACCTCCATCAGACGGCGTTCTCTCAGATTCTTCTATGATACAGATACGAAAATGCTGTATCGTCGATCCTATGATGGATTATTGCTTTGGTGTCTATCAAACGTAGAAGCCAAAGAAGCCGTACGAGAAGCGCATGATGGTGTCTGCGGGGCCCATCAGCCTGGTCCTAAATTGCAAGACCGTCTTCGCCGAATGGGCTACTACTGGCCCACGATGGTAGCAGATGCGATAGACTACGCAAGAAGGTACAAAGCCTGCCAAGTCCACGTAGACTTCATTCAACAACCATCAGAATTTCTACATCCGACAGTGGCATCCTGGCCATTCGGAGCATGGGGGATGGACATCATCGGTCCGATTACTCCACCTTCCTCCCGTGGACATCGCTTCATACTTGCGATCACGGATTACTTCTCCAAATAGGCAGAAGCTGTTCCACTCGCCGAAGTAAAGACTTCAAACGTAATCAGCTTCCTTAAGCATCACATCATCTATCGCTTTGGATTGCCCCGAAGGATCATCCATGATAACGGTCCACAGTTTGCAAGCCACGCCTTTTACCGATTGTGCGACTAATACCGCATCTAGAATATTACTTCGACCATATAACCCAACAGCGAATGGGTTAGCAGAAGCATTCAACAAAACAATCATCAAACTCCTTAAGAAGTTTGTCTCTTCCAACAAACGCGACTGGAACGAGAAGCTCGGTGAATGTTTATGGGCGTACCGTACTACAGTCCGAACAGCTACCGGAAACACACCATTCTCCCTGGTATATGGGAGTGAGGCAGTTCTCCCATTAGAGACTCAAATACCCTCGCTCCGTATCGCCCTCACTTATCAATTGACGACGGATGATAACTACCGACGCCGACTACAAGAGTTGGAGGCCTTAGATGAAAAACGCCTCATAACTCAGCAAAGAATCGAGCTATATCAAGCACGCATCTTTGGAGCCTTCAACAAGAAGGTCAAAATCAAGAAATTCCAAGTGGGCGATCTTGTTCTGGCAGTCCGGAGGCCGATGGTCATGACTCACAAGACCGCCGGCAAGTTCCAGCCATAATAGGAAGATCCATTTATCATCGAGGCCGTATTCTCAAACGGTGCTTACCGCATCGCCAAGCAAAACGGAGTTTTGCTCATGTTGCCCGTCAACGGCAAGTTCCTGAAGAAATACTATGTCTAGACGACAATTCTCTAAATTTTTGAGTCACGTACCCACTGGTACCGCTGAACTCACCCTCATGATTCTCTAAATTTTTGAGTCACGTACCCGCTGGTATCGCTGAACTCACCCTCATGATTTGCCAGATTTTCAAGTCACATACCCGCTGGTACCGCTGAACTCACTCTCATAGTTCTCTAAATTTTTAAGTCACGTACCCTCTGGTGCCGCTGAACTTATTTTTCAATATTCCAGATTATCGAGTCATGTGCCCGCTGGTGCCACTGAACTCACGCTTTCACAATATCGAGTCATGTACCAGATGGTGCCTCTGAACTCACATCCCGGTCACTCTTTCAGATAGAAAGTCATGTATGATCATATCTCTGAACATTCTTCCTGGAGGAGATCCTCCCCCATGATCCAATACCCGCACTTTCAGTGCACAAAAAAGGGTAAGCGATCCACAAATTCCTAAAACGGCCATGTCCTCATTACCTCTGAGTCGTTTTACTTCCGCCAAAAACAAATCACCCCTACATAGAACTTCCATGTCCTCATTACCTCTGAGTCGTTTTATGTACCCCCTCTTCATTGAGCCCACTCCTACCATATCCTCATTACCTCTGAGTGGGAAGGCTCCGTAGAAGAAACCTTCATACTTGCCACGTCCTCATTACCTCTGAGTAAGTATGTCGGTTCCCTTTCAACCGATTATCTGTACCCACAACCGGAGTACGACAAGGATAATAGGTCCATAAATGTCTTCTGTTGACCACAAATATCCTCTGTTGACCACAAATGTCCTCTGTTGACCACAAAAGTCCTCTGTTGACCACAAATATCCTCCGTGAATTCACTCATGCCATGTCCTCATTACCTCTGAGCAGGAAGATTCCACAATAGAATCCGTGTATTTGTCATGTCCTCATAACCTCTGAGCAAATATGTCGGTTCTGTTTCACCCTACTATCCGTATCCTAAACCAGGGTACGCCAAGGATAATAGGCCCACAAATATCCTCTGCTAAGTTTCTTAGCACACACCCACCATCTCATCATGTCCCAGGAGCCCAGCCGCTCTACGGCATTCCTTTTTTCGGTACCAAAAGCACCCACGACCACCTTGCCATGGCTGTTCCAGGTATCCTAACCAAACTTGTTATCCGTACCTAAAACTAAGGTATGCCATGGATGACGAGTCCACAAACAAGTCCTCCGTGCGGGGCGAACACCACTATCATATCACAGGTACAACAAACAATGCAAATGAAGGGTAGAATAGAAAGTACTCTTTATTTGAAGGAAGAAAAAAGCATTACATCTTTTGGGACCATGTCCCTCTCAAAAAGAAAACAAGAACAAAACAAGAAGAAAAGGTCAACTATAGCTCAGCATTACATAACTCCAAAAGTCGATTCGTCACTAAGGTGGCCTCCTGGTCGAGTCGCTGTTTAACTCGACGCTCAATCTCCCGGGATAACTGCTCTTCATTATCCAAGCCCATGAGCTCCTGCCAGTCGTCCTCCAACTTCTTTAGGGCAACTTCCAAGTCAGTCGAAGCTCGATTGACTCTGTCAGCCTCCTGAATAATCAGCTCCTTATTAATACGGACAGTCTCAAGTTCAGACTCCAAGAAAGTTAGCTTCCTCTGAAGCTCAAGGATCTGCTCTCGCGTCTCGGTGATCCCACGGGAGGCAGCCGCTTCTCGAGCTATGACATCTTCGCTCTCACGGCTCAATTGATCATATCGATTAGACAGATCATGAAGGTCCTTCAGTACGGTCGGCCTGGTTTTATCTCGAGCAGCCCTTGTCTTCTCTATAGTAGCAGTGAGAGAGCCACGCTACCGATCTATAATAGCAGACAAATCAGCCTGTCGCAGCACCTGCAGCTGGGCCACCAACTGCTCAGTCTCTAATAACTTTGTCTCCAAGAGTGCAGCCAGTCCCGCACCACCAAGAAGAGTCTTTAGTATATCAATTTGACCCTGGGCACATTGCCGAGACAAGACAAAAGAGGTCCCTCTTTCCACAGTAGTCGTTATCCCCCTTCTCAAATGACGATAAAAGCTGGCAACTATGTCCTGTAACGCATCATCCAAGACCTCTGTAGAGGACGGCGTCAGAGGAAGCGTGGCCGGCAATATCGGAGGAGTAATGCTAGAGCTTGCCACCAGGGGGATGGAATCCGAGCAGGACGACGCACGGATAACGAATAATTCTTCCTCCGCCAATCGAAGAGCCTCGATACTCGGTAAGGCTGAGAGGTCGACCCTTGAAGCCACCCAAACAGGAGAGGATGAAAGGACCGTTGTCCCCTGTCCTGGCCGCGCCATCACCCAATTTTCTGAACTCGAGCTAACAGGAGGACCCTCAAGACAAGCCGAAAGAAGAGGAAATGCACTCCTCTCCACCGGTGCCCCTTCGACATAGTTCGTCTCGACAGTGTCCATCCTTAGCACCGAAGAGGCCGGACCTGTATGCCCAGAACAATGGCCAGTCGACGTGACCTGAAGGATGTGATGATAGAGCAGGTAGGCCTCCTCACGGGACAAGATCCGGCTTATCTTACCAGGAGAGGAACATGGAGGCTGCAGCTCTTGCGTAGCTGACATGACCTTCTTACCCGAGTTAGATTCAGCGGGTTCTTCGATCCCAGCCACCCCGGAGGGAAGTACGATGCGATCAACGTCATCTTGATAAAATTTGCCAGTTTCAGGGACAGGTTCACTAAAATCCCCGTCATCCCGGGTTACCACCTCGGCATCTTGAAACTCTTCCTCTTCTCTTGACACCTACAAGAAGGAAAGAAGATGATTAAAATCGAAGCTAAAAGGAAAGAATGAAGGAAGGTTCGGGAGTGGCTTGGTTACCTCTGACGCGGGGTTAATGTCTTCTCCACTTTCTCTTATAGTCAGCTGACGGTGTCTGGTCGCAACCAACATTCGAGAACGAGAAATACCACCAACAGGAGAAACTTGCCAGCTACGTTTTGGAGTAGGGCCAGGCACAACGGGTGACTGATCCCCCAACATCTCATCTGACAAAATCGACGGCTGATTCACCTCTACGTCTGCCACTGGAAGGATAGAGTCATCTCTATCATGATCGTTGCCTTCATCATCCTCAGCAGCGGAATCCAAATCTGGCACTTCGACTCTAGTCTTTCTCTTCTTGGACGCTTGAGATCCTTCCTCCAGGCCGATAGCAACAATAAAACTGGCACCTGGGTTAAAACCGACCGGGGGTTTGTTCGCCATGACATGATATAAAGCCACCATGTACAAGATCTCTACTGACGCCTTAATGGCAGGGACCGAGAAAATGGTACGGGTATGGAATGTATCGTAGTATTGCCAAGCCCTTATACCATCAAGAAGGCTACCTTCAAAACCCAAACAGGAGCTGGGGTTGTCTAGGCAAAGTTGGTTGTATCCAAACTGCCGGGCAAACCTGCTGGACAGATAAGGCTCCAGAAAAACCGTATTGCGGTTACGGTACACCAGATGTGCGGGGCGGATGTTTCGTAGCCACAGGAGCATCTGGCCATCCAGAAGTTAAGGAGGCACAATACCGTCAAGATGTACAGCCTCTATGTCCTTCGCAGTAAAGCGAGGGACGGATACAAAAATATGATACATATCCACCCTCGCCAAGGCCATCTAGCAAGCCCGCATGGTCTCACACTCCCAAGGCTCATCACGGTAACGAAAGATAAATGCGTCATCATCAGTTATACCGTTTTCAGAGCCCGGTCTCATCAAAGACGGATAATGCATCAGCAGCCACCCCATCAAATAGTGATAGGGCAACTTGGTGCGTTCAAAATCCTTGGTCACGTCGCGAGCGATCACCTTAGATATGAAAGTGCGAAGTCCACGATGGATGCTGCATACCATGGCCGGGAGGAGAGCTAGCCTGATTCGCAAAACTAACTTCACCGCCGGAAGGATGAAGTTACGACTGATTCTCTCAATAGAACCAGCCCCTCCGGAGACTACACAATTTTGCAGCCATATCATCAAAAACCCCGCCAGGAGCGCCTTCTCTGACAGCTCTTGGGTATCCTGGTAAAAGTAACCAAAAGAGTCAGTCTTACTCCCGAATCTGTCACTGGTAGTGGCCACTCTCTTAGCCGACAACACCAAGTCTTTAACCGTTTCCCGCGATCGAGGACGACGAGAGATAACTTAACCGGAGGCATCTGTCGGGAAAAGATAGTGTACCCAGTCCTTGGTGTGGGGAGCATTCCCTTCCGAGTTGCTATCCTTTCGGGCTATCTGATGACAGGTGCTATAGTGGCACAATATCTCTTGGTAGAGAGCCATGAAGTCGGGATACCGTCGTTTCAAATCTTCGAGTTCCTCATTAGTGGGAGTATACGCTTCAAAAGCTTCGTCCCCCCAAGGAAGCTTGGAGACCGCATGCATTTCATGGAGCACAAGCCCTATTTCCCCTACGGGTGTATAGAAGGTTCCCGTACGACAGTTATACATCTCCAACAGAGACATGAACAACTTCTTGTTTATGGACAAGCCATGGCTGGTGCCTCGGATCGCATGGTAAAGGCCAATCTCACACAAAAAGGCCTCATACTTCTGTAAGATCCATATGGCCAGATTGGTCCACGAGGGAATAGGATGTACCCAACTGGGGAGCATCAACCGGCCAACGGGGTAGGAGCCCTTCCGAGCAAGTTGATTTATAAAGTATCGGCGGTAGAAAATGTGAAGTTGGGGCCCGCCACATTCAAGAAAGTACCTGGGACCAATCCCATCACAGAACAGCTGGTATGCACCTTGCCGGCAGCCATTGACTTCAGATTGTTGTTATAATGGATATTTCCTACAAACATCCCACTTCGGGTAGGGGTTAAAGTCTCCTCCATCTTCCGGTCCAATGGGGGCATATTGAACCAAGATAACGGAAAGTATCGCTCCATTTGGGGGATACGGATCGCCATCCCGTTAGAAACAAAATGCCAATTCTCTGACACCTCCAGAACATGACTGTTCTCCACAGTCAAGGCGTCCACAAAAAAGAACGCAGGCTTCAAATATTCCCCTTCGAATTTTTCGGAGTTCATCATAGCGTTAAGGAAATAGAAAGACTGATTCTTGATGGCATTTAGTCTAGCCGAGGGTTCGTCACTTGGAAACTGATCTGCCATATGCTGAACAATATGGTCATACCTGTAGCCTAGAGCAGCTTGGGCACTACCCACCAGGAGTTCTCCAGCAGCATTTACTGGCAGATTCACTGAAAAGAAGACAGAGAAAGTTAAGTTAAAAAGAGGGATAAAAAGTGAATGATCGGGTACTTCCGAGCCTCATGCGGCTTAAAGAAAACACCCATGCGGCTCCGACTCAACAAAGCCTCATCCGGCTCCAATTTAAAGAAGCTTTATGCGGCTTAATCACAGAGGAATATTTATGCGGCCCTATTCAGTAAAAAGTCATGCGGCAGTGCTCTCATAAGGCCCTCAGGGCTCGGACAAAATTCGTACTGACCGCATGACAGAAAAAATCTATACGAATCCATGCGGCTCAGCATAGCTCATACGACTGCGTTGGCACAGCGCGTATATGGTCATAGCAGTTATTCTTATGCAGCTCACAGCTCGGCCATAGGCCGAACATACGGTTCACAAAGGCTCGTGCATAAAGCATGCGACGTAGCCATAGCAGTTAGGGTTCTTTAACCCGTGCAATGTCCCTACCGACAATGGGGGATGAACGTCAGGATGAGCCGCGGGGACGACAATCGGGGGAGGAGCAGCCGCAGTCGAAGTAGAAGCAGTTTTGCCCTTCGCCGTCGCGGTCGACGAAGACGCGGCCTTCTTCGCTGCAACGGTCTTCTTGGGCGCCATTATCAATCAAGAAGAAGATGAAGAGATGAATAGGGGAAGATTCGAAGTGAAAGAGGAAGTAAAGAACTCCTCTCTCTCTCAAGGTCCTCTTATTTATAGGAGGGAGAAGACACGTGGAGTAATAAACCGCCTCGTCTAAAGACAAAACCGACTCTTAGATTTCGCGCCCTCTCCCATAAAAGGCGATTCACCCAGGGCATAAAATCTCGAGATTTAATGAACCAACCCTTGGGATTCCCCCTAAAGACGGCGTTAAAAGCAAATTTGAGACAATTAAAGACACGCACACGTGGCAAGAAGCTACGCGGTTAAGCCATCCATGCGGCTGAACTATCTATGCGGCTTAAACATCCATGCGGCCAGGACTTCATATACGGCCAGAAGAATATAACCATGCTTCTTATTCAAAGTATTTCAATTTTGCAAATTGACAACTTTGAAGGGGGTCTTGTAGAAGCAAGGAAAATATTAAAGAAGGATCCATTCGGCCAGGAAATTCCATGCAGCTCAGGAAGCCCATACGGCTCGCAGATTCATGCGACACGAGGGGCTATGCGGCTTAAGACGTCCTATACGGCTCAGAACAGGAGACACGGAGCTTGAAAAACAGTTCTTCCCTCCTGTATTAATTGCTGTGACGGCTGACAACTCTAAAAAAATGGCAGTCCTGACACAAAAATGGTAATTATGACTCTGTCATAATGACAGACCCCTAGGAAAGTGAAGGAGATCTCTGACACAATCTCCCAAAATCCAGAAAATGCCACGTGGCCCTGACACATGGACGATCATATGCGGTTCGAGTGAAGACTTCCCATGCGGCTCAGGCCGAAACAGTCTCATGCGGCTCAAGCGGAGGCCTTCCCATGCGGTTCAAGAGGACCATTTCCATGCGGCCCAGGCGGATGCATCCCTATACGGCTCGCAATGATCATCTCTATGCGGTTCAAAGGTTCGAAGGGGGGAGCTACTACCCAAGCAGCCCTGACACGTGGCCCGAACCTTATGTGGCCTAAATCGTATGCGGCTCAATCTTCATGCGGTTCAGATCCCCCCAGTGGCTCCTAGGACACGTGTCCTAAGTCGATCAATCTCCCAGATTTATTGCAATCAGAGATTAGGTCAAATATCAATAATTTGGGACACGTGGCAGGAGAATAAATCAAATTTATTCGCAGACATCAAAAGATCATTATGAGAAAGATTTATTCCAATCAGTATTAATTGCTGATGAGATTTGGTGTAATATATACTTAATGGTCCAGATTCATCACAATCAAAACTAATGGCCTAGATTGACCAATCCACAGGCCGTCGCCATCTCCGAGAATCAATTATTTGCAACCCTAATGATCACACCCCATTCCTATAAATAGCAGGGTGCCATTCCCTTGCGGAGAGACGTACACACACAGAGAGAGGTATACATAGGAGCACTTTTCGAGATCAGAGAGAGCACCAGAGTAGTTGGAGAGAAGAGCGGAGAGCGCAAAGGGAGCATTTCTTCCAATGCCAAGCAATCTTCTGGAGCCAAGGCTGCATACCGATCGTACAAGGAGTAATGCAGAGCTGCCGTCGCTTTCCCGAGCCTCTATCGTCACCTCCCAGAATCTAAAATAAACAATTGTACTTAGACTGCTGTACCTAGGTTTTCGTCCCTAGGCTTTCTTTGTACGAGCGAGTTTGTAACGTGATGTAAAAGTCCAGTCGTCCGATAATTGTTCTGTCTTTTTATATTTCATGGCAAACAGGCGGCAGCTGCTGTGAATAGAGGAGTTTGGAGGAGATGAGAAGAATGAGGCCTCGAATTCTGACTTAAAATAAAATATCACCAACAGAACTCTGGCCGAACTTGGGCTGAATTCTGGTCGAGTTTGCCAGGGGTTCTTTTGATTTAATTTTAAAAAAATTGCACGCCACTTTATTTTTATCAACTCTTTTCAATTATTTAATTCCAAGTTTAGTTAATTTAGATTTCAATTAATATCATTAATATTATTTTATAAATTAAATTTTGTTACAGAATGACTGTTTCAGATTAGGTGTAAGGGTACTATCCAAGCTAACGGGAGTTCACCGGGGAACAATTAAATACCGATTCGCTTCGACCGTAGTCGTGGTGACAGACAGACCCTTTGTAGGCTTGTCTCAAAAATAGTTTTTGAGTATTAAAAAATAATCAATAAAACAAAATTAATTAACATTATTGATATCTAAAATTTCTAATTCTCGACGTAAATAATTGAAACGATCTTCCGCTAATAGTTTGTAAAGATGTCAGCTAGTTGATTCTTAGTGTCTACACATACAAGATTTATATCTATATTTTGTTGATGATCTCTAAGAAAATAATGTCGAATCTCAATATGTGTTACGACCCGCACCCGCTTTTCCGATACGAGACGTGTCCAAGCCAGCCTACGCCGCAGAGTCGGCGGTAGAACGCTATCAAGCCCGCAAGAAATAAATGCTCAAAATATAACATTTGCTGCTCATTCACATTTTTACATTTATTATAATATTTATAAGATTTATATTTAAAGGAAAATATACAGTTCTCACAATTAATGAAAATGACAACTAGTTCCACTATCTAGGTCGGCCTCAGCATACCCATATCTTTCCAGTGCTAAGAGTGATCACGGCTAAACCTAAAAAATATTGGTTTCTAGTCAGGAATGGAACAAGTATACAAACCGACGATAATGCGAGAACACAATAGAATTAACAAGACGTGAAAATAACATATGGAATATGAAAGCTAGAAAGTAATGTTGGCCCATTGGTCATAGTCAACCTAATTTTAATAATTGATCAAAACTCTGTCTGAATATACGAAGCTTGTTGGGACATCTCAGCTCCTTGGACATAAGCAAGATTGGATATTCACTCCGTTCAAGACTGAAGATCTGTTTGCCTACTTGAGTCTGTACTTACTATGTAATATAATTTTTCACTTTATTTGAGTCTAGGAATACATTGTACACCGAGTCGTACTGGTAAATAGGCTACTCCCAAATAGTTCAAAATGTTTTTAAAATGACCTATAAAAATGTTTACAAAAAGGTTTTCAAAAAGGTTTTCAAAAATCACCAAAAATCTGTTTTAAAAACCCTAACCTAACCCTGACAGAACTCGGCCAGAGTTCGGCCAGAGTTCGGCCAGAGATCGGTTGGTGGCCGTTTGATTTTTGAAATTCTCTGGAACTTGGTCCTCCTGCAGTTGCGGATTTGACCGAGATTTGCTCATCGAGTTCTGCCCGAATTCTGCCCGAATTCTGACAGAGTTCTCCCTTTGGAATTCCTATAAATAGAGATGGATTTCGATCATTTCAATTCACTCATTCACTTTCAATCTTCTCTCTATCTAAAAAGCTTTCTGCCTTCCAAAGAGTTTTCTAGAGCTTTCATTTTCAGATCCTAAGCCAGTTACAATCCTCTAGTCGATTTGCCAGTGCGGTACGGTCTAGAAGTTTCTGAGAGATTGTAATCAGAAGGCTTGATTGAAGAATACCTCTTCACATTTGAAGTTGGACGAGTTCTTCGTATCAAAGCTCGCGTTGTAGAAGTTGCAAAGACTTCGTAAGAAAACTTGCGGTTTTTCCTATAGTGGATTCAACTGGTAGCAAGAGTTCTACCGACTGGATTAGTCCTCAACAGAGGGATACCAGTATACATCACTGTCTTTGCGTTTGCTTTCTGAACTCTGCCTTTACATTATTTCAATTGTGATTATATACTATGATTGTGTTGCTAATATTTTTTTATTTAGCATTATTCCGCTGCCAACTCTATTCACCCCCCTCTAGAGTATTACGCTTTACTATATCGTTCCTACAATTGGTATCAAAGCGGGTATTACAGGTAAAGCGAGGTAACAGTGCTATTATTTATTCATTATTTATTAGATCACAGCACATCACATGGCTACTATGAAATTCATAAGTGAAGGTCAGGCCACAAACAGACCCCCTCTGTTTGATGGTACTAACTACACTTATTAGAAAACACGGATGAGTTTCTTCTTGAAATCTCTTGATTTTGACTTATGGGCTATTGTTCTTGATGGCTATCAGAAGCCACCTCGTATAAATGTCGAGGGAGTTTTGGTTGAAAAACCCCAAAGCAGTTATACAGAGGAAGAAAAGAAAAAGGCCAGTCTTGACGCACGTGCCATTAATGCTCTTTTTTGTGCCTTAGACAGAACAGAATTTAACAGGGTATCTACATGCACAACGGCAAATGGTATGTGGAAGCTTCTCGAAGTTACACATGAAGGCACGACTCAAGTCAAGGAGTCAAAAGTCAGCAGACTTACTCAAGAGTACGAGGCGTTCAAAATGAAGCCAAATGAAACAGTCACACAAATGTTCGAGAGGTTCTTGGATATTGTAAACCCTTTGTCCTCCTTAGGCAAAGATTACAGTAACCACGAAAAGATTTGCAAACTCCTGTGAGCTCTCACCAAGAACTGGATTCCGAAGGCTACAGCTATCATTGAAGGAAACGACCTCACTACAATGTCACTTGAAGTACTCATGGGTAAACTACTCACTCATGAACTGGAGCTACAAGATTTTGAAGAACCTGCACCAAAGGAGAAGACTATCGCCCTCAAAGCTCAGCACAGAAAAGCTGCTGAAGATGACTCAGACAGCAGTGGATCTGACGCTGAAGATCAAGCTCTCCTAGCAAGAAAGTTCAAAAGATTCATGAGACATGAGAAAAGAGTCAAAGAGAACAACAGCAACAACTGGTACCAAGAAGATGCTGTCTGCTATGGCTGCAAGAAGAAGGGACATATGAAGTAGGACTGTCCCATCAACTCATCATCGAGCAAGAAGAACAACAGGTATGAAAAAGGCAACCTGAAAAGATCAACGTCTCGGAAATATGCCAACACCAGCATATGGCATGAGAGTGAAGCTAGCGACTCAGAAGATGAACATTCAGAGGATGCTACAAACATCTGCTTCATGGCAATCGATCAGGTACCTACTGAACCTGTAGAAACATATGATGACTTCACCTTTGAGCAATTAGGAGATGCCTTCAGTGACCTGATGCTTGACTACAGGAAACTGCGTAGTAAATATCAGACCGCTAAGAAGGTACTCAAAGAGTACAAAGGAGAAATAGGAAGACTTACCGACCTACTAGCTGAGGTTAGAGCTAATGTTAGTGAGTCTGGTGAGCTTTCCTCTATAAAGCTCTTATTACACGAGACTAAACAGTCATCCGAAGAGAAAGACAAGATTATAGACCAATTGAGAGAAGATCTTTCTAGAGAAAAGAAAAGTCTTCAATCTGCACAAATCAGAATGGAATCACTCACTTCTGATTATACTAAGTTATATGACACTTTCAAAAGATTGGAAATTAGGTTAGGAAAACAGCCTGAGCCTGCTGCTTCCTATCCTAACACGTGTCACTTACCGAGAATTCGAAACATTCCCAAGCCAAATACTGTCAGACCAAACCATACAAAACCTTTACCCCAAAAGGTTAAGCCCAAACATGATCATAGGTATGCATTCTTCTATACTAGAAAACCCAAACCTACCAACCATGCACACCACTCAGCTTTCAACACTCGACATGCACAATGTCATTATTGTGGCCTCATTGGTCATATATCATCTGCATGTAGGATGAGAAAGCTTGTAGATTTAAATGTTTATGCTTGGATACCTAAAGCTAACAATTCAGGACCCTACAAGAAATGGGTACCAAAGGTTTCATCTGCAAACTGTTTTGTAGGTGGAACACCCTTCACATGCTAGAAGCAAATGGATCCTCGACAGCGGTTGCTCACGGCATATGACCGGTGACGCTACCCTATTTGCAACACTGTCGAAGAAGAAGAAAGAAGGTTATGTTTCCTTCGGTAATAATTTGAAAGGGTATATTATTGGTATCGGTGATGTTGGTAAGTCTCCCTATCCACTGATTAAAGATGTCTGTCTGGTTACCGAGTTGAAACATAATCTGCTCAGCATAAGCCATCTAGCTGATCATGGTTATGGTATCAACTTTGGCAAAGACAAATGTACTATAGTTGATAGCTCAACTGGTAGTACTATCTTTGAAGGAATCAGGGAAGACAATATATATGTTTTCTATCGGTTGGAAGAAGCTAACATTTCAGGTAGATGTTTAATGGCCAAAAGTGATGAGAGTCATCTATGGCACATGAGACTCGGTCATGCAAACATGGATACAATTTCAAGATTATCCACAAAGAAGATAGTACGCGGTTTACCCGACATAACATTCAAGAAGGATTCGGTATGCAGCCAATATGAAAAGAACAAGGCTACCAGATCCACATTCAAGTCTGTAAATGCAGTATGTACTACTAGACCTCTACAATTGCTACACATGGATTTATTCGGTCCTAGCAGAGTTGCTAGCCTCGGAGGTAAATTATATGCATTTGTTATTGTAGATGATTTTTCTAGATACACTTGGGTATATTTCTTGACACGCAAGAATGACGCATTATCCGAATTTGTCGCCTTTTGCAAGAAAGTACAAATTGAAAAAAGGTTACATGATCACTCGAATTAGAAGCGATCATGGAGGCGAATTCGAGAATGCTGATTTCGAGCAATTTTGTGACACACACGGTTTCATACACGAGTTCTCCTGTCCTAGAACTCCACAACAAAATGGAGTTGTGGAACGTAAGAACAGAACTCTATCCGAAATGGCCAGAGTGATGTTAAATCAATTTAGCCTACCCAAATACTTCTGGGCTGAAGCTGTCAATACAGCTTGCTTTGTGCTCAATAGAGTTCTAATTCGACCCAAATCGAAGAAGACTCCTTTTGAGTTATGGTTTGATAGAATTCCTTCAGTTTTATACTTTAAGATATTTGGCTGTAAGTGCTTTATTCTTAATACTAAAGACAATTTAGGAAAGTTTGACGAAAAGGCCGATGAAGGTATATTTCTAGGTTATGCGGCAAATTGCAAAGGGTACAGAGTCTTCAACAAACGTACCATGATCATCGAAGAATCAATCAACGTCACTTTTGATGATATAAACCAAATGTCTCTCGATGATAGTGATGAAGATCTGCCTACATCAAGTTCGACATCAGCTGAACCTGAACCAAGCTCTGCACTAGCTAAACCCCCTAGAGGAGATCCAGGAACCAGCTACCTACAGAGTCTACCGAAAAGGTTAAAATTCACAGCTGATCATCCACAAGATTTGGTAATTGGTGACATTACCAAAGGAGTAAGTACTCGATCATCCAGTAGAGATATTATTTCTAGTATTGCTTTTATTTCACAGCTAGAACCTAAATCTATTGATGAAGCATGTAGTGATAGTTTCTGGATAGATGCCATACAAGAGGAATTGAACCAATTCGAACGGAATCAAGTTTGGGAACTTATTCCCAAGCCTATTGATCATCCGGTCATTGGCACCCGTTGGGTATTCCGAAACAAACTAAATGAGGATGGTTTAGTAACTCGTAACAAGGCTCGACTCGTAGCTCAAGGATACAATCAAGAAGAGGGTATCGACTACGATGAGTCTTATGCCCCAGTTGCGAGATTAGAATCCATTCGAATGTTATGTGCATTTGCATGCTTTCATGATTTCAAACTTTTTCAAATGGATGTAAAAAGTGCTTTTCTAAATGGCTTTATAAAAGAAGAAGTTTTTATAGCACAACCTCCGGGTTTCACGGATTTCAAAAATCCTGACCATGTTTTCAAGTTGAAGAAAGCCTTATATGGTTTGAAACAAGCCCCTCGTACTTGGTATAACCGTCTAAGCTCTTTTCTACTTGACAACGGTTTTTCAAAAGGAAAGGTTGACACTACACTTTTTATTAAATCTTTTAATGGCAAGCTGTTTTTAATTCAAATATATGTTGATGATATCATATTTGGATCCACTGATGAATCTCTTTGTCAAGAATTTTCTAAGTGTATGCAGAATGAGTTTGAGATGAGCATGATGGGAGAGCTGAAGTTCTTTCTCGGATTATAAATCAAACAAACCGACAATGGGACGTTCATTAATCAAGCCAAGTACACAAAAGATTTGCTAAAGAAGTTCGATCTGGACAATGTCAAACCTATTGGCACTCCGATGGCAACTTCAACAAAACATGATTCTGACGAACAAGGCAAGCCAGTCGACACACGTAAGTATCGAGGTATGATTGGTAGTTTACTTTACTTAACTGCTAGTCGTCCCGATATAATGTTTAGTGTTTGCCTGTGTGCACGTTTTCAAGCTAACCCAAAGGAATCACATCTAACCGCAGTTAAGCGTATCTTTCGATACCTTAAGGGCACTTCTTCTGTCAGCTTGTGGTATCCCAAAACTAAATCCTTTGACCTTATTGGTTATTTGGATGCAAATTTTGCGGGATGCAAGGTTGATAGAAAAAGTACTAGCGGTACATGTCATTTCTTAGGCAAGGCTCAAGTCTCTTGGTTTAGTAAAAAGCAAAATTCTGTAGCCTTATCAACAACAGAGGCTGAGTATATTGCCGCAGGACGTTGTTGCGCTCAGATTTTGTGGATGAAACAAACCCTAGAAGACTTTGATTTATTTTTCACAAATATTCCCATTTTCTGTGATAATACGAGCACCATTAATTTGACTAAGAATTCTGTATGTCATTCTCGTACTAAACATATCGAGATTAGACATCATTTTCTTAGAGATCATCATCAAAATGGAGATATAAACCTTGTGTACATAGATACTGAAAATCAATTAGCTGACATCTTCACTAAACCTCTAGCGGAAGATCGTTTCAATTATTTACGTCGAGAATTAGGAATTTTGGACGTCAATAATATTAATTGATTTTATTTTATGATTATATATCATTATGCAAAAACTGTGTTAGAGACAAGCTAATAAAGAGTCTGTCTGTCACCACAACTACGGTTGAAGCGAAGCGATACATAAGAGTTCCCCGGTGAACCTCCGCCAGCTGGGACAGTACTCCTACAGCTAATCTGAGACAGTCGCTGTGTAACGACATTTAATTCATAAAATATCATTAATTATGTTATTTGAAGGCTAAAATAACTAATCTTTGAATTAAATATTTGCAACGAGTCAATGAAAAAGAAGTGGCAAAAATCAACTTTGAAGAACCCTAGGCGAATTCGGTTGAGGGTATCTGAGTATATATCCAGAACCCGAGAGCTTCTTCTCTTTCATTGCTTCCAAACCATATTGATGAGGATAGTGATAATGAGATATGATTTGATTATTAGTGATATTCTATTGTATACTTGGAAATGCTCTGACATTCCAAGTTTTTATCATTTACTTTTTATCAGTACTTTGTAGTTTTCTATCAGTATTTTTTATCTTCATGGACATGTTTTTGATGTTTCATTTATGACATCTCAGTTTATTTCAGCATTTTGTTTAAGCACTATCTCTTTATACTGCTTCTCCATTTTTAAACTGCCTGCGAAATAGCATGCCTGAGATTTCTTTTATGTTTTGAAGCAATACATGCCTGTGATGATAATTTGTAGACACTTTACATTCCTGTGATGCTATATCTCTAATTCTTATATTATATTTCTTTTATTTTCTCGCTATTTGTTACTTATGCATTGATTGCGGGGGAGCCTTCTGTATTTAATGCGGGGGAGCCTTCTCCTGTGCAATTATTTTGCTAAGTGACAAAGGGGGAGAAAATTAAAAATGATCTAACATTTTTTTGAGTTATACAGGTTATGAACAATTTCTACTTTTTGATATTTTTTGAACAAGCTTGAACTAGCTTAATGTTATATCATTCATAGTTTGTCAATTATCAAAATGGGGGAGATTGTTGGCCCATTGGTCATAGTCAACCTGATTTTAATAATTGATCAAAACTCTGTCTGAATATACGAAGCTTGTTGGGACATCTCAGCTCCTTGGACATAAGCAAGATTGGATATTCACTCCGTTCAAGACTGAAGATCTGTTTGCCTACTTGAGTCTGTACTTCCTATGCAATGTAATTTTTTACTTTATTTGAGTCTAGGAATACATTATACACCGAGTCGTACTGGCAAATAGGCTACTCCCAAATAGTTCAAAATGTTTTTAAAATGACCTATCAAAATATTTACAAAAAGGTTTTCAAAAAGGTTTTCAAAAATCACCAAAAATCTGTTTTAAAAACCCTAACCTAACCCTGACAGAACTCGGCCAGAGTTCGGCCAGAGTTCGGTTGGTGGCCGTTTGATTTTTGAAATTCTCTGGAACTTGGTCCTCCTGCAGTTGCGGATTTGACCGAGATTTGCTCATCGAGTTCTGCCCGAATTCTGCCCGAATTCTGACAGAGTTCTCCCTTTGGAATTCCTATAAATAGAGATGGATTTCGATCATTTCAATTCACTCATTCACTTTCAATCTTCTCTCTATCTAAAAAGCTTTCTGCCTTCCAAAGAGTTTTCTAGAGCTTTCATTTTCAGATCCCAAGCCAGTTACAATCCTCTAGTCGATTTGCCAGTGCGGTACGGTCTAGAAGTTTCTGAGAGATTGTAATCAGAAGGCTTGATTGAAGAATACCTCTTCACATTTGAAGTTGGACGAGTTCTTCGTATCAAAGCTCGCGTTGTAGAAGTTACAAGGACTTCGTAAGAAAACTTGCGGTTTTTCCTATAGTGGATTCAACTGGTAGCAAGAGTTCTACCGACTGGATTAGTCCTCAACAGAGGGATACCAGTATACATCGCTGTCTTTGCGTTTTCTTTCTGAACTCTGCCTTTACATTATTTCAATTGTGATTATATACTGTGATTGTGTTGCTAACATTTTTTTATTTAGCATTATTCAGCTGCCAACTCTATTCACCCCCCCTCTAGAGTATTACGCTTTACTATATCGTTCCTACAAGTAACCGATGACATGGCACGGTGGAGATGAAGAAAAAATAAAAGACATCTACCTAGGTGGTGTGAAATATCATTTTCGACATGTGAACGGCTAGGGGTAAATAAGGCACACTGCACGTGTCGTGTGCAGCTGCTAGCATTTACGAAAGACACGGGGTATAGTTCTGGGTAGTCCACATGTCTACTAAGATATTTCCCCTTCCGACTACTCCGTGTGACGAGCGTGTCAACAAGCAGCAAGATATATGTATAGACATAAAATGAAAAGACTACTATGAATCGAAAACAATTAGAAAGTGCACTTGCCTGAGGTCCTTAGTTGGAGAAACCAATAATACTATACCACTCAATGAGCCATAATCAGTCAACACATGCAAAAGTCTCCAGATGCTGAAATAAATAGTACTAACATTCTCAGAATAGTTAAATTAGCTACGATTGACTGTCCTTAAGTCCAATTCTGGACACAGGGGCAAAACGGTAATTTTGGGTTAAAATGGTATTCGCCGTTGGACCCGCTTTGCACCGAAAAGCGTGCCAGGGCCGACGGTCTCTAAAGTCGTCAAACTATATGTCAACAGGTCCAGTTTTTTTATACAAACCCAACCGAATGTCCAAAGATGGATTTCGGCGGGCCGTGCACAAAATCGCCCGTTGAGTCGGATCGTGGGGCCCGTAAAACGGCGTTCCAATTCAACTGTCTCAGAATTGGACCAAACTTGGCATACAGGACTAAAAAAACGATACAGTCCTGTTGGCATAAGTTTTGTCTCAATCTAACGAGCGTGCACAAAGTAATTGGAAAATTTGCACAGAGGCCGATACGGTGAATTTCGACGGATACGCATCAAATTCGTCGCGCACACGCGACCAATTTGAATTCTGCCAAAGCCCACACGTCCACAAAACCGTTACGCACCTTTTGATGCCTTCGGTTCGTGACCACGTCGCCCGGATTGGCGGGACACACGTCGTATCGAGGGTTTTCTAGTTTTTGAAAAACAATTTTTAATGATAAATTCTTTATTTTGAAATCCGTTTTCTTTGCGTATACTACATGAAAATTAAATCTACAAAATAGGTTAGGAAGCCCTACATGTTGTCTTTAGCACTGTTCAGAGGGTTTTCAAAAATGGTCGCTGGTTTGATCAGAATCGATCTTGCAATATAGGTTCATGGACTGATCTAGTGTTCTGTTTTGACAGTTTTTGGTTCGACTTTGCGTCAAATTCGTGGATGATGGTTTCTCTATGTCGAATCCTAATTGCTACGGTTTCTATATGGTTATATAGGCTTCCTACCATATTTTGCGGAATTGAAAAACATTAACAAAGTGCGAAGAAAATGATTAACGAAGTATACCTGCTGCTGTCGCACATACGCGCGCGCGAGAGGGTTCCTTGGCCGATTCCGGCTGTCCCCGGCGGTGCTCTGGCATCGAGGAGGCTGCCCAGGTAAGGAAAAGGGTGGCGCCGCGTTGTGTTTTAGGGTTTAAGGGTTTTGATGAGTTCTCTCCCTCGCTTCCTCTCGATGTATATATGCAGTATGGAACTGCTGCTAACCGCTCGGTTGAGTAGGGAGTTGCTCGGCTGGGACTTGCTCGGCCCTAGGCCGTTTGGGGCTGGGCTTGTCGGGCAGGCTGGGATGGACTTCGTTTCGGCCGGGTTTGCTGGCCTGAAAGCTGCTGCTTTGTTTAGCAGGGTCGGAATTTCTTCTGTGCTCGGTTGGGGCTCAATTGAAGGGTTTGGGAACTCATTATATGGTTCAATCATCAAGAGAAAACGTACACTTTAATTAAAAATATAATATATATTTATATATACGTATACATACACACGTATATAATATATATTATATATATATATATATATTTTTTTTTATATAATATATATTATATATACATATACACACGTTTATAAATTATGTAACTCTATATAAATATTTACTTATCCCAGTATATCAATATTAATGTATATAACATATCAATATTTATATACATATATTTCTATCAATAAAAATTTAGGTATATATATACATATATATATATATATATATTTTTTTTTTTTTTTTTTTAATATGTATACACACATATTATATTATATATTTATATATACGTACACATATTTTTATATATATATATACACACATATATGTACACATGGTATTAT
The DNA here is from genome assembly GCA_029216955.1 of Iris pallida. NCBI lineage: Eukaryota > Viridiplantae > Streptophyta > Magnoliopsida > Asparagales > Iridaceae > Iris > Iris pallida. The sequence goes on from JANAVB010007397.1 coordinate 18,034,288, forward strand.
TTGTATTTATACATACACATACACCAATTATATTAATATTTGTATTTACATACACATACTAGTATATATATTTATATATACATGCACATACACATATATACACATATATATTTATTCTTTTGATAAATAATAAATTAATAATAACTAATAATAATAAATAATTTATTCTTAATGACCACAATAATAATATTATTATTAATAATAATTCCACTAGTAATTAAAAATAATTCAATAGTAGCTCCTGGATGGGCATATCATATACTCTCATGACTGGGCCCCAGAAAATCGTATCAATACTCTAAGACGCTCTTTAATATTAATAATACCTATAACTTACATATAATAAATATTTAGAAAATAATTGTCAATTCCTAAAATAATTGTCAATTCCTAAAATATATACAAAATGTTTGCATTTCCCAAACATGTCTACAAGGCCGTACTTGGTCCCACTACATGACTACATGGGCTTGGATTCAGTTCGGGTCCAGTTTGACTAGTTCGGTACGACCGGGTCACTTAAACGTCAAATAATATTAATAATGAAACATTAAACTATTTATAAAGGTTAAGTCGCAACTTGGCCTCGTTTTCTTAGTTAGGACATCACTATGGCTCGGTCTTCCCTGGCATGGCTAATACACTAGCCAAAGCATGCCACTGCACTATCCGTGCCATACTTTTCAGTCGTCTTGTACTCCAATTTCTAACCATGATTAAAATTATCTATCATAATAATTAACTAAATAATCATTTCTAAAATTTCTAAAATCACCATTTAATTAAAATAAATAATAATAAAAATATTTCAAAATTTTCGAAAAGGGGAGCTACAAATGCTTAGTACGAGAGTGACATACTGGATTCTTAGTCAAAATAATAGTACTAGTGTTGTCACAGAAAATGGGTATATGTGTGTAAAGTAAACCAAAGTCTTCTAGGGTTTGCTTCATCCACAAAATTTGTGCACAACAACGTCCTACAGCGATATATTCAGCCTCAGTCGTTGATAATGCGACAAAATTTTATTTCTTGCTAAACCAAGAGACTAGAGCTTTGCCTAGGAAATGACATGTGCTGCTGGTACTTTTTTTATCTAGTTTGCATCCAGCAAAATCAGCATCTGAGTAACCAATTAGGTCAAACGAGGTGGTTTTGGAATACCATAAGCCGACATAAGAAGTGCCTTTAAGGTATCGGAAGATACGCTTAATCGCACACAAATGTGATTACTTAGGGTTAGCTTAAAAATGTGCACACAAGCAAACGCTAAACATTATATCTGGACAACTAGCAGTTAAATAAAGTAAACTACCAATCATACCTCGATATTTACATATGTCGACCGGTTTGCCTTGTTCATCAATATCAAGCTTACTCGAAGTTACCATCGGAGTGCCAAGTGTTTTGACTGCTTCCAGATCGAACTTCTTTAATAGATCTTTTATGTACTTGGCTTGATTAATGAACGTTCTGTTGTTGGTTTGTTTGATTTGCAGTCCGAGGAAGAATTTTAGTTCTCCCATCATGCTCATCTCAAACTCGTTCTGCATATACTTTGATAATTCTTGACAGAGAGATTCATCAGTAGATCCAAAAATAATATCAACTACATAAATTTGAACTAAAAAAAAATTTCTATTAAAAGACTTTATAAAAAGTGTAGTATCAACCTTGCCTTTTGTAAAGCCGTAGTCAAGTAGACAAGAGCTTAGACGATCATACCAAGCACGAGGGATTTGTTTTAAATCATATAAGGCTTTCTTCAACTTGAAAATGTAATCAAGATTTTTAAAATCAGTAAAACCTAGAGGTTGAGCTACATAAACTTCTTCTTTTATAAAATTGTCCAAAAATGCACGCATGACATCCATTTGAAATAATTTAAAGTTATAAAAATATGCAAATGCATATAGCATACGAATGGATTCTAATCTCGCAACTGGGACATAGGGTTCATCATAGTCGATACCTTCATCTTGATTGTATCCTTGAGCTACGAGTCGAGCCTTTTTACGAGTCTATACACCATTCTCATTCAGTTTATTTTGAAATACCCAGCAGGTGCCAATGATCGGATGATCAATGGGATTGGGAACAAGTTCCCAAACTTGATTCCATTCAAATTGGTTCAATTCCTCTTGCATAGCATCTAACCAAAAATTATCACTACATGCTTCTTCAATAGTTTTGGGTTCAAGCTGTGAAATAAATGCAACACCGGAAGCTATATCTTTACTAGAGGAACGAGTACTTACACCCCTGGTAATCTCACCTATTACCAAGTCCTTGGGATGGTCTGCCAAAAATCTTATTTCTTTAGGCACAACCTCAGGATTGCTGGTTTCGGCTTCTGGTTCTGTACGTGATCTTCCTGGAGGATCCGCTGGTGCTTTGCATGAAGGTTCTATAGGTGTTGTACTTGGTGTACTTATGTCTTCATTATCATCATCGATGGAATGTTAATTTTGTTCGTAAAATGTAATATTTATCGATTCTTCGATGATCATGGTTCTCTTGTTGATGACTCTGTACCCTTTGCTCTTTTTCGCATAAACTAAAAAGATACCTTCATCGGCCTTTTCATCAAACTTTCCTAGATTGTCTTTAATATTAAAAATAAAGCATTTACAACCAAATATTTTGAAAATGAAAAAGTAGGTGTTCTATCAAACCAAAGCTCATAGGGAGTCTTCTTCGATATAGGTCGAATTGGAACCCAATTGAGAACATAGTAAGCTGTATTGACAGCTTCAGCCCAAAAGTATTTTCGTAGACTAAACTGGTTTAACATTACTCTAGCCATTTCGGATAGAGTCCTGTTCTTACGTTCCAAAACTCCATTTTGTTGTAGAGTCCTAGGGCAAGAGAACTCATGCAGATAACCGTGTGTGTGACAAAATTGCTTGAACTCTGTATTCTCAAATTTGCCGCCATGATCACTTCAAATACGAGTGATTATGAAACCTTTTTCATTATGAACTTTCTTCCAAAATGTGACGAATTCTGACAATGCATCATTCTTGCGTGCAAGAAAATATACCCACATGTATCTAGAGAAATCATCTACTATTACAAAAGTATATAACCTACCACCTAGGCTAGCAATTTTACTAGGTTCAAATAAATCCATATGCAGTAATTGTAGAGGTCTAGTGGTACTTATAGTGTTCTTGGACATAAATACAGATCGGGTAGATTTGTTCTTTTCACATTCACTACATACCATATCTTTCTTGAAAGAAATGTTTGGTAAGCCTCGTACCTACTTTTTTGTGGATAACCTTAAAATTGTGTCCATATTTGCATGACCAAGTCTCATATGCCATAGTTGACTCTTATCACTCTTGGCCATTAAACATCTACCTGCTTTGTAGCATCTTCTAACAAATAAAAAACATATATATTGTCTTCCCTGATACCATCAAAGATAGTACTACTCGTTGAGCTATCAACTATAGTACACTTGTCTTTGACGAAGTTAATACCATAACCATGGTAAGCTAAATGGCTTATGCTAAGTAGATTATGTTTTAACTCGGTAACTAGATAGACATCTTTAATCACAGGTTGGGGGCCTTACCAATATTTCTAATACCAATTATGTACCCTTTAAGATTATTACTGAAGGAAACGTATCCTTATTTCTTCTTCTACAATGTTGCGAATAATAAAGCGTCACCAGTCATATGATATGAGCAACCGCTGTTAAGGATCCATTTGCTTCTAGCATGTGAAGGGTGTTTCACCTATAAAAGAATTTGCAGATGAAAACTTTAGTACCCATTTCTTGTAGGGTCCTAGAATGTTAGTTTTCGGTATCCATGCATAAATCATTAAATCAATAAGCTTTCTAACACTACATGCAAAAGAGATATTACCAATGGTGCCACAATAGTAACATCTAGCATATTGAGTGTTGAATGCAGTATGCTGTGTATGATCGGTAGGTCTTGGTTTTCTAGTATAAAAGAATGCATGCCAATTAGTCTTCTTGGGCAATAGTTTGGTTTGGTTTGGTTTGGTCTGACAGTGTTGGGTTTGATAGTGTTCCTATATTTTGGTAAGTAACACGTGTTAGGATAGGAAGCAGCAACTTCATGCAGTTTTCCTAACCTAATTTTTAATTTTTTGAAAGTGTCATACAATGCAGTATAATCAGCATTAAGTGTATCATTCCTGATAAGTGCTTGGTGAAGACTCTTCTTCTCTTTGAGTAGATCTTCCTCTAATTGGGTAATGGTCTTGTCCTTCTCTTCGGATTGTCTTGTGGTCTCGTGTAGTAATATTTTAACAGAAGAAAGCTCACCTACCTTACTAGAATTATCACTATTTCTAACCTCAGCTAGTAGGTCGGTAAGCCTTCCTATTTTTCCTTTGTACTCTTTGAGTACCTTCTTAGAGTTTTGGTATTTATTATGCAGTCTTCTGTAATCCCCTAAGAGGTCAGTAAAGGCTTCACCTAACTGCTCAAAGGTAAAATCATCATAAGTATCAAACAGGGGATTAGTGGTTACCTAATCGTAAGCCATCAAGCACACATTTGCAGCATCATCTGATTGTTCATTTTCTGTGTCGCTGGCTTCACTTTCATTCCATATGCTTGTATTGGCATACCTTCTAGATGTAGATTTCTTCAGGTAGCCATTGTCATATTTGTTGCTTTTTCTGGTTGATGATGATGCTGTTGGACAGTCCTTCTTCATATGTTCTTTCTTCTTACAGCAATAGCAAATAGGATCTTCTTCGTTGTTGTTGTTGTTGTTGTTATTGTTGTTGTTGTTGTTGTTGTAGTCCTTTGTTCTTCTATTGAATCTTATGAACTTATTAAACTTTCTTACCATGAGAGCTTGATCTTCAGAGTCAGAGTCACTGTCGTCAAATTTATCTTCGACAGTTCTTCTATGTTGAGCCTTGAAAGCGATTGACTTCTCTGACTTCTCCTTTGGTGCAACATCTTCGAAGTCTTGAAGTTCTAGCTCGTGAGTGAGTAGCTTACCCATGAGTGTTTCAAGAGACATTGTTGAGAGGTCGTTCCATTCAATAATTGTTGTAGCCTCTGGAATCCAATTCTTTATGAGAGCTCGTAGAAGTTTGTGAATCTTCTCATGGTTAGTGTACTCTTTGCCTAATGATGACAAAGGATTTACAATATTCAGGAATCTCTTAAACATCTGAGTGACAGATTTGTTTGGCTTCATCTTGAATGCCTCATACTTCTGAGTAAGTCTGTTGATCTTTGACTCCTTGACTTGCGTTATTACTTCGTCGGTTACTTCGAGAAGTTTCTACACTTCATTTGATGTTGTGCACATAGACACCCTGTTAAATTCAGTCCTGTCTAAAGCACAAAATAAAGATTAATAGCACGTGCATCAAGACTGGCCTTTTTCTTTTCATCCTCAGTATACTTATTATGGGGTTTTTCAACAAAAACATCTTCAATAAGAATACGATGAGACTTTTTATAGCCATCAATAACAATAGACTATAAGTCAAAAATCTATAGATTTCAAGAAGAAACTCATCCGTGTTTTCCAATGTGTGTAATTTGTACCGTCAAACAGTAGAGGTCTGTTTGTGGCTTGGCCTTCACTTGTGAACTTCACAGTTGCCATGTGTTATATTGTGATCTATGTAACAGCTAAAATAATAAGAATATAATTGCAATGTTACCTCGCTTTACCTGTATAACCCGCTATGATACCAATTATAGGAAGGAATCGTAAAGCGCAATACTCTAGAGGGGGTGAATAAAGTCGGCAGCGAAAAATAGCTAATTAAAAAGTTAGCAACTAGATCACAGAGAATGTATATATCACAAGTAATAAATGTAAAGTCAGAGATCAGAAAGCAAATACAAAGACTGCGACATATACTAGTTTTCCTCTTGTGAGGACTATTCCAGTCTAAAGAACTCCAGCTTCTAGTTGAATCCACTATTGAAAAATACCGCAAGTTTTTGTACGAAATCCTTGTAACTTTTGCAAATGCGAGATTTTATACGAAGTACTCGACCAACTTCAATTGTGAAGTGTCTTTCTTCAATCAAGCCTCTAATTATAATCACTCTGTAGCTTCTAGATCGTACCGCACTGGCAAATCGACTGGAGGAATGTAACTGGCTTGGGATTTGAAAATGAAATCTTTAAAAAACTATGGAAGACGTTTAAGCTTTGAGAGAAGATATGAGAAAGTGAATGAGTGAGTTGAAATGAAAGAAATCATTCTCTATTTATAGGTTTTCCAAAGTCAGAATTTAGACAGAATTAGGGCAAAGTTCTATGGGACGATCTCCGCAAGTAGCTGTTGCATCCATAACTGCAGGAAGACCTAATTCAAAATCCAACAAAAAGTAGGCGAATTCTGGCTAAATTCTTCTAAAGTAGTTTTTGATTTTTTGGCCATTTAAAAAAATAGATTTTGGCTTTTGGCTTTTAGAAAAAGTTTAAGCCGTTACGAGCTTCTGTAAAATGGGCTATTTTTCAAAACAAAGGATATTTTGAAAATGATTTTGGGGTAGCTTATTTGCCAGTACGACTCGGTGTACAATGTATTCCTAGACTCAATAAATGTAAAATTTATATTGTATATAGAAATACAGACTCATACGACAAAATCAACGTCGGTCTTGAACAAATAGGTAGCTGTTCTCTGGCAGTTGTTCAAGAGTCCAAATAGCCCATATATCGAGATATAGTTTGATCAATTATTAAAATCCTGTTCGACCATGACCAATGGGACTACAATATGAAGGTAGTTGACATATAAGGGAAATCAGCATTTCTGGCCCCATAATGTTTTGATGTCTAGAAGCAGAGAAAACACATTCACAAGGTGGATATAACTGCTATGTTTATGGATAGCAAATTGATTGTTCTTTACGTGCTACTACGACCTATTGGAGTGGTTTACGATGATGGTCGACCTTGGGAAGGTGGAGGGGGATCTTAGAAATGTCGAAGATGAGGTGGTTGGACTGGAGGTGGTTGTCAAGTGTGCCAAAGTGCAGCGCAAAAAGGGGACAACAACGACAGCAGTAGAGATTAGGTTAGCATTTTGTTTGTGGTATTTTCGGTTCGACTGAGATAGTATTTATATAGGGTATTGATGGGGGTCGGTCATAGGGTGTTCTTTTGCGGGTTTGGGTGAATTTTGATGGATTTTGGAAACCGAATACAAAAGGGATTGTCACAGAGATATATAAGTTTCCAAATATAGAACCTTGCATTGATTGAGTTTCCTATTTGGTATGACCCAATTAAAGTCTCCAAAAATCTAAAATAAAAAATCTAAAATAACCCTGTCTATGTGGGGATGACCCTAACAAGTCATCTACAACTTGTTAGACAATTTTAGGCTCAAGAAAAATTATCCGATTTGGAAATAGGCTTAAAAATCATATAAGTGGTCTTATGTGCCATTTGAATTAAATAGCACATGGGGCCTCGATTGAGTGGGACACCCTAAGCATGTGTGTAGGAGGCTCAAACATAGTCGAAATCATATATTGAGTTGTTTAGATTGGATCGATGTCGAGCACGAAATTGAAGTTGGAATTTATAATAAATCTCACGGTAGATAATTTTTTGGCCTAATTTGACCCCAAAGTTGTGTAAAGCAAATAGAATACAAGAAGGCATATTTGAGTGTGACATGATATACTAAATCGAAGATAAACTTGTCTAGGTCAAAACTCATAAAAAAAGTTTCTTGAGTTTGGTATTTCTTGTACTCCAAAAATCAAAGCTACGGAAGAATGTATTTTGTGATCATAAATAAAAGTGGGAAAATATATAATAACCAATATATAACTCAAATTATATATACATATATACATATATATATATATATATATATATATATATATATATATCACTACAACAGAAATACCTTTTAATGACGGCTAAAAACCGTCATTAATGACCAACCAAGACGCTTTTTTTTCAAAGAAAGCTTGATGAAAATGGGTGTTATAAATGTTTTTTAAAAGCGTCATAAAATAAACGTCATGAATATGATGAGTTTCTGCTACACTTATTTTTAGCGTAGTTTGAAAGCGTTATGAATAGATAATCTCTATAGACTCAATTCAGCACATTTATAACGCTCAATTCTGCACATTTATATATTACTTTCCAAAAAATTATAGATCAATGCTCAATGTTGCTCAATTCAATTTCAAAACATTCATTTTGAACCATATTCACAAGAAAACATCTAAATGTCATAGAGTACCATTTAATCTATTTACAAATATATACATAATATATATCACCATGTTCATTACATTTTTTCAAAATAGGACATCCAAATACATATATTTACAACTACTACTAGTAAGTAGACCCTCAAAACTATTAGTACATTGGCTTCAACTTTGAGCACATCAAAACTGTCGGCATCACGTAGCAAAACCCTGAAAAAGATAAAAAAAATATATTACCAAAAGACCACCACATGTCTTAAGAGTTGGTACCAAGTTTCCAACAAGAAACTAGCAATTGAGGATTATGTAATAAAATACTTTCATATACATTGAATCTAAAATTAAATCGACATGAAAGAAATAAGGGGTAAAAAGCATTAAAATACCTACCTGTAGTAATAAAAGGGCCTGAATGTAATTTGGTGCAATTTAATTGGTGCAATTTAGGGGCATTCTCAAAGTTCTTGTAGTCTAAAATAGGGCCTTAGATGAAGTGTATGGAATCACACTCATCTCCTCGACACATTAAGACAGAACAAAAAGGAATGGCATTTACAAACTGAAAGGATATCTCCAGCAATTTTATATTTTTCAAACTAAATTGTATGAGAATAGATTAGTAGGTAGAAGAAAAAGTTTACAGCTTTGAAGTGACACAATCAGGATTTTTGGAAAATATTATCCGGGACCCCAATCTCATTGTACTTCCCATGTGTGTTCCTGATCCCTGCATTCACAAATTGATGTGGTCAAGAACTACCATCTTTAGTGGTTGAAGCACAAAGTAAACAGTGTTGATAAACAAAATACCTCACGCATGAAAATAACAACAGGATGTGGTGTTTGAGAGTCGAATTCTTCACAATTTGCCCTTTCCAATCCTAAAACGTAATCATTACACAATAAACGGAGATAAAATGTCATTCAGGGAAAAGACTGCAATTTTATATCATAACAGCAGGTTCTGTAAAAAACATAAGACATGAGAGCTAATAACCAAAAATTATAACAAAAAAAGGTTCCCAATAGAATACATGAGAGCTAATAAAACAGGGCATAAAATAGTGAACAATGGCAGCCAATTTCCTGATACAAGTAAAAGGAACTTCCAATGACATCCGATTTCCTGATACAAGTAAAAGGAACCTACGTCATTTTTCAGTGTTTTGATGAAACAATCAATTGTGTTTTTGTAGGTAGAGTCCCCCATCATTTTGGACATTACCTGCAGACAAGACATTTCAACTTTGTTCAGCTAGAACATGTGAAGCACATATTCAGATTTTTGGACAATACCCTAAAATATTCACAACAGTAAATCAATTAATTAGAAGTTGCTATTATAGGACAAACAATATAATCACTATTGGTTTGTATCAATGTGATACACAATAATCATAAGTATCATTATTTTGATAAACTTAACGAGTTAACGTATTACAGGTAAATATTCCCTCTCAGATAGCCAGAAAGAAAATCATATAAAATACTGAATTGTGGCTTATCTAAGTTTTTCTCACTTTAGTTGTTAGAAATATATACTTTGTTACAATGTCCCAACTCTTAGATTGCCTACAAATAGAGAAAACCAACAAATCTTCTTGACAAAAAAATAGGGAAGATATAATGGTTATTTTTTTAAAAAAAAATTGAAAACTTGAAAGGTGAAAGAACATGTAAGGTAGGAAACAACAACAAACAAATTAAAATTTCAATCTGAGACCTGTTCAATGTTATTTCTTCCCTCTTCCTATCTTTCTATTGTTTCCCTCTTGATCTGAGGTGGTCATATACACAATACATGACTACATCTGGATAAATCCACATTAAAATTTATATTTCCTTATAGTGTGTATCTATTGATTGTATATGTGATTATATCAAAGCAACAACACACTGCGCTATAAGCAAGTATTTGACTAAAGTTATGTCTACACAAGATAAGTCTCAAATCGAGCCAGTATATGGTACCTATATATGCAACAGTTCCTGTTCTATCATTCTCATCTGTTGTGATCCTCTTTAGTCATACAAAGTGGTTTATGGTTGTACACTTGTATCCTTGAAAGTATGGCGATATATTTAATAGGTTAGCCAAGTTAATATAAAAATATTGCCAGGAAGCACATGGAAAATGTAGAAAATATTAATATGATCTGTACATGTGGACTGTGAAAATAATAGGAAGACTGGAGCTTCAACAATGGTTGGAGCAAGCATTATAGGCATAAAGAAGGGAGTGGTCAGTGATGTGCTTCATAGTGTAGTGATCGCCTTGTTGTAATAAGCATGTAAGATTAGTACTGGTGGTCGAAGTAGTTCTGGTGGCCGAGGAGCTCGATCCACTCTGGCCACGGGTGGATCACCTCCACCTCCTTCTTGAGGAAGTCGGTGATTTCGAAATTAGGGTACTCGATCAAGGGGACGTTCGCCAGCGGGAGGAGCACCTGGGAATTTCAAAATTAGGGTTCAGAGATTTAGGGGTTTTCTTGGGTTAGGATTTGGTGAGACGTACTTTTGGGCGCTCGAGAGTGACGGGACGGAACTTCTGGGCGAAGCTGTCCGCGAGGAGGACGGCCTGGAGAGTGGTTCGGGCGAGTTCGTCGAGGTCATCGGAGTTGGCACGGTCGCCGCCATCTTTCTTCTGCACCATTGGAGCCACCGATGGAGCCGGTAGAGAGAGGGAGTGGACTAGGGGTTTACGTAGGAAGCGGCCTGAGCTGCGATATTTGTGGTTCGGGTTAGGATTTTGGAGTTGGGGGAAAGGAAGGAGAAGAAGAGGAGAAGAAGACCAGAATCGGGAAGAGGAAAAATTTTGTTGAAGCGCGGGCTGTTCTCAGCATTTTGCCCAAAAAATTGAACTTAAAAATATTACAAGTTTGCCACCGCTCTAAAATATTAATAACGTTTTGTTTTATAAACATTATAAAAAGTCCAAAATTAGCCCAAACCGTCATAGAAAAAAGGCATTTCGAACTTTCACAATGCTTTTTTATCAGCCGTCATGAAATCCACTTATCAAGCGTCATTAATAGGTCTTTTTGTTGTAGTATATATATATATATATATATATATATATATATATATATGTAAAAAATTTAGAGGTCTTACAATCTCTATACCTTAGAAAATTTCATCCTAGAAATTAAGCACACACTAATATAAAGCAATAAATAGTAAATAATTAAAGAAACAATACCTAATCCCATAAAGAGTTGAGAAAATGCTTCCTAATCGCATACTTACGCTCCTAAGTCGACTCCCCTGGTACATGATGCCTCTGTAGGACCGTTGAGCACCTCTAGAGGGTTGGTGAATAGAGTGTGTCAGAGTACAGCAGAAATAATCACCAATTAAAAAAATTTAAGCAGTTTATAACTATGGCAGGAATAAAGACAGTAATATAAATGCAGCAAGAGATAGAAGATCAAACTCAGTAAAAACCATGATTTATACTGGTTTCTCTCTGAGAGGAGTAGTCCAGTCATAGGTACTCTTGCCTTCTGTTAATCTACTGTTTGTAAGCTAAATAAGAGCTCGTCGTCTCTTAACAACACCGTACTTGGTGATAAGTGCACGACCGACTTCACAACACCGTGCTTGGTGATGAGCGCACGACTGGCTCCAAAAACTTTGATCTTTTTTTAACTTAAAAAAAGCCTCTCTACAACTCTGTAAACCAAAGACTCTAAATCGAACAGATGTTACTAGCTTCGGCTAAGAGATGTATTAGATGAATGTGAGAGCTTTAGATCGTTAAAAAACACTTTAGAAATAGACAAAGAGATGAGTGAATGAGTGATTAGAAATAAAAATTTCTATTTTATTTATAGGTGTTTTTCCTGACCGAACTCGAACAGAGTTTTGGCAGAGTTCGGATGCGAAGATCTCGTAAACGAACGTTGTATACAGTTTTGGAGGCAACTAAAATTTGAATTTGGGTTGACCGAACTCGGACCAAACTCGGTCAGAGTTCTGTCACTTCAGAACACAGATTTTGGATCCAAATTTTTTGTATAAGGTTTATGGGCTATTTGGATGTGTAGAGATTTGAGAAATAGCTTGGCTTTTCAAGGAAAGGAGTAGAGTTAACCTAAGCCAGTAATACCCGATCGATTTTATATTTATTCTCCTAGAATTAACAAAAGATAAAATATACAGATTAAATAAAAAAATGACTCGATCTGGATTCTATTACAATTGGCTTTTGGATGACGACTTGAATGCTTGCTGTGGATGCAGAATGTTCTTCTTTGATATTGGTTTCACTGACCTGAAACATTAGTAACATTTCGTATATTTTGCCTATCGACTTAAGTCGTCGTTGATTATTAAAATCAGGTGTGACCATTAGGCAATGGGCCAACAATCTTCCCATTTTGATAATTGACAAACTATAGTCTATACCCAAATATAGCTAATATATAACTTTGAAATAATATAACTGACTTGTTCTTTGATTCATCGTTTGAAATTTAATTTTGGTATTGTTCTTCTCTCCCTTTATCATGTACAAAATGTGTAGCTCCCTAGTAATGTGAGAAGCCAATAATTTATCCAAAATATGCATATAAAGAAAACAAACAGAGTAATATCCATAATATACAAGTCACAACAAAAGTAGAACTAGTAGCAGTGAACTAAAATACTGAAGTAGCGTAAACTAAACTAAAGCCAAAGTACATCAAATATGCATAAAGAGTCATAACTAAGAGAGTTTATGACTAATAGAATAGTAGATAAAGTCCAGCTATAACAGTTTAGGCTGGTACATAATGTAGCTGTAATGATCATCATCACTAGCAAATAAAAATAAAAAATACTAAATTGGAAGCCCACATCACATATGTGCATCATCATCAACAGGAGGAGCAGGAGGCTGTGGATCGAAGTAAGCAGTGGTCAGATCAAAGTATCCGAAGATGGTCGGATCATCAAACCTTGGTCCAGCAAAATTGGGTTGATGGGTCATATGATATGGATATGCAAGGTCATACGCCAAACTCCAGTATAGATCAGCGATGCTGTTTCTCAACACCTGAGCCTGTAACGTGTGTTGGAACTCTGTATCAACATAACTTTGATGACGTTATCCCGAGAGGGTGACAAACTCATCAAAAAACTAATAATGTTGCTCGGAGAGAGCGATAAGGTTATCGAACTGCTGAAAGAACTGTATATCAAATCTTGGAGCTAGAGCAGCTGGAGCAGGAGCATCAGAATCATCAACAGGTACAGGAGCAAGCTCAGCATCGGATGGAGGAGGAGGGTTAGGATATGTCCTAGATCTAGTCAGCTCAGAAGATGTAGAAGAATAAGGACACAATTCATGATTGATGTTGAATATTCTAGAGATAACTGCTAGATGCATGGGGTATAAAAAGTTACACTCCACTCTCATGCAACCGATCATCCACGCCATAAAGGTCTTGGGAACAGAGAATGGAACACCAAAATATAGATAATACATCATGGATATCTCATAAAACGTGATCTCGTGAGAAGATCCTGTCTTGGGAAGCAAAGCGGAGAAGACAAAGTGATGTAATTCATAAAGTTTTTGATTAAGGTACTTTGAGTATACCCTACCATTTTGAGGAATAGGTCTAGGGTGACACATTGTTGCCATAAACGAATCAAGGGTTACACCTTCATGGAATCGAACATGATCAATAACAACCAATGTTTCACCAACATCTGGCATGTGAAAGTACTCACTAACGTCAATTGAGTTGAATTCAATATCATGGCCAGCAACACAAAAGTAAATGCTACCGTCGTCCCTAACTTGCATATTGTAATAGATCATATGGACATCATTGTCATAGATGTTGTCAGCAGTTTCAAAGAAGTCATGGAGGCAAAGTCTTTCAAAAGTATGAGCGTATTTTAAAAATATAATAAAATTTATGGAGCGTCCTGGACAAATATCTCTACCAGAAAAATTATTAAACCAAGATTCTGAGAATTCCAAAGAAGGAAAAAATACAGAATCATAATCCTCTTCGTCAGTAGGACGAGCGGGACTGAAAATGCTAACAAGTTCATACTCCAAGGTTGAAGATGAACCTACTTGAGAAGCTTTCTTTCTCTTATGGAGTTTGGGAGCCATAGATAAATAACAAAGAGAAGAGAAAGAGATACATCAAAGGAATGAAGATAATGATGGAGGAGATCACCTTCCGAGCTTCGTAGACCTAAGGATTGAAGAAGGATGAGAGCTTAGGAATAAGAAAATATGGTTTTAAATAGATTTTCGGGTGGCAGTATGAAGAGAAAGATGGAGGAAAGTGGGGTTTATATAGGACTATGGTCGACAGCAGTAGTTTTGGAAAATTGAACCAACATCGACCGAACTCGGCCCGAACTCAGTCTGAACTGGGCCCGAGTTTGGTCAGAGTTAGGCCACTTGTATTTTCTAGTTCATAAATAAAAAATAAATAGTACACTTGATGACTTTTAAACTTCTCCATTTAATAATATTTATTACTTTGAGTTAGCTGTAGGGGCCGGATCCCAGCTAGCGGTAGTTCGAAGACTAGTACACCGTGTCATTTTAGGCTATTTATACATATATGACAGAAGGACCCTTTCGGCTTTTACCCAAAATAACTTTGATTAATAAATATCAAGGTTTTAAGTTATAAGAATTTTTATTAAATATAATGCATTATGAATCCAAAAATTCAAGTATACCTATCTTTCGACACAGATAGTTAAAACGGTCTTCAGTTAGTAGTTTTGTAAAAATATCTGCTAGTTGATGATCTGTGTCAATAAACTCTAAGCAAATATCTCCGTATTATTGGTGATCACGTAAAAAGTGATGACGAATTTCGATGTGCTTTATGCATGAGTGACAAACAAGGTTCTAAGTCAAGTTAATTATGTTATTGTTATCACAGTATATGGGAATCTTCATGTAGTGCAGATTGTAGTCTTTTAGGGTTTGCTTCATCCACAAAATTTAAGCACGACAACGTCCTGCGATGATATACTCAACCTCAGTTGTTGATAGCGCTACAAAATTTTACTTCTTGCTAAACCATAAGACTAAAACTTTACCTAAAAAATGACACGTACCGTTGGTACTTTTATGGTCTACTTTGCATACTGTAAAATTCTCATCTGAATAACAGATTAGGTCAAAAGATTTGGTTTTTGCATACCATAAGCTGACTGTAGAAGTTCCCTTAAGGTATCGAAAGATACGCTTAACGGCACATAAGTGTGACTCCTTCGGATGAGCTTGATATCTAGCACAGATACAAATGCTAAATATGATATCAAGAAGAATAGCAGTTAAATATAATAAACTATCAATCATACCTCGATACTTACGTTGGTCGACTGGTTTACCACTTTCATCAATGTCAAGCTTGGTAGATGTAGCCATTGGAGTTTCGATATGCTTTATGTTGTCGAAGTCATACTTCTTTATTAGGTCTTTCGTATACTTAGCTTGGTTGATGAATGTTCCCTGTTAGTGTTGTTTGATCTGAAGTCCTAGAAAGTAGTTCAGCTCTCCTACCATGTTCATCTCAAACTCATTCTGCATACACTTAGCAAATTATTGGCAGAGTTTTTCGTTAGTGGAACCAAAAATGATATCATTGACATATATTTGCACATGAAGAATATCATCATCAAAAGACTTAATAAACAGAGTAGTATCAACTCTTTCTTTTAAAAACAATTTTCAAGTAGAAAGGCACTTAGGCGTTCATACGAAGCGCGAGGGTCTTGTTTCAGTCCAAAGAGTGCTTTTCTAAGTTTGAAGACATTATCAAGTTTTTGAAATTCTTTAAAACCAGGAGGTTATTTTACAAAAACTTCTTCTTTCAAGTAACCATTTTAAAATGCACTTTTCACGTCCATTTGAAATAATTTGGAATCATGAAAACATGCAATGCACAAAACATACAGATAGCTTCTAGTCTAGCAACAGGAGCATGTATCTCATCATAATCAATACCTTCTTCTTGATTATAACCTTGTGCTACTAGACGTGCTTTGTTGCGTAAAACTTGTCCATCCTCACTCAGTTTATTGCAGAACACCCATTTGGTACCAATTATCTATTGACTAATAGGTTTAGGAACGAGTTCCCAAACTTGGTTTCTTTCAAATTTATTAAGTTCCTCTTGCATGACATTAATCCAAAATTCATCAGCAAAAGCATCTGCTACAATTTTATGTTCTATTTGCAATATAAAAGCTACATTAGCTGCTATATCAGTGATTTTATTTAAAGAACTTATACTTACTCCTTTAGAGATATCACCTATAATGAGCGTCTATAGATGATCTGGCAGGAATCTCTATGATTTGAATCTCTCTGTTTCGATCTTCCATAGGGATCTCTCCGATAGCAGTATCTTTGGATGACTTTGATTTAACCATGTCTCTCTTGTAAGTGAACTCATGGAGTCCTTTTACCAACTTTTTGGTGCTTACTCATAAGATAGTGTCCATATTAGCATGTCCGAGCCTCATGTGTCATAGCCAGCTTTTATCTTGATTTACTACTAGGCACCTTCCTACATTTTTAGTACTCTCCAGAAAGAAAACATAAATAATGTCTTCTCTAATCCCTTCATTTACGGGAATACCAGATGACATATCATATATAGTATATTTGTCTTTTAAAAAGTTGATGCCATAACCATTATCTGCCAAATAACTTATGCTCAGTAGGTTATGTTTCAAATCTATAACTAGACAAACGTCTTTTATTATTAGATAACGAGACATACCAATAGTGCCATTTGCAATATATTACCTCTCAAGTTATTTTTGAAGGAGACATATCCTTCTTTCTTCATCGATAGCGTAGAGAACAAAGATGCATCACCAATCATGTGCCGCGAACATCCTCTATCGAGAATCCACTTGCTTCTTACATAAGAGGGTTGAGGGTCCACCTACAAAATGAGTAGATGAATCATTTGGTACTTATTTCTTAGAGGGTCCATTTTGATTAGTTTTAGTTCTCCAAACAAGTGTTTGATTGTCAACAAGCTTTCTTGCGAGACAATACTGTGATATGTGCCTGTGTATACCACAGTACGTGCAAGTAAGTTTTAAAATATGTTCTTTATTTCTGTGTTGACAGGTAATTGTGTTCTTTTTAAAAAACCTATAAGTGAAAGCATAATGATAAGCGTGTTTCTTACGTGCTTTTTGTGGTTGAGTCCTTTTAGATGTATGCTTAGCATTAGGACTAACCTTAGGCTGTGTCACAGGGATGACCTGCTTGCCAAACTTGTTCTCTATCTTTTTAGAGACCGCATAAGACTCCTCATATCTAACAGTCATATCAACGAGTCTTTGCTCTGTGACAAAGTGCATCTTCTTCTCTATGTCATAAAGTTTATGTACTTTCTTTTCGATTGTGAGGATAGTCTTATGATAGTCTACTTTGAGCATGGCTATCTAATCCGTATTGCCGGTAGTAGATGTTTCTTTGATATCTTTGAGAAGATTAGACAATCTAGCTACTTCGGTTGTGCATAGTTTAACCTTTTTTTGAGATTGCTTATACTTGTCTAGCATATTTTTGTATTCTTCAAGTAGTTCTTAAAGGCATTTTCTAACTCATCAAAAGTAAAATCAACGAACAGAGGGTTAGTAAATACCTTATCAAATGCCATGAGACAGACATTTGCAGTGCAGTAGGGTCTGTCCTCCTTCTCTTATTTACTAGCATCACTTTCATGCTAGATGCTTGTTTCGCATACTTTCGACCACTTGTATCTTTTCTGCTTGATCTTGATCTATCATATGGACTGCTTTTCTTTGATATTAGACAATCCTTTTCATATACCCTGACTTCTTGCATCCAAAGCATATCGTTTCTTCTTTGTTGCTTTCATGGACGTCTTTCTTCCTTCTGTTTGATCTCTCAAACTTTAGGAATTTCCTAAGGTTCTTTACTAGTAGGGCTTGTTCATCACCACTTGATGATTCTTCATCAGATTCATTGCTTGCAACTCTTTTGAATTGCACTTTGAAGGAGATCGGCTTTTCTTTATGGATCGCTTCTTTAAACTCTTGTAGGTCCAGCTCATGGGTCATCAGCTTGCCCATAACTATTTTCAGAGTCATAGTGGTGAGATAGTTTCCTTCAATGATTCATGTTGCCTTTAGGTTCTAATTCTTGGTTAGAGCCTGTAGCATATTCCTGATCTTCTGATGATTACTGTAATCCTTGCCAAGAGATTACAAAGGATTAGTAATGTCTAGGAAACGAGTAAACATATATGTAATTATCGCATCGGGTTTTATCTTGAATGATTCATATTCCTATGTTAGTATGCTGATTTTGGATTCTTTTACTTGGGAAGTCTCTTCATGGGTTACCTCAAGAAGTTTTCAAATATTATAAGACGTAGTACAGGTGGAACCTCGATGTTTGCAAAAATAAAATGTTTTTTTATGAACTTTAAAGAATCATACACGAGTACAATAAATTCTAGGAAAGTACAACTGTAGGAGTCTGGTCTGAATGATGACCGCTTTGTTCCTTTGACGAGGCGATTATGGATGGAAGCAATCTTATCTTTGTGTCTCGGAGCTTCTGTTGACGAGGAATCTTCTGTATGGCTCGGCCGTGTAGAAGTATCGATAGAACTTTGGCTTCGATTAATGGTTGAAGAACTTGCTCTTAAGGATTGATGATTGCAGAAAATGAAAGTGTGACGAGTGCTCGAACTATACTCCTTCACTCTGTCTCTGTCCGTTGGAGGAATAAAATTCTATTTATAGAGCCAAGGAATAACCACCTGACAGTTATCCAAAGTAGGCGCTCTATATAGATGGGCGCCTAAGCCACTGGGCGCCACTTTAACATAGGCGCCTATTAACTTGTGGCGCCTATGCAGAATAGTCACATGATCATGGGCAAGTGATGGCCACATTCTTCGAAAAGCTCAGAGTAGTGCACTACGTTCAGTTTGTATGGCAGCTTAACACACCATATGGATTTGCAGACATCATCAATAAATTAGATGCTCAAGAAAAATAGGAGCCCAAGGGAGCAGGCGCCTAGGAAAACTGAGCGTCTGATGGCTGTAGGCGCCTAAGTGAATGGAGCACCTCAGAGAGATAGGCACCTAAATGAAGAGGGAGCCTAGGAGAACAGACCTTATAAAAATAATGGGCGCTTGAGAGAGTTAGGTGCCTAAGAGAGAATGGGCGCCTAATAGTGTTAGGCGCCTAAGAGAGGTAGATATTTGAGCGACTACAAGACGCCCTTCAAAGTTTTCAAAGTTGGGCACCCAAACGTTTGAAAAACTTTGAATGACGGCACTCATTAAATGTAATAAAATTCGCACAGGATCCCATGAGATTTTGTCTTTTCAGTTACTGTGAGATTGCCTCGAGAACTGAAGTGCCACCTAAACGTCTCAAACGCCTATAAAAAGTCCAAGTGAGAGGTTTCTCTTTTCTTTACTTTCTTATTTCTTCCCCACCTCTTCATCTCCTCTTTTTCTTTGTTCTTAAGCAAACTTCAGCAATGGCCCCTCGCAAGTCTACTGCCGCTAAGGAAAAGGCCCCCACCGTCGACACTCCGTCCATCGTAGCTCATCCACCGTGTCACCATCCTGGGATGCTGC
Organism: Iris pallida; assembly: GCA_029216955.1. Taxonomy (NCBI): domain Eukaryota; kingdom Viridiplantae; phylum Streptophyta; class Magnoliopsida; order Asparagales; family Iridaceae; genus Iris; species Iris pallida. Next base: position 18,054,115 of record JANAVB010007397.1, read on the forward strand.
GGATTGACGATCCTGACATCGTTCTACCGCCATATGCCTCCATTCATCCTTCGAGTGTTTCACCGGCACCTCTGCCACCGTCGTACGCCGTTGCACAACCCGCTCCAATGATTAGTGGTACGTGTCGTAAACAAGCGTCTTTAATGAAGCGCCTTTGTTATTTGTACCTTCTTCTAGGTTCAAGTTGACTTTACCCAAGTGGCACCCCAAAACGTCATTTGTTTCCTATTTCGGGCACCAATTGACTTGACCATAAAATGGCGCCTAACTCTGTTTAGGGCCATCTGAGCTAGGCTCCTCCTTTAAAAGAGATGCCACCTAGGAGCCGCCTTATTTGAACTAGGCACCACTGATGAGGTGCCTTCTTCGAAGCTAGGTGCTACTAATGAGGATCCTTCTTAGGTTTAAGCGCCACTGATGATGAACCTTCTTAGAATTAGGCCCACTTTGTGGTTTAGGCACCCCTCTGTCTTTAAGGCAAAAAGGTGATAGTTTATCTAACTCTTTTTTCAATCTTTTTTTCTTTACAGTTGATATTCGAGAGGACCCGCATGCCGATGAAGTGGCGAATGCATTTAACACTCCCTTGTATCATGAAGATCTTTCTCGCGTGCGATTTCCTCAATCATCTTAAAAGGAACCCAGAGATGGACGAGATCTGATTAGAGAGCAACAATATAACACTCTTCTGAGTATGGTAAATGTACAACCCATGTCGTATCCGAGCCGTATTTTATTTTTGAAGCCGCTCTTCCTCTTCGGTGATGCTGTCCACCCACTTTCTCAGCCGCAAGCAAAGAAAAGATATCGTCTATTTCTGCGAGATGATACGGTGGTCCTTCTTTCAGGCTTGCTGAGAGGCTTATCTTTGTAATCGTATGATCAAGCCAGCCATCCCCGAAAAATGGACTGGCACCAAACTCCTGCTCAAACCACTAAGGCTGGAAAAATACTTCATCGCTACGGTGCACAAAGAAAGGATGTGTTTTATAGTTCGTCTGTACATCAGCACGGTGTGCATATACGAGGTCTACGACCCAGTTGTGTTCCTTCTGAGGAATCGTCTTTGATAATGCCATCTCAAGTGCAAACCTTTGCAAATCATTTTGATAATGCCATCACAGCATTAGGCTTGTACCATGCTGTTCAGTCAACTACTTATGGTGTGGCAGTAAACCAAAATCTCTTCCTTGCATTGCAGGAGAGATTCATCTAGAGAACAAATACTTTCGCCACACCTCATGGAGAGATAGGGTTTGCGCTTCATGAGATGCGGTAAATCTCTTTTTTACCTACCGGAGGATATCCTTACGAGGAGTATGTCCCAACCGAAGAAGAAATGGAAGGATTGAAGAAAACCAATCCGAAGATGATTGAAGTCTTTGAAGAACTCCTTTGCCATTATTTTGCTTGTTCTTTCTATATGGATAGCAAGGCTGCAGGCAAATTTTATACTTCAAAATGGACAGTATATCTTTTCTTTGGTCGTAATAAGAAGGATAAATGTAATAATACGTTGTATTGCCATCTTCTAGCCTTTTTACTATTGAGCCCAGAATAACTAGAGGCTTTTATGAAAGAATCGAAGATCAGTAATCAGAAGCAGACTGAAGAATGGAATGGTTTCCTAGTTAGGACAACCGTAGAGAGTTACGCTCGACAAAGTGGCAGACATATGTCATCGGAAGCTTTGTTAGCCGAATTGTTATCAATCTGGCTTAAGGCACTTCATGGTTCCAAGCAACTGTATGGTGGAAAGGATCTACGTAGGAACCCTTTTCGCAGCCATCTGTCTGGTATTTGGGTGACCAACGGACTTGTTAGCAGCCATGACATGCAGATTATGTGTTGGCCTTCGTGAACTCTCTACTAGACTGCTGACAGACCCTCAGTGGGGTGAATTTCCTTGCACAAAAATGCCCTTTACATATTTGTTTGGATGGTTGCTCTATCACCATCCTTTCATGATGAATCCTGGACAGGCTCCAAATAAAAACTTAGCAGGACTTCTTCTCTGTAAATATAAGAGGTCGAAGTGGAATGTGACCAAGATAGAGGATTGCCGTCGGGTATTGAATCGAGGAAATAATTGGGTATTCTTTTGCAAAATCCCAGCTGTACATGCTAAATATGATGGACTCAATTATTATTATGATATAGAGAATATCCATACTCCAATGGGCGCAGAACTTTTCCTTTGGTTGGTGGCTATTAGACTGTCACTTTTGGTCTATTGTGTTAATGACGGGTGTTGTCTAGCACCCTATCGGCCGAGTTGATTTGCCCGCCAATTTGGATACAATCAATGGCACGTGGGCAACGCAACAACCGTATTAAAGGGAGTTGGTGGTTTGGTAGATGGAGTCCGCGCTTGGCAATACTATATCTCTTGAGGGACAAAAGCTCAATTCAATTTGCTTATCAACCCACCATTGCATATATTGAACACATATGTGCTATTTTATACTTCTGCCAATACCTTGTTTGAGGGTTATGACCCGAGGACGAGTTTCACAAGTCGCCTGAAAAATCCAAGGGGATTGGAGGCTGCTCAGGTCAACCTAGCGGAGGCAAAGGATAAAGCACCTGCTGAAGCGCCTTTGCAAACGATTGGTTTAGATCAATATCCGACATTATCTACCATATATATTCCGATAATACCATCTCAGTAAGGAACTTAGATTTCCTTCTCTCGAGATCTTCCCCAGAGGAAGAGGAAGAAGAAGAAAAGTAAAGCAGATACCCATCAGGATATGGTTGCCACCCCAGATGCTAGGGTGATGAGATCACAAACTCGTCTTTGCTAGAGCGAAGAATTGTTATCCCAGAATGATCCTGCACCCTCTGTCAGCAAAAAGAGGAAGGATTCTGCAGAAGAAGCTAGTCAAGGAGCAGCATCTTTAGCCATGAAGGCTGCTAGAACAAAAGAGTCGGGCCCAGCTAAAGTCGAGCCAGAGTTGCTGCCTTCACCGACTCCACGAGAATAGGTGTTGACGGTAGATGACTTCCCCCCATCCAGGTAAGGCTTATTATTGTTGCCTCATTATTCATAACAATTATTTTTTATAAGATATGATGACACACCTTTTTTTATGTGATATCCTTTCTACGTTCGTTGCCGACGAGATTATCTATCAGTCCTTCGGTTTCCACTCATGTTCCTTTCGTACGTGTCGAACCTGTAACAAAGAAGAAGATAACTACTGTTGGACCTTTTGGCACCCAGGTTACTTCTTCTCAAGCTATGACGAAGTTTCCTCAAGATGACGAGGAATTGAATGCTGCCAACCGGTCACTTATTTTTTAAGATGACCGTACTTTAGATGATGTATTGGGTATCAATGTTTTAAACGCTGGAGAAAGCTTACCAGTATCTACTACCATACTGGCCGAGACTGAGAAGATTGATGACCTGAAGACCAGAACAGAGGGTAATCAAGTCCTCGATATTGAATCTGAGGGTACAATCAACCCCGATGATCAGCAGATAGGCGAACGACATCTTGAGCCCGAAGTTGAGGGTGAAATTAACCCTGAAAGACAGATCATAGTATATCGACCACTTGATTTTGGATCTTTCAGGAATTTCAGGCCCGAAGCTGAGGAACATGAAATACTCATCATATCTGAATGCCCAGATCGAGACTACCCATGCTTGATGGTATTACGAGTCCCGTTCATGGAGGGAAAGAAGAGTTCCCGTCGATACCAGAAAGTGATGAAGTTGGGGGATCTAAGGATCCTATACTCGAGACCGAGGGAAACGATAACCTTGAGTTCGATAATGAGTAAAGCTCTAACGAAGACGACCAAGCCTCTGAAGAATCGGAGGAAGAAGTCGACATCGAGGTTTCTAATGAGGAAGAACCAATTGTAGTCGATAAACCCGTTCAAGAGATTGTCGTCTCAGAACGACACAGTGGACAAGCTGAGACTAGGAATGCTGAAGACATTTGCTTCATCTCTGGTGGCTCAGATACAGGGAGTAGCAAGAGTAGACCTACTTCAGCTGCTTCCACTGATCTAGTTTCATCATCAATGAGAGCGCTTCAGACACCTCATGTTCCATTTCCTGGAACTGTTGCTCTCACAGATCCGATTGTTCCGACTTCTATAGGAGTTGGTCTAAAAGATATAGCTGCAACTCCATATGACAGAGACCTAGTATGTGGGCTGGCGGATGGGCTTGTGGCAACCTTCTACGCTTGCCTACAAAACCTAGTGAGAGTAGTTCTGGCCACAGATTTATCTTTCATTGCTCTACGGAACACAGCTTCAGCTTTAATAATCGCCTTCCGTGACACATGAGACTATGCCAGAGCAGACGCCTTAGATCAGCTAGTTGCTAGCTTACAAGAGCCCATCACTACTCTCCAAGCTTTGAAGAAGGGTGATTTTGACTCGCTTGTGGCAGTCGAGTATCAGCGCCTAACCCATGAATTTCTTCAAACTAATGCTTTTTTCCAGAAAAAACTAGAGGATATGGCAGCAGAAGAGAGTTAGTTTACTCAGTTAAAGGAGCAAACTGAGACAGCAATTATCTTTGATGATGACCTAGGGACCGCTTTCAAGAAGTATGAGGATAGACTTCATACAGAGGTGGAGTCCCTTATAGCCAAACGAGATGATTATGAGATGCATTTGGAAGAGAAACGTCAGAAGCTGAGGGAACTGGAGTAGCTATTGCAAGCTTTAAAAGTATCTCGAGAAGTCGAGGTGCATCGCTGTGTCCATATTCTGAGGCTCATGTCAGAACATGAGAGAAGGACTGCGGCGACAGAGAACATTATTGCTGGCCAAGATAATCGAGGGAAATATATTGAAGAATTGAAGGCACACATCATGGCCCTTAGTACTCCACCATGATGCCTTGTATCTATCTTTTGCTATTTCATCCCTTTTTGTTTATCCCATTAAATATAGTGAACTTATAAATTCCATGGATTGTGAATAAACATTGCTTTTGTTTTGTTCCGAGAATGCATTTGGTAGTAATGTACACATGACACATTCTTTTGAAGAACAATATCAACTATCATATCTGTTCAGAGGTAGTCAAGACATAATAGATAACGATGATATTGTCCTTGTTGTGACTATTTTGCCAGAGGTGTGTATATATATACGTGACAAATGGATATAGATGAATGATAGAATTCAGAGGTAATGAGGAAGTGACTCTTCATTCACAGATGATTCATGATACATTGAGGCTCAAGAACGATATATGATCAGAATATGTTCATAGGTAAATGGACATGACATATCTCAAGAAACCAGGTCTGTTCAGAGTTGATGAGAACATGACAAACACCGATTTTGAGAAATTATTATCTATTCTTCTTTTTATAAAAATAGTAAATAAAGATAATAATTCAAAGATTTGAATCATGTACAATATTGATATCTTATATGTTTTTCAAATATAGTACTTTTTCATAAATTTGCCATTGATAGGCATCATGGCCACTCGACCGTCCATCCCGGTCAATTGATAAGCTCTGTTGGAGAAAACTTTGCTTACAGCATAGGGACCTTCCCACTTTGCTTCAAATTTTCCCTTACTCAAATGCGTCATAGTCATAGGACGTATGACAGTAAGGACTAATTCATCTTTCAGGAATGCTCATACTTTGACCTTTCGGTTGAAAGCTTTGGAGATCCAGGCTTGATATAGCTCAATATGCTGTTGAGCTAGTAACCGTTTCTCATTCAGTGCTTCAAGCTCCTGAAGCCGAAGATGATCATTGTTCTCAGTCATGATTTCGTTGGCAATTGCAATTCTTAGGGATGGAATTTGAATTTCCAATGGTAATATAGTTTACCCGTACACCAAGGAAGAAGGTGTACAACCGGTAGGATTACGCACGGTAGTACAATAAGCCCATAGACATTCTCCGAGCTTCTCACACAAGTTATGTTTGTTAGTAGAAACACTTTTTAAGAAGTTTAATGATGGTCTTGTTGAATGCCTCATCCAAGCCATTAGCTGCAAGATTATAGGCCGTGGAAGCGATATTGTCGATTCTGTTGTCATCGCATAACCGAGTAAACTTCTGGCTGATGAATTGTGGTCCATTATCATGAATGATTTTCTGAGGGACACCGAATCTGTATTTTATATGATGTTTTATAAAGTTGATGACACTGCTGGTATTAACTTCGACCAAAGGTATAGCTTCAGCCCACTTAGAGAAGTAATCTGTTATAGCCAGTATAAACCGATGTCCTCTTGATGATGGTGGATTGATAGGAGCAATGACAACCATGCCCTAAGCTTTAAAGGGCCTTGATACGGCAGTCAGGTGAAGAAATTATGTCAGTTGATAGAAGAAATTTGTATAGATTTGATAGACTCGGCATTTCCTTGCATATTCAATGGCATCTGATACCATAGTGGGCCAATAGTAGCCCGTACGTCGGATACGATCCTGTAACTTAAGACCAGGTTGATGTGCACCACATACACCATCGTGAGTTTAACGTAGTATTTGTTTTGCTTCATCTCTTGCAAGACAGCGTAAGAGTAGGCCATCAAATGTTCGTCGATAGAGGGTCTTGGAGGTGTGATTGTAATAAAACCAGAGTGATCACCTACGAATTGTTGTAGCTTCCTTAGAATCTTCAGGCAAGATATCATGTACCACGAAGTTGATAAAAGGAGCTCTCCAGTCTTCACTAATGGCGTTGATTTCAGTTGAATAGCTGGACATAATATTTGAGTTATTCTCGATACAAAATAACTCTTTGTTAGTGACGACAATTATCTGTTGCCTTTTCACTGGGATTACTAATACAACTGCCAAATTAGCCAATAAATCAGTCTCCGTATTGTATGCCCGACGTACATGTTCAATAAAGAAGCCCTTGAACAATGTAGCCAGTCTAACTGCCGCTTCATGATATGGGACGAGATCGTGGTGCCGAACTTCATACATGCCTCTAACCTGATTGACGATCAGTGTAGAGCTCCATATACTTCAAGATATTCAATATCTAATTATTTAGCCAATTGGAGACCAATGTGTAGAGCATTGTATTCAGCCATGTTGTTGGAACATGACTCGTCTAAAAAATAATCTCTTTGAATAGCTAATCCTTCTGGCGATACGAGGACGATTTCAACTCCAGCGACAATGGCACCTTTTGGTCCTATTCTGGATGCACCGTCAAAGAATAGATGCCAGGCAAGAATTTCTTCTGAAATCATGTTGGATTCCAAAGTTTCGTCCAGATTCTCGTCATAGAGTTTAGACATCTCCGGAATTGGATGAGCCACGAGGAAGTCAGGTAAGGCTTGACCCTTAAAAGGCTTTTGTAGGACATAGACCATATCATATTGTGCTAACAATATGTCTCATGTAGCAAGTCTGGAATTGAGTGTACTAGGCTTTCTCATCATCACCCGGAGAGTGTTGACTCAGGAGATGACATGAATGGTTTGGCCTGTGATATAATATCGTATCTTTTGAACAGCGAATATCAAGGCTAAACATTCTTTTTCTACCGGGCTATAACGATGTTCATCTCCGATCATCGTACGGCTGTGATAATAGATAGCCTGCTTATAACCCTCTTCATTCTTCTGGGCTAGTAATGCACCCAATGAATGATCCATTGCTCGAACATACATCAGGAAGGGTATTCCTGAGACTGGAGGCGCTAGAACTGGAGGGTTCATTAAGTATCGCTTTATGTCTTCAAATGCTTGCTGGCATTCTTCAGTCCAAATAAAAGACACACCTTTATTCATGAGTTGAGTGAATGGTCTACAGCGTCCAGAGAGATTTGAGATAAATCTTCTGATATACGCAAGTCATCCCTGGAATCTTTGTAGGTCTTTTAAGTTGCGTGAGGATGTATCTCTTGAATGGCTTTGATTTTCTCAGGGTCAACGTGTATACCTTTAGAGGTAATATTGAATCTGAGAAATTTGCTACTAGAGACTCCCAGGAATGACTTGGTAGGATTCATCTTGAGTTGATGTTGGCACATTAGATCGAAGATAGTTCTCAAGTCTTGGATGTGGTCTTCCTTTAGATGACTTTTGACAGCAATATCATCGACAGAGCATTCAACTGTCTTCTATAAATGATCACGGAAGATAGTACTCATAGCGTGCTAATAAGTTGCACCAGAATTTTTAAGACCGAATGGAATGACAGTGTAGCAATAGACTCCCAGAGCAGTACGAAAAGATATATGTTTCTCATCTTCTGGATTCACCTTGATTTGATTGTATTCTGAGAATCCATCCATAAAAGACATTCGTTCCAATACGTAAGTATTCTAGATCATGACATTAGTGATCGAAAGAGAAAACTCATCCTTGGGACAAGAGTCGTTGAGGTCTCTAAAGTCAACGCAGACTTTGACCTTCTCCGTTTTCTTCATAACTGGGACAACATTGGCGACCCAGTCGAGATGTTGTTCATCTCTAACAAAGCCACAAGCGATAAGTTTCCTAACTTCAGTCTCTATGGCATTCATCATGTCAGGTTTGAATCGACGTTGTTGTTGTTTGACTGGCCTTACATTAGGCCGAATGTAGAGTCTATGGGTAGCGATCTAAGGATCCAATCCTGGCATATCTTTATAACTCCATGCGAAGACATCAATATATTTCCGGATAAGCTGAATTAGTTCTAGTTTATCAGCCTCTGGGAGGCTATTACTGATGAAGATTGGCCTAGGCGAACTTTCTTCTCCAACATCGACCTGAATTAATTGATCTTCTGTAGGTGGTTCTCGTTGTTCGAAACAAAGTTCCAACTGAGTGTCCATCCTTTGTGCCAAAGGATCTACTTTAGAAGCTTCCTCAAAGTCATCATCGTCATCTTCCGAGAACTTGGCAGACACCATATTAGAAGATAGTGTCACTCGATGGAAATGTCCGACACTAGTGTCAGAATCCTACGGCATGGAGTCAGAAGAATTAGATCGCTCTTCTTTTTCAGACTCGGAGGCTTCTGGAGTTACAACCAGCAAAATATAACCCAACCCACGCTTCGTCTTATTGTAATATTACAATGCCTTTCCTTTTGGAGTAGGGGTACGAATGGGAGTTCGTCTTCCTATACTGCCATTAAGACCAGTTTTAAAATTATATCCCATCTTTTGAATAATTTCTTTTGATTGTTGACTATAACGACGTAGTTGTAGTCTTCCATTATCATCATTTTCATCCTCACTATCGAGCATGGTTTCTTGTTCTATTCCTTTACTAAAAAGTATATGAGTTTTACCCCACTTTCTGGAAGGAACTAGGAAGAAGGAATCATGCACTGGTTCAAGCGATACTTTATTTTGGAGAGATTGAACTGTCCCTATTGTATGTGGTTTAAAATTACCTAGCATGTCCAAATAATATCTAGTATAGCAACCGACATAGTATACTACAAAGAAGATGCTACTTTATTGATCTGTACTAGAAGGCTTAGTCAGATTGATAACTAGAGGAGAAGAACGAGGAGAAGGAGGTTTGTTACGACGAAGGTCGATAACAAGTAGTTCAGAAGAGGTGAGCTCCCTTTGTTCCATCTTTCCAGCAGGAGACTGCTTTTTTTTAGAGGGGAGATGACTGGTTAATGTCTGTGAAGACTGAGGACGAGAAGTATGTCCTTTAACGAGAATCACCAGGACATCATTTAGGATATTTCTTTGATCTTCATTAGTGTCCATAGCCAGCACCACCTTCATGAATTCTTTCTTATACATCCGAGAGTCATTACAGTATGCTTCGACGCCTCTAAAAGGGTTTAGATCTGCCACTTCCTTCTGGACTTCTCCATTAACATCCATATACTTAAGGCTTTGGTGGAGAGTGGATGGTACAATGTTATGCTTTTGCATAAATGGCCTTTCGAGTAGAGCATTGTAGGAACAATGATTATCGATTATGTAGAAGGTCACCTTTGTGCGAAGATTGCCGATTTGATGTTTCAGGCGAATCTTTCCCAAGGTTTCGCTTCTGCCAGAATTAAATTTGAGGATTGTCATGATAGTTGTAGACAGATTGTGCACAGGGATGTTCAGAGCATCTAGTAGAGTCTTTGGCATGATACTGAGTGTGCAGACCCTGGGTCGATCAAGATGTGATCAACCTTCATAGTATCGACATATCCTGTGAAATAGAGAGGACGATCATGACGATTGTCTTCTAACAATATGCCATCCTGTGTAAAGTTGATGTTGGGAATCAGCTCTAATACGCTATGACAATGCAAACATGTGGCAGGTTCTTCTTCTAGCTTTTTAAGAAGTGCCAAACAAGTATCAGCTTGTATCAAAGCTTCACTCAATATTTCTCGAGTTTCCTTTGAGAGACGTAAGAGTTCAAATATTGATAGTCTTGCTGGGGTATTAGCTATTTGAGCCAATATATCAAAGTTATATGGCTTCTCCAGCCCAAGGGATGGAGTCTTCTTCAATACCTTATCGAAGCGGACTGGCTGTTTTCCCTTGTCTGTTGTTGTTGGTTTGGGAAGAGTATGTTCCAGAGAAGGTGATGAAGCAGACAGAAGATTCGCGGCAGGGGAAGAAGATGATGCTGGAATAGTCTCCGGAGTTGAAGCAAAGTTCTCTCGACCGTCTTAGTAATCGCGCAAGTAGTGTTTCCCAAACCTGGTACCGGTTAAAGCATCTTCTTCGGAGACAGGTTCAAAGGACACCATGTTATAATTCTTCGTACGAATTTTGATTTTAGAACATTTCTTCTAGGAGGATAAAGAGTTTGTCCAAAAACCTAAGCCGACACGAGATTGGTTATGTGGAAGGCATAGAGAAAGGGGTACGGGAGATCCCTTTCCATTATTCAAGCCGGAGGCCTTCTGTAAGTCATATCCCATCTTTGTCATTAGTTTACGAAATTGTGGACTATACAGATGGAAAGCTAGTTGATATTTGGCTTCTGGCATTGACAGTATTGTCTCAGAAGGGGATGAAGGAGAAGAAGAATCTATCGCCGAGATGAAGGTAGCAGATATGGGTGGAAGGCAATGTTCAACCAATAAAATCGTATGACATGACTTATACTTGGTTGCTTTATTAGACTTTATGGAGGAAGGTGGTGTTTCAAAGTCCGACACCAAGTCTGGATGGATCCACATGATTTCTCTTTTTTTAGTAGAAAGAGGAACCAGACCATCAGTTCATACAGGTGGAAGATTTACAATCTCCATCGTAGTTCTCGAAATAGGGAAGGCACCATGTTGTACAAATTGAGTAGGAAAATCACTAAATTGTAGAGAGACGACGTTTGTCGTCATAATCTTTTCGTCCTGCTGGAGAGTGATTGCACCAGAATTGACCATCTCCTGGATCTTCCCTTTGAGCATGTAAAATGCTTGAGTTGGATATCCAATTAACCTGTGGAAGATATAGTATTTAGGATGGTCAGTCTTACTGACTTCCTCTGGCCGTTTTGCATCCGGCAACTGAATTTTATTGCTCTGGATTAGGCAATTGAAGATGCTTATGATATCATCCTCATCGAAGGAATATTTCTCTTTCGGACGTGGTGCCCTTGGTGGTGTTACTGTTGGGGTAGGCGTTGGCTGACTTATGTTAACGGCCAGAGCTTCTTTGCCTTTGAGATTGATAGCCAAAGTCTCTTTGCCTTTGCGATTGTTTTGGCAACCTCCGCTACTGGTTGTTTGTTGTTCATCTTTATCGAGTTTAGACATCTGGATGCCTAACAGTTTGAATTTGTTCGCACTTTCCTCAGCTGTTCTGGCGCTTATTATGAAGGAAGGCCAATCTTGAAATTGAGTGGAACCCGTCCACATGATAACTATAGGTAACAAGTTTGATTTCCATTTATCTATAGTTACTGCATTCGGAGTTCCCAAAGGCATTTTGAGTGCTTCGCGACGGTAACGCTTAATGAAATGATCCACTATTTCGTTGGGCCTTTGTTTGATCTTGATCAAAGCCGACATAGTCATGTCAATTGTTCATTTATAGAAGCGCTCGAAGAACATCTATTTCAGAACTGCAAAAGAAGTAATGCATCCCTTCTGGCAGGCTGCGATACTAGTTGCAGGCTACTCCTTTCAAGCACCCAATAAAGACTCTTGTAAGGAGGGCATCATTAGGTTGAAGCTGGTCGGTTTTTATCTCGAAGTGATCGAGATACTGATTCAGAGACGTACTGCCATCAAACAACATTATAGTAGAAGGCTAATACTTGGGTGAAAACTGTACCTCTTTCCACTTAATAGGGTATGGTTGTTTGATACCAAGCTTCTGCAGGCCGTCTTTTTGCTTGAAGGCTTCGAATTGAGAACGCAAGAGTTTTACAGCCTCATTAGTGTCTCCCGACAGTTGCAGAGTAGTAGATTGATTGGATGTGTTGGGAGGAGGGACTGTATGATAAGTACCACCACCAGCTGCAGACTGACTTGGAGTAACCTGCACTGGTATAGAGGCGATATGAGAAGACTGTACCCCCAAACTAATATTGACAGGAGCAGATGTCGACATATGTTCTTGGGTTGTATTCATAACCGGTAGAACCATGTGTTGAGCCATAATTATGTTGTGTATGCTTGCCACCATTTCGTCCATCGTTTTTAATTTGTCTTCTAGCACGACGATTCGTTGCTCCTGGCTAGCAGAACTGGAAGCATCCTGATCTTTTGTGATGACGTACGCAGTCACCTCTCTGGCTATTGAAGAAGAGATAGTCTGCTCAGAACTCTCGCTTGTGACGTCAAAATCATATAAAGAGCTACCCCGAGGATAAGAGATGGGAAGATTCCTTTGATCGGTTATAGCTCGACTCCTTGATCTGGTGTGTCGATAGACCCCATCAAATGTGCGATGAGTACGAACTGGGGGTCTATGAGTACGTGTCCGAGATGAAGTACGTCTTGGGCTACTCCAGCCTCGTGAGAGCGATGAGTTGTCATGTTAACAGAGGCATATACTAACTCATCTTCTGAAGATACCTCAACAGGATGGGTCAAAGTAAGACGATAAAAAACTGACCATTTGGCTACTTTGCAATAGCAACTGATTGTAATCTCATGTGAGCTGCAATGATGCACTATTGGTGGAGATGGGGATACGACCTTCCATTTCTGAGAAATTAGATCACGACGGTTAATTTTTTTATTAGAATATGAGGGAAGATATGGCATGTTCCTGGCCTTGTTGGTTCCTTGAAGGTATAAGGAAGCGCCTAATTCAGCAACATAAGTGAGGGGATTTTTAGGACTCATCTTTGGGCGCTTTAAAGTAGTAGGTGTCATCCTTTGAACAGTATTCACATTGACAGAGGGGAATTTTGGGCGCCCATAACTTATAAGCACCATTGCTTGTTCAGCAATGGGGTGCACATTCTGGTTAAGTTGGGCTCGACGCCTGTTAAGAACAGTTCACATATAGTATCAACCATCATTTCACTCTGTTGTACTTGGAGTTTTTCTCGTGCATTATGACTTATGCGCATGATAGAAAGTTTTTCATTCAAATGTGGGGTAGAAATTATCCCCTATTTTTGTGCGCACAATCTCTCAGTATGTCTGATACGGTACCTTTGAGCAGCCTTAGTGCCTTTGCTGAAAGATTCAGGGTTTGGCAAAATAGATGGAAGAGAATAGGCGCCCAGAAGTGGGTGCCTATCTCTCTATGACGTATCACATATAGAAGAACTAGGGATAGTAGATTTGAGAGAATAGACACCTACAAGCGGGCGCTTATCTCCAGATGATGCGCCCACAGATTTGGGCATAGCTGCAGAGTCAGTTTTGAGAGAATGGGCGCCCTCAAGTGGGTGCATATCTCCAGATGATGCGCCTACAGATTTGGGCATCACTGCAAAGGCAGATTTGAGAGAATGCGCACCCTCAAGCGGGCGCCTATCTCCAGATGATGCGCTACAGATTTGGGCATCACAATAGAGGTGGGATCAGTGGTCTTGAGATAATGGGCGCCCTTAAGTGGGTGTCTATCTCCTTGTAGCGCACCAGCAGACTTAGGCACCCATTCGAGGAGCCTCTTCAGAGAGTGGTTCTGCACTTGTGCAGTGGGCCTAGCTTTGGTCACAGTAGCTTTATGCGCCCTGTTTGTAGAAACTGGTGCATGTTTAGAACCAGGAGCACTTAGCATCTTTTCGAACGCTTTTTGGTCAAATTTAACTACCAACATTCCTTTCTTAGTGGCAATCGATGATGAATCGCCTTGAATTGTCACCTTCTTGTTGGAGAAGAAAGTCGTCCCCAACAGAGTCGCCATTTTATTTGTAAAAACAAAAAGTTTTATTACAAACTTTAAAGAATCGTACACGAGTACAATAAATTCTGGAAAAGTACAACTGTAGGAGTCCGGTCTGAATGACGACCGCTTTGTCCCTTTGACGATGCGATCATGGATGGAAGCAAGCTTGTCACTGTGTCTCGGAGCTTCTATTGACGAGGAATCTTCTGTATGGCTCGACCATGTAGAAGTATCGACAAAACTTTGGCTTCGATTAATAGTTGAAAAACTTGCTCTTGATGATTGATGGTTACAGAAAATAAAACTGTGACGAGTGCTCGAACTATACCCCTCCTCTCTGTCTCTGTACGTTAGGGGAATGGAACTATATTTATAGAGCCAAGGAATAACCACCTGACAGTTATCCAAAGTAGGTGCCTCTCTGTAGATGGGCGCCTAAGCCACCGGACGCCACTTTAACATAGGCGCCTATTGACATGTGGTGCCTATGCGAAATAGGCGCATGATCATGGGCAAGTGATAGGCACGTTCTTCGAAAACCTCAGAGTAGTACACCACGTTCAGTATGTATGGCAGCTTAATACACCATGTGGATTTGCAGACATCATCAGGAAATTGGGTGCTTGAGAAAAATAGGTGCCCAAGGGAGCAGGCGCCTAGAAAAACTGAGCGCCTGATGGCTGTAGGCGCCTAAGTGAACAGAGCGCCACAAAAAAATAGGCGCCTAGACGAACAAAGAGCCTAGGAGAACAGAGCTCCTAAAAATAAATGGCGCTTGAGAGAGTTAGGCGCCTAAGAGAGAATGGGCGCCTAAGAGTGTTAGGTGCCTAAGAGAGATAGATATTTGAGCGCCTACACTCGAATGAACTCCGCCTTATTAATTGCATAAAATAGTACATTGATGGCACGTGCATCTAGGCCTTTGACTTTTCTTCATCAGTATATTTGTCATGTGGCTTTTCTATAAGTACGTCCTTAATCACTATACGTGCCGGTTTCTTATAACCGTTAACAACTATAGACCAAAGATCAAAGTTAAGAGACTTTAAGAAGAAAGTCATTCGTATTTTCCAATAAGTATAGTTCGTTCCATCAAATAGTGGGGTCTATTTGTGGATTTCTCTTCATCGTTGAATATTGATTTCACTGCTGCCATATATATTCTCGAGGGTTGTTATATTGGAATATAACCTGCTCTAATACCAATTGTATGACCATTGAGCACCTCTAGTGGGCAGTGAATAGAGTGTGTGAGAGTGCAGCGAAAATAATCACCAATTAAAAAAATTAAGTAGTTTATAACTATGGCAGGAATAAAGAGACAGTAATATAAATGCAGCAAGAAATAGAAGATCAAACCCAGTAAACATCATGATATATATATCATGATGTTTACTGGGTTTGATCTTCTATTTCTTGCTGCATTTATATTACTGTCTCTTTATTCCTGCCATAGTTATAAACTACTTAATTTTTTTAATTGGTGATTATTTTCGCTGCACTCTTACACACTCTATTCACTGCCCACTATAGTGGTTTTCCTCTGACAGGACTAGTCCAGTCGCAGGTACTCTTGTCCGTTGTTAATTCACTATTTACAAGCTAAATTAGAGCTTGTCATCATTTTACAACACCGTGCTTAGTGACAAGTATGCGACCGACTTTACAAAACCGTATTTGGTGAAGAGTGCACGACTGGCTCCGAAAACTGAAAAGTTTTTTGAACTTGAAGATAAACCTTTTTATAACTTTGTAAAGCAAAGACTCTAAATCGAACAGATATTACTGGCTTTGGCTAAGAGATGTGTAGGACCGTTGAGAACCTCTAGAGGGGGGTGAATAGAGTGAGTGGGAGTGCAGCAAAAAATAATCACCAATTTTAAAATTAAAAACAGATAACTATGGCAGTAAATAAATATAGCAAGAGATAGAGAGATCAAAATCAGTGACACAGCGATGTATACTGGTATCCCTCTGAGTGGACTAATCTAGTCTCGAGTACTCTTGCTCGATGTTAATTCACTAAGGCACAAGCTAATTGAGAGCTTGCAGTCTCTTACAACATCGTGTTTGGTGACAAGTGCACGACCAACTTCACAACACCGTGCTTGGTGACGAGCGCATGACCGGCTCCACAACAAAGATAATTTTTGTACTTTGAACAACATCTTTACAACTCTAGAGAACCAAAAGACTCTAGATCGAAATAGATATTACTGGCTTTTGGCTAAGAGGAGTATAGGTGAGATATGAATGATTTTGATCGGATGAAAACACTTATTGAACAGAGAAGAGAAGATGAAATTGATCGAGTGATTTGGAATGAGAAATTCTCTTCTATTTATAAGTGTTTTCTGGGACCGAACTCGGGCAGAGTTCTGGCAGAGTTATGATGCAAAGATTTCGCATATGAACTTTGCATGAAGATTTGGAGGCAACAAATATTTAACTTTAAACTGACCGAACTCGACTTGAGTTCTGTCCAGGTAAAAATGTTAAACATTTGTAAAATATTGTTGCAAAATGGAATTGAACTTTTTGGTGGATGAAATATGGATAGGTAGGCTGTATAGAAAAGTGGACTATAATTAACCTAAGCTAGTATTACCCAGTCGATCTTCCAATTTATATCCTAGACTCAATAAAGATAAAATACATAATAAATTGTAAAATGACTCGGACTAGATTCCAACGAAAGTAAGCTTCAGACTGATGATTTACGTGCTTTATTATGCAGTAGTACACTTGTTGATATTGATTTCACAAGACCTAAAATGATTAGCAGCAGTTCGTATATTTTGTGTATCGACTTAAGTTTATGTCTATTATTAAAATAGGGTGTGACCATGGAAAGGGCCAACAATCTCCCCTATTTTGATAATTGACAAACTTGAGTCTATACCAAAATATATCTAAAATAGAACAAATAAAATTACCTGAAAAAATGGTTTTGGTAGTCTTTCTTTGAATGTTGATTTTGGTATTGCGCTCTTTCTCCCCCTTTGTAAATAAAAAAAGGTTTTCGCTCCCCCGTAATGTGTGAAGCCAACAATATTCATCGAACAGACAAAGTAATACTAGAGAGATGACCAAATAACAACATTGCCACAAATAACAAGTGCATAAGCGAAATAACTAGTAGCAAAATACTGAAAATGTCATGCATAAAAGAAAGGTACAACCATGATAATCATAAGAAAGTACTAATAAATGTCTAACTGTAAAGTTTAGACATAAAAAAACTACATTAGAGATCATCATCTTTCAGACCCTATCCAAAATCCACTAGCTCAAGTCCCCATCACATCGGAGTGTCGTCACCTACATGAGCATCCGGTAGAAAATATGCAGCAGTAGGATCGAAGTGAGGAAATGTTGCCTCATCGTCGAACCTGGGTCCAGGGAAGCTCGGGTGATAAAGTATGGTAACTGGATGTGATGGGTCATGAGAGAGACTCCACCAAAGATCAGCAATGCTGTTCCTCAACACCTGAGCCTGGGTGATATGGCGGAACACTGAGTCAAGATAGCCATGATGTCGTTGCGTAGAGATGGCAACAAAATTATCAAATCGGTGATAGAAGCTAGGGTTGAAACCCGAAGCAGGGGCTGGAGCAGCAGTAGCAGGAGGAGCCTCGGGGTCAGCATCTGGAACAGGCTCAGCACCAGGAGGCTGAGGAGGAGGAGGATATAACCTAGACCTACTAAGCTCAATGACAGTGGAGGAGTAAGGACGGGTTTGAAGATCGATTTCAAACCTTCTAAAGATAGAAGCCAAATGCATATGATAGATGAGGTTGCTTCTTGGATTTCTGCAGTTGAGCATCCAAGCCATCGTAGTCTTTGGAACAGAGAATGGAATGCTAAAGTGAATGTGGTACATGGCTGACAATTCCAGGTAGGTAATCTCATCAGAGGATCCCTTCCTCGAAAGAAGAACAAAGAATACAAACCTGTGGATTTCATAGAAGTTTTGGTTGACATGCTTGGAGTAAACTCTTCTAGAAACAGGTTTGGGATGGCACAAAAGTGCTTTAAATGAATCAAAAGTGACACCTTCAGGAAATTGAATGTGATGAATGTCCACTAAAGCTTCACCTACATCAGGAACATGGAAGTATTCATTAATGTCGGTGATGCTGAATTCTAGTTCTTGCCCAGCAACACAAGAATATAAATTTTCGTTATCTTTTACTTGTAGGTTGCAGTAAAACATACGGACAGCATTATCATAAATGTTCTCAGCTACTTCGAAAAAGTCACGAAAGCCGAGACGATCGAATGTGGGAGCATATTCAGAAAAGATAGTAAAGTTTACACGTGCTCCAGCACAAATTCTACGTGTAAACCCCCCTAATTCATTAAAATATTTAAATTTAGTTTTGTGTAGAAATTGGTGCTAAAATACATGTATGTAAAAATTTAAGTTAATACATAGTATGGGTGTCAGTTTATATGTTATATTATATGTATATATGTATGTGTGTATGTGTTGATTTATTAAGGTGTATATATTTATATATACATATATGTGGGAATATATGTGTATATAAATATATCTAAAATATTGTATTATTGAAAAGAGTTTTTAAATAGTAATAATAAATAAAATAGAATTTAGATATTTAAAAAGAGTAATAATAGAAAAATAGAAAATAGATTTTAAAATATAATAGAGAAATAGTAAAAAAAAGAGAAATGAAAAAGAATAAGAAAAAAAAAAGAAATGAAAAAGAATAAGAAAAGAAAAAGAAACGAAAAAGGAAAATTAAAGAAAAAAAAGGCAACAACACCCACCCACTTAAGTGGGCGGGCCCCCATCTCCCTTACGCAGCAAGCTTCTAAAGCAGCGGATAACAACACCAACCCCAACCCGTGGGTTCACATTGGGCTTTTTTAGTAATCCTAGTAGTACTAGGTTTGCCCAAACTTGTAATATATATATCTCCCTCCACAAACCTCAAAACCCTAGACTCCCAAAAAAATTGCGGCAGAACATACCCTTTTCGACTACGAGTTCGTTTCACCAGCAACGGAGTTGTGTGCGTGACGAACGGAGCATCAAAAGTCAGTCCCTCGTCATCCACGAGGCAGTTTTCCCACTCAAGGTACCCTACTTCCCGACGACGTAACTTTTTACTCGTAACAACGATTTTCGATCCGTAAGATTTTTTGGAAAGTAGACTTAACCGTCTTCGAGTTCCTCCAGATGGATTTCAACATGAGTATCTAACTGGTTCAAAAATTGAACCGAGGTTAGCAAAAAATTCTATTTTTTCTGGACTGTTAAAACCAATTCTAAACGAAAACTTGTCGGCCAATTTTCTTGCTGTGCATTAAAAACTTGTAAAAACTAATTAAAAATAGTAAAAGACAACACAACCATGATCATAACGCATCTTCTGGGTCATCGTTTCGATTAACGTGTAAAAAGTAAATTGATGTTGAAGTTGGAGAAAAAATTGTGTTAAACTTATATAAAATTCTAAAATTTTCTCTATACGGCGTGCGCCCCGACAAACCGGGCGACATGGTCGCATGCTATATGCATCTAAAGGCGCGTATGGACATTGCTGACGTGTGGGAACTGACGGAACTCAGTTTTGTCGCGTGTGTGCGATGAAATCAGTCCGTATCCGTCAAAATACCCCTGTATCGCCAATTTGCAAACTTTGCCCTAACTTCGCGTACAATAGTCAAATCGAGACGAAACTTGTGCCAACTGGTCCGAATCAAAATTTTGGTCCTGTGTACCAAGTTTGGTTCGATTTTGAGAAGGTCGACCGGAACCTCTTTTTGGTGGGCCCACGACCCACTCAAATGGGCGATTTTGTATGCGGCTCATCGGAATCCAAAACTGGACATACCGTTGAGTTCCTCTCCTCAAACTAAATTTGTAGACATATAGTTTGATGCCTTTAGATACCATAGACTTTGGCACGCATTTCGGTACAAAGCGGGTCCAACGACGGACATCGTTTTGATCCAAAATTATGATTTTGCCCCTGTTCCAGAATTACACTTTTGGACAGGCGTTTCCTTGGTATATCTTATACACCGATTACGTCTTTGATGTTTGTTTCAGCAACCGGAGTTGTTTGGAGATTGTGACGTTTCTTGGCTGACATTGTGATTTTCTAGACTTGCCACTTTGCACCATCAGGCAAGATACCATGCCACCTTACTCTGTGATTTGCATATTCTTATTTTCAGTTGTTTTTTTCAAATTTTTTTATTTGTTATTATAAAATTGTGCGTCCAAGTCACACTTGGGTGCAAGCGACTCTATCGGTCGTTTTCTTGCTTTTATTTATCTCTCTTACAACGACTTAGCCTAGTGACCACCCATAGTTGATGAGGTATTGGTATATCTCATACGGCCTTGACACTTACTTTACCATGTATTGTGAGTCACATATGAGGTATTGGTATATCTCATACAACCAATAGAATTGTATGCTAGTGGACTTGGCAGTTACTAGAGGGTCATATGAGTCATGGATGTGACTCCACTAGGCATGGGATGGGAAGAACAGTTCCTTGATGTATGGGCCACATATTAATTGCTATTGTACCTCAAGCTCCGTTGGAGATACAGGTTCACCTTACTATACTGATTCCCTCTGACGTTCATGGAGCGTTATGGACGTTTTCTTACTGATTCCCTCTGACGTTCACCGAACGTTATGGACGGAGACGACTGGTTCTCGAAGGAAGGGATGATGCCACTGCTATACAGCCCGAGTGCCCATATGTGAAGGATTGTTCTTTATTGCATATTCACTATAGTACGGTTAGGTACCCTATTACATGCATCCCTTATATTCTATTATATATCACAGTTTATATGGCATGGTATTTTCTAGTATCTTGTTACGTCCCTCTGAGGACATGGTTATCTCTCCAAGATTAGACGATTTTCCACAGGAGTACGGAGCGGCATTGGATCCATCTTTTGTGGGCTACGAGGCATTTTCTTTTGATATTTAGCTCTATTCTTATCATTGAGGATTATTGAGACTATGTATTGGACATCTTATGTTCTTTCATTTACTTTCTATTTTACGGAGGTTGTACTCCGATCTTTGTGACTATTTTACATAGTTGTTTGGAGTGGGTATGTCCACCCGGCTATCTTTTGATGCATTATTTATTGGACTCTCGTTTCTTCTGTGTTGAGCTGCGATGAGATTAGATACTTATATTCTGGCCTGTTATTTTATTATATATACAGCTTATGTACGTATACGAGGATTTTATATATTGGAATATTCTTCGTATATGTGCAGCTGGCATGTTGTGTACTTGGTCCTAAGTATTTTGGGGCAGGAGCGTTACATATTTTTGTGGTGGCCCATGCAGGTCCGAAAATATTGTTGGGTTACATGACTGTGCCCAATAAGCCTGCATATAGGAATAAGAATAGCATCTCATCCAGAACTACTACTTCCCTTGACTTCCAATCTTTTCAAATTTCTTTGATTACTTGAATTACCTCATATCTAACTTCTCCTAATATCGTCCTATTCTTCCTCGTGCCAACAGTATGAATCTAAGAAGAGGACGCACTTTCACCTTGGCCATCACCTCCGGTGATACGGCCACCCAAGAGGAACAGCCCGATGACCCCGGTGACCTCGTACAAGGTAGGACAGTCGTAGCCTACTACGACTCCGACGACGGTACACCATGAGACACAAGCATCCCTAGTCAGCCAGGCTGGGCAAACCACTACCGTACCACCAGGAGGGAATATGCCTCTGCCACCACCACCATACGCTCAGCAGTTTCAGCCACAGTCGGGCCCTCAGATGCCTCCAACATCGACTGATGGGAGCCCTACCACTCAGTTCATGTACGCCATGATGCAGGCTCAATGGCAACAGACTGAGTTGATGAGACAGAGCATGATGACGGTGTTAACTAGGCCCCCACCTCCACCTCCGACACCTGCACTAACACCGGCTCTGCATCTTTTTGAAGGCTCTATCAAGAACTTTACAAATATGAACCCGAAGTCCTTTAGAGGTACTGAGAAGCCACTAGAGGTGTCGGCATGGCTTATTAGCACGGAGAAGCTACTGAAGGCATCCCAGTTACCAGCACGTGATTGGATGACAGCAGTGGACCTACTTTTAGAAGATAATGCTCACCATTGGTGGAAGGCGAAAGAAAGGCGATTAGGCACTGGGATCACTTGGAAGCAGTTCAACGATCTTTTCTATGAAAGATTCTTCTCCATTCATGTTCGAGACGGTCTCTACGATCAGTTCCTTCATTTGAAGCAAGAAAACATGTCAGTTGATGAGTACGACTCAGAGTTCAATCGTCTGAGTAGATTTGGTGCGGGACTGATCCAGACAGAGTTAGAGAAGGCGAGGAGATTCTATCAGGGGCTTGCACCAGAGCTCAAGTCTTATACGACTACCCAGTCTCGAGTCTCCCATTCAGCTGTCTTGGCAGAAGCTCGTGCCCAGGAGATTCTTCGTAATGAGCAGCAGCAGACATCGAGATGCCATATACTAGCAGTCGTACATGCTAGAGCTACAAAGGATGGACCCATCAGGAGGCCTACAGAACAGTACCCACAGAGGCCCACACCATATCAGAAGCCCGTTTGCCATTACTGAAGAAGGAAGGACATGTCCAGAGAGACTGTCGGATCCTTCATGTATGGTGCTTGAGGTGTGGATCTAGCCATCATATGGTCAAGGATTGTCCAGAACAGCAGGCGATAGTATATGCTCGACAGACCCCGAGGCCGACAGCTCCTACACTCCCAGCACCCCGACCAGGACAACAGGTGTCTGGGCTTATAGCACCAATAGTAGGAGCTCCTCACCCAACATTACCACCCCTGTCACGACCCGCATACTAGAGTAAGGGCACGAGACGTAGGTACGCCCAGCCTACGCCGCAGAGTCGGCGGTTGAACGCTGTGCTAGGTCACAACATCTAACAGTTTAAGGTAATAACAGTTATACTCCTCGAATGGGGGTGACATAACAGAATATATCTCAATCACATCTAAGGTAGAATACGATAAGATAGAATGATATAAAGATGCGAGAACTAAATCCACAGGAAATACAAATAGAGAGAAAGCTAAGTGTATGATAAACTCCACTGACAACCAGAAATAATACAAATCCAAATAAAAAACTCAAATCTCCAATACAATGAAATAAGATAAAGATATCTATGGAGCAACAGTCTCTACAGCTAAGGGATCCGACTGGAAGTCCGGATCGCAAGTGTCCTCTAAGGCTGTCCCATAGAAAGTAACTAAGCAGGCCTCCTCATCGTCCTCTGTAAAATTTTCAACAGATCCAATCAGGACGGAAGCGAGCACAAATCTCTCAAAACAGTTCATAACAGGTTAGGAATATAAATCATACAATAGAGTAAAATACAGGAAATGTTGGAAAGGAAGTACGTGAAAATAGGGGATATTTTGTAACTGAAAGTAAATACATGATAAGTAAAGGCTGTAAGTGGCTAAGTGATTTAGAGTACAATATGGTTATGTAAACGGCTTAGGAGCACATGAATACAACTAAGAGGCACATGAATACCTACTAGGGATAATAATCACATAACCAATTCTACTCATCCTGCCCCAATCAATACACAAGGATCCATTCAAGTTATGCTATTGGCACATAAATACAGCTAAAGATACGTGAACTCATGTAATGAGTAGTACATGAGGCACATGATAGTACATGAAGGCACATGAGAACATGTAAATACGTGAACTAGTACGAGTACAAGGAGTACCTGATGTACATGATAAAGTACATGAACATGAAATACCCGATGCACCCGCAGAGGGATAACATCTCAGGAAAGGATCCATATAGTACTAATCCGTGAAGATACGTGTCAGCATCAAGTAAAGTAATCTAGAGCAAGAATATAGTTCCAGATAGGTATGAAAAGACCAGAGAATGTACTCGCCTGTATCCTGAGTATCTGAAGAGTATCTACTGTCCGAGGAGTGGTGTCTGTCTCCTATAGAACAGTACAAGTCACTACAAGTCCAAAATAATATTACAGACTGCTACAATGCATCTACATGAAGTTTGGGGTCAAACTGGACTAAAGTTAACTCTCGGTCAACTCTAGTCAACTAGACAAGTCAAACTAGGCCAAACCTAAGCCTAACAAGTCTCACTAGGCCTAACTAGTCTATTCTAGTAAGCACACACCATTTCTAGGCTATACAAGCCAACTACATCCTATACTGGCATTCATACCACACACCTAGGCTATGAGCCATAGGTATACACCCCTAGGCAATATCATGCCTATATACCAAACACATTTCTACATATACACATATTAACACATATATCTAATTAATATAATATACACATATTATAATATATAGGGTGCATGATAATATATGTACCACATATATATATATATATATATATATATATATATATATATATATATATATATATATGCATATACATTGAAGGATAGGAAAGGCAATTTGCATTTGTGTTCATGTGTGTGTGTGTGTGTTGAGAGTACAAGAGGGTTATGTGTAACAAGTGTCATGAGGGTGTTATATAGCATATAAATACCTGTGTGTGTGTAAACATGAATAGGAAAACAGTGAGGTGAATAAGCTAACATGTGAGCATGTGTGTTTGTGAGTGAGGATGATAAAGTAGTGTGATACAATCCTGAGAACTGTAGACATAGGAAAATAGTGCATATCAAAACAGGGTGGTAGTACTGTCAATGGGAAAACAGGAATTTACAGTGTGCAATATGGGAAGTTAGTGTAAACTGAGAACAGTGAGATACAATAGCATATGTGTGTGTACAAAAAGAAATCAGTGTGTAAACTGGAAAGTAGGAAAAACAGTGAGGGAAACATGTATTTACATTGACAGTTCTAATAGGAAAATTTAGACAGTTTTAATAGGAAAAATCGGGACAGTTAACATGTGAATCAAAATCAATGCTATGTGGAATTAATCATGCAATCAGTTTACAAAGGAAATGAAATCAATTCTCAGTTTGGACAGCCCAACCATATGTCAATTTCCATTCAAACTCAGGAATTAAATTGTGATATACACTCAAAACCGAAATCTCATTTCAGTTTTCTATTGGATCTCAGAATCACATATGAACTAAGGTTCACTACTTGATTGAAAACTCAGTTATCAATATTTGTAAAACTGGAAATCTCAGGAATTCAATGATAGGTAATCACTGTTTCAATAAACCAATTTAGACTTGTTCTCAGGTATTGAATTCCTGTGACAGTGTAAAACAGGGAATAGGAAAATAGACCTGGGAATTGAAACATCAATCAAGTTTTGAAACATAAGATAGCGTCATATAACCCAAATTGACAGTTAATAACCAAACCAAAGTGCAACCTATTCCCAGATTTACAAAACAGTAAATATAGAAAGGGATATTTAAGTTTTCAGATATTCAAATGAACCCATGTTCAGTTTATTAACAGGGGGGTGTATGTGTCTGTGTACATGAGAGTATTGAAGGTTAAATATCAGTCCACAACAGTGCCTATGTACTCGGAAATTCAGGTTCTCAGGATTACTTCACTGAACATCTAAATAGGAAAAGCCACAGTTCTCAAAAATTCGATTTGCAACATTATGTGCCAGGAATACATATGTGGGTGATAATGCTAGATGAATAAAACCTGTGTGTTTCACATATAACCTGTGTAACAGGAAAGGTTAAATAGAGGGTGTGTGACTGGAATGTGGGGGTGAGTAGGCTAGTGTGTGATATGTGAAATTCAGTATTCAACCATGACAGTATTTAGCTCAGGTTTACACATATACTAACAGGGATGTGAAGTAGTCCCAGAAAACAATGTGAAACCCTGTGTGTACATATGTCTCAGTGTTAGGGTGTGTGTGTTAACAGCCTTCATGACAGGAATAAGGGAACATGTGTGTTACAGTCCCAATGTGTATGAACTGCACATTCACAGATTAACTAAAACAGCAGTTATCAACTATTTCTCCATATTCGAATCGCATTCAGTCAAACTCAATCCACATTGAAATCTAGTGTTTCACACAACTCAATTTCCATGATCTCAGATTCAGGAATAAGAACAATTCAGGTTTTAAACCAAGGAACATTAATAGGAAAACCAATTCATGATTCAACCACTCCATGTGAATTCGATTATGCTAATCAACCAAAAACTAAGAATTGATTCCTAATCATAATATCTAATATGTACAACAATTTAAACCATAGCTAAATACATGATCCTAAACATTAATTGTAATTTTAAAAAAAAGAACAGTATATTCAAACTCTAATACTCGACAATATCAGTTATTAAGAATTTTCCTATTTAAACATCGAAACAATAATTAATCAAATGGGTTATGCTTGGTAATTAACATTCAATATGGGCTCGTGCTATACACTCAAAATTGTGTCCAAAAATAGGACACAAAAGTGTCCAAACACACGTATAGACAGAGCACACTGAACTGTTCAGTGGCTGTGCTCCCCGTGTCCAGTACGGGTTAGATTCCTCACCCGACACGGATCCAAGGGACACAAGACTTGGGGAGTGTCGTGTCAGACACTTCCCCGAGCTCCAGTCTAAAGGACACGCGCCCACGTGCCCTAGATAGCTCGCACGAGCCTGCTAGCAGCAGGGCAGCGCGGCTCACACGCGCGCGGGCGTGTCCACGTGCTCGACAGGGCACCAAAACTATACGACACAAGCTCAGACACTTAGAAACCCCTACGTGACACCAATATCTAATTTCCTATTCAAATACATTCTGAAAACTCGATCAAAATGCCCACTGTGGCATTTCGTCGAACACCTGTGACTGTCCACTGGTACGTGTCCGATACGGACACGTAAGGGACACGAAAGGGTGCAAAACCTATCCCTACAGCAAGAGGACACCTAGGGCTTCCTAACCATGCAAAGAAATCAAAATTTGGTGGAGGGAATAGGGATTTACCTATATGTGTTGTCCTCAAAGAAAAACTCCAAAAATGAGATCTCCTCAAGCTAGCCAATGGCTCCAAATTGTGTCCAAACTGTAGTTAACCTCCATGAACAGTAAGGAAACCCAAAATAGAACACCATGGAAGAAGTTTGGATGAAAAATGATTAATATTGAATAAAATAGGAAGAAGTTTCAATGGAGGCTAACATTGTTCTTGAAAAAAGTGAAGGGATGAACAAGGAGGCTACTATTTTAGGAGGGATTTTATAGGGTGTTGTTCCCTATGGGGGTCGGCCACCAATGCTAGGTTTAGGGTTTTGGGGAACAATCTAAGGGCTCTCATTCCATCAAGTCCAATCAAGGGCCTACAACATAGGCTTCACACTTGACTTAAATGCAACCTATTTCATTCTAACTAATCATGACTTAACTCAACTAACCAATACTAACAATTACTAACCATGGCTAACTAGACTAGCTATGACTAATCTAGGTTAGGGCTAAACACAACACAACACAATCAATTAAATAATATTTAAATCACATTATTCTAAATAATCATTTTAAATTCCAATAATATATATTAAATTCAAATAATTCGAAAATGACAAAATACCCTCAAATTAAAAATGATAAATAAAATACCATAATCACATGGCTAGGCTCTAGGGCAGACAGTCTCTACGGTTTCACTAGCTGCATACCAAATCATAAGTCATGATATTTAATAGACTTTAAAATGATTAAAAATCAATAAAAAATATATTATTATTTAAATACCATAACTAAATAAATTAAAATACAAAATTTCAAAATTATTCTCATTTTAGAAACTGGGTGTTACAACCCCAGCCAGTGCAGCACGACAGGACTAGAGTTCAGGACCCCGGCCAGAATTACGGACATGCCTTCTCGTTAGCAGTGGAAAATGTGGAAACAGAAGGAGAAGTCGTAGCAGGTATGATTTTAATTTTCATATTCCCTGTTATCATATCCATGCATCATAAGTTTAGCCAAGGCCAGAGAAAATTAGACAGTAGGACGATGGTATAAGCACGAACACTGGATACGGTTTAGATTCTTAAACCTCGAACTACTTGTGTTTTCATTCAATCATAAATCCCGCATACTAATATTTGGACTAGTCTGACTAAACACCGCTATTATTGCCTAGATTTTGCAAGCTTATCCTTATCGTGCTTGTTCACGACATGTGTATATTGGGGACGCCCACTAACATATTGTCTAATCAGAATCAGTGTATGATGGTCTGATCAACCTCCGTACAGTTGGTTCGCTTTTATTTGCTTATCCTATGTGGATTGAGATATAGATGGCTCTAGGATCTCATCCGCAACTGCCTTGACAACTCTATTTGAAATGCCTTTGGAATCCCATATTCATATTCGATCCTCTCTCCCTAGAACACTTACTGTTTTCGACATTACGGATTTCGGAAAGTCAGATGCACGTATTGAGGGAAGATAGACCCGTAATATCCTCCTCAGTTCATCATACCATCTATAGACAGGAAACATATTTTCACACAATCATTGACATCTGTTGTAATCAAAGTACGGTCTTCAAAACTTGACTCATATCTATCATATCTCGTATCCAAGTAGATCATGTAAAATTCTTCCACAAATTGAGGTATGACCTTCTGTCTCGAACCTTTCTAACTCCACTAAACCATAGAGCGGTGTCTTTGTTAACTTCTAGAAACGAATTACTGTAGGATATAGATCGTAGAGCCCCAGTAGAATTTAGAATGTACTAGGAATGCCTATTTATTAGAATAAGTGGTTTCTGTTATAACGATAATTAGTGCCGCATGAACTCCCACTTTCTATTTAGAATATTTTTGGGTTCCCGACCGTAGAATTTAGATTCGGAGCACAAGACCAGCTGCTACCTTCTAACAAATTTCATCTGCAAGACCTATACGAGTCCACCTTCATGTAGACATATCATGTCCCACTAAAATACGTCTCCTTGTACCCTATTTTCATGATACGATTTTTGATCAAAAAAAGGGCTAATTATAAACCTTACCGTAATACCGACGAACCTTTCGGCTTCAATTTGAGAACAAAACTGAACTCAAAACTTTCGACCCGATATATGGTTGTGATCTACTCGAAGCCCAATATGCACCTGCCCTAGTGTGATACTCAATTGAGACCCTATATGCCACTTGTACACAAAAGCCATGGGAGGCATATTTTTGGCTTACGGCACCTATCTAACCAATCCGATTCGGAACTAGCCCAACCTCTCGAGTTAGGACTTGTTCGAGACTACCATAGCCTAGCAGAGATGGTATAAGTTGATCATACGAGATATTGCCCCACCAATATAGTTTAAATTCGAGATGGATTCATTCAATATGAAACGCTTTCAGCTTTTAGCCCATCTCAGAAGGCTCGTAATGACGTTTATCACGGATAGCCAACTTCCACAAGTGGGATAGAGCCTTGAACCAAGAATACTTAC
The DNA here is from genome assembly GCA_029216955.1 of Iris pallida. Taxonomy (NCBI): domain Eukaryota; kingdom Viridiplantae; phylum Streptophyta; class Magnoliopsida; order Asparagales; family Iridaceae; genus Iris; species Iris pallida. The sequence goes on from JANAVB010007397.1 coordinate 18,083,817, forward strand.
CCTATAAAAATTAAGCCAATATGGTTCCTTGAACAACTACCCTCATTTGTTAGAAAACCAAGGGACGACTTTCATGCGTTAGCCCCCTAAAATTTTGCATTTGCATTCGACCCCCTTACCATAGTTTTAATTTTGAGGACAAAATTTTTTTAAGTTGGGTAGAATTTAAACCCCCCTAATTCATTAAAATATTTAAATTTAGTTTTGTGTAAAAATTGGTGCTAAAATACATGTATGTAGAATTTTAATTTAATGCGTAGTATGGGTGTAAGTTTATATGTTATATTATATGTATATATGTATGTGTCTATGTGTTGATTTATTAAGGTGTATATATTTATATATACATATATGTAGGAATATATGTGTATATAAATATATCTAAAATATTATATTATTGAAAAGAGTTTTTAAATAGAAATAATAAATAAAATAGAATTTAGATAATTAAATAGAGTAATAATAGAAAAATATAAAATAGATTTTAAAATAGAATAGAGAAATAGTACAAAAATAAAGAAATGAAAAAAAATAAGAAAATTAAAAAAATGAAAAAGGATAAGAAAATAAAAAGAAACGAAAAATGAAAAGAAAAGGAAAGGAAAAAAAAGAAAAAAAAAAAGGCAACAACACCCACCCACTTAAGTGGGCGGCACCCCTCTCCCTTGCACAGCAAGCTGCCAAAGCAGCGGATAACAACACCAACCCCAACCTGTGGGTTCACATTGGGCTTATTTAGTAATCCTAGTAGTACTAGGTTTGCCCAAACTTGTAATATATATATCTCCCTCCACAGACCTCAAAACCTTAGACTCCCAAAACGAAAATTACGGTAGAACATACCCTCTTCGTCTACGAGTTTGTTTCACTAGCAACGGAGTTGTGTGAGTGATGAACGGAGCATCGAAAGTCAGCCCCTCGTCATCCACGGAGCAGTTTTCCCACTCATGGTACCATAATTCCCTATGACGTAACTTTTTACTCGTAATACCGATTTTTGATCCGTAAGATTTTCTGGAAAGTAGACTTGACCCTCTTCGAGATCCTCCAGATGGATTTAGACATGACCATCTAACTGGTTCGAAAAATGGAACCAAAGTTAGCAAAAAAAACTATTTTTTCTGGACTGTTAAAACCAATTCTAAACGACAACTTGTTGGCCAATTTTCTTGCTGTACATTAAAAACTTGTAGAAACTAATTAAAAACAGAAAAAGACAACATAACCGAGTTCGCAACGTATCTTTTGGATCGTTGTTTCGATTAACGTGTAAAAAGTAAATTGATGTTGAAGTTGGAGGAAAAACTGTGTTAAACTTATATAAAATTCTAAAATTTTCTCGATACGGCGTGAGCCCCGACAAATTAGGCGACATGGTGGCACGTTATATGCATCAAAAGGTGCGTATGGACGTTGCTGACGCATGGGAACTGACGGAACTCAGTTTCGTCGCGTGTGTGCGACGAAATCAGTCTGTATCCGTCTACATACTCCCGTATCGCCAATTTGCAAACTTGGCCCTAACTTCGTGTACAGTCGTCAAATCGAGATGAAACTTGCACCAACAGGTCCAAATCGAAATTTTGGTCATGTGTACGAAGTTTGGTTCGATTCTGAGAAGGTCGACCGGAACCTCTTTTTGGCGGGCCCGCGACCCACTCAAACGGACGATTTTGTACGGGGCTCATCGGAATCCAAAACTGGACATAGCGTTGAGTTTCTCTCCTCAAACTGAATTCGTAGGCATATAGTTGGTGACTTTAGAGACCATAAACTTTGGCACGTATTTCGATGCAAAGTGGGTCCAACGACGGACATCGTTTTGATCCAAAATTACGATTTTGCCCCTGTTCCAGAATTAGACTTTTGGACAGGCATTTTCTAGGTATATCTTATACACCGAGTACGTTTTTGATGTTTGTTTCAGCAACCGAAGTTGTTTGGAGATTGTGACGTTTCTTGGCTGACATTGTGATTTCGTGGACTTGCCACTTTGTACCATCAGGCAAGATACCTTGCTACCTTACTCTGTGATTTACATATTCTTATTTTTAGTTATTATTTTTAGAATTTCTTATTTGTTATTATAAAACTGTGCGTCTAAGTCACACTTGGGTGCAAGCGACTCTAACGGTCGTTTTCTTGCTTTTAATTATCTCTCTTACATCGACTTAGCCTAGTGACCACCCATTGTTGATGAAGTATTGTTATATCACATACGGCGTTGACACTTACATTACCACGTATTGTGAGTCACATATAGGATACGTACTCGCGTAGGCGTTCGGCCACCTATACGTATGAGACGTGCGACGGTTAGAACTAACTGCCAGTAGAATTGTATGCTATTGTACTTGGCAGTTACTAGAGGGTCATAAGAGTCTTTGTAACGCCCCAGTCCCAAAATACGTAGGACTAGAACGTAATCATGCCAGCTGTATACATACGAAGTATGTGGACCCTCGTATATATACATAAGCTGTAAAATGCAGTAACCAAGGTACTAAATCTCATCCACAAGAAATAATAATGATATAAAAGCAATATTGAATCTGTCATGTATACAATCGTTGGGAGGAGACAAAGTCCACTACCAACTAATTTTTAATAAGCACGAAATATACAAGGAAAGCAATTTAGTAGAGCAAGGAGATGACGATCCAAGAGCAACATCTCGATGAATAGAGTGCAAGTCATGGCCTTAGCTAGAGCACCTGTAGAAATCATAAGAGCACACACCTGGCGAGATAACCAGGTCCTCAGAGGGACGTAACAAGATACATCAACATGCCATATAATACTGAATATAAAATATGCCACAATCAAAGAAAGTGACAAGATACTATAAGGTAATCTATCCAAACTAAAGTGAACATGCAGTGAGAACAAACCTTTCGTCGCAAGGGCCCTGACTGTAAATGGGATCTGGTATAGTTCCCACTTGGGCACCAGTGACCGAGAGCATGACGTTCAAAAACGACAGTGGCCAACCTGAGAGGCTCATACCCGTATCTCCAGCGGAGCTTTCGGGTTACAAGGAAAGTGCAATAGAAGCCCATACGATAAGAAAATGTTCTCCCCACCCAATGTTCCTATCATGTCGTATCCACGACCATGTAACACTACTAACCGTCAAGTCTTCTAACACATAACTATTGATAGTTAGACCTAACGCACGTCCTGCACGTATCAGTGATCAGCCAATACGCAAGTCCGTAGGCTATATGCTACTCATAACTCACACATCTCGTGGCACAACAGTGTCAAAGTCTATGCAATGCACTAAGCAAGTGGTAGTCCCTTAACTCTAAGTCCATATGCAATCAAAGGTAAATAACAAGGTACAACTAATATCACTGAGCAGGCAGTAATCAAGAACTAGAAATAAATGAACAGTGATATGTAATAAATAAAATGCAACTAATTTATAAACAGTAAATTGTGGCAAGGTATCTTGCCTGGGGTGTCGCCTGGTGGTGCGATGTTCCGACAAGTCTTGATTGTCTGTAAGCCATGTTCGATGAGTAAGGGTACGAATCCACAAGAAAATAGGAAGCATGATTTAGTCACGATTAATGGTGGTAGTCGAGAAAAATTTGTGTAGAGAGTTACGTACCATATTTTTAGAAAGTATTTATAATACCAGAAACTAACCTTATTAATAAAAATATATTTTTAGACTAATACTTTAGAAAGTAAAACTCGTTTTTAAGCAAATATTATAGTTTTGTAAAAATAGTTTATAGAGAAAAACTAGTAGTTAAAAGTAATAATTATTTGTAATATATAAAGATTTTGTAGAAAGCAAATCTTTTCCTTAGTCAAAATTATTTTAATAAATTTTTAAAAAAATATTGCCTATTTATTTAATAAAAATAATTTAATATAAAGTCATAATTATAACAAAAGTTTTTAATATGTTAATAATACTAATAACAATACTAATAACAATAATACTAATAATAAAAATAATAACAGTAATGGTATTAATAATAATGATAATAATAATAATAATAATAATAATAAATATTAATGATAATGAATAATAATAATAGTATTAAAAAAACTGAACTCATTAGTTCTATTATAATAGTATTAATGATAATGAATAAAACTGAACTCCTCAGTTCTCTTCCCACCCCTAATTGTTCAGCGAGAGGGAGAGCGAGAGAGAACAGTGAGAGGAAGAGGGATTTGGGAGGGTTCTTACCTCGAGGCGGTCGGCCGACATAGTCGCCGGCGGCGAAGTGCAAAAAAGGGCGGCGACCGGGGTTTCGTGGCGGGACGCGGCGTCGAGAAGAGGAACGGCGGGCGGAGAAGCCGGAGCGGCGCTGGAGGGGAGGTGGAGATGGTTGGGGGTTCTCCGGCGCGTCGGTGGCTTCGGTTGGGGGAGCTGGTGCGCGTGAGGGCGGCGGTTCCGGTCGGGAACCGCTACAGTGGCGGACACGGCGGAGAGAGAGGATGGCAAGTTACAGATCTGCGCGGACACGGCGGGACATCTGCGCACGGAGGTGGAGGACAGACGCCGGCAGCCCTGGGCGTCGGCGTGGAAGTCTGAGCGGCTGCTTATCTCATCGATCCATGCGGTAGATGGGGCGGCGCTTGATCGGTGCGTGGGTGTGCTGCCACCTGGAGCGGCGGTGACTCGGTGGGCCGCTCGGAGTTCGGCGGAGAGGGAGCCGCGCGGTGGAGCGGCGGCTACACGCGTTCGTGGTGGCGCTGACTCGTCGGCGGAGTGCGCAAACGTAGGCGCTGGCTAGGAGAGCGGATCCGGCGCTGGCGGTTCGGCCCAACGGTGCGGCGAGGCAAGGTAAGGTTTTCCCCCCTTTTCTACTTTCTTCTGGTGGTGTTGTCTCGGATTTTAGGGGCGGTGTCGGCCGTGGCGGGGTGGTGTGGTTGCTGTGATGCCGAAGTGGGGGTTTTGGTGGTAGTGATTTCTGTGTTGGTGTTGTGTCGATTGGGAGAGGGTTGGCGGCAGATGGCTGGGCTGGTAGTCGGGAAGGAGGGGTGATGGTGAAGGTGATGGTAATGGTGGATGGTGGTGACGGTGATCGGGATGATGATGGTGACGGAGACGGGTGGCGGGGATGCTGTGGTGATGGCGTCGGGGGTGTTGGCCATGGTGGTTGGCGGTGGAGTTGGTGGCTTGGCAGTAGAGTCGGAACGGTGGCGATGCGGAAATTAGGATTAGGTTTTGGCTTGTCGGGTTGTGTCCTGCATGACACGGGAGAGTGTAGATGTCCGGGGTTGTCGGACACGAGAAGAACCATGTATGTGTACTAGAAGAATATAGTGGATATGATCTGGACACGGACACGATACACAATGGGGTAGAAATTGTGGAATTTGTTGGAGGAGTACCTCTCCTTTTATAGGAGGTGGGAATACCCAGTTAGATAAACATTAGGATTTATTTAAATCCTAATTAGATAATCATCATGTGATTAAATAGATTTAAAGCCAATTCAAATCAAATCCAAATCCAAATTAATTCCATACTTAATTTAAAATATTTTTAAATAAAGCCAATAAAATCTTTTGCAATTTAATTTACCATATTTAATCAAATATTAAGTAAACAAGATCTCAAATATTATTTTCATAGTTAAATATTTATGGAAAAAATAAATTTTTAAAATCACTATAAATACTTTAAATATTTAAATCATAAACTAGCTTTTGTAAATATCAAGATTTATTAATAAACAAATTTTTACATTTCGTAAAATATTAAACCAAAATTTCCAAATCACCATTTATTTGTAAACGATAAATAAAATAACCTTTTTTTATACAAAAATAAAAATATTATAAAATTTATAATAAAATATTTTTTTTCTAACATATGTACCTCGACACATATTCGCACTCGTCGAGCAATTACAAAAATAAAATTTTATGCGCGACGTAAAATACGACTACGCGACGTACAATAACAAATTTTAAATCAGTACCAAAATAAAATAAAAATCAGTAGAAATTTAGGGGCTTTACATCCTACCCAACTTAAAAGAATTTTGTCCTCGAAATTTAGAAAAAATTAGGGTAGGTAGGGCGAAGGAGATAGAAGCAGTATAATCGATAAAAATTTGATTTATATTGAACAAAAGGTAATCAATTGTTTGATGAGAATGAAACGATATTTCAATGGCAATACGTCTTTTGATCGACTAAAATTTTTGATGGTTTTAGATTTCGATCATGACAATCAATCAGTGTCTAGCTCGATCAATCTTAACATTTTCCTTAAAAAGGGCAACCTCATAAGTAGGTAATAAACTCCTTAATCCTTGTCATCGTCAATATTCATGAAATCTCTCTTATCATAAATCGTTCTATAAAAAAAAAAATTTCGTTCTACGTCCCCTTAAACAAAACTAATATGATTCACATTGTACTCAAATTTTCTCTAACTCGTCATAGAATTTCAAATAGTCTTAATTTGAATACCGTAATCTTCTATTATACTAGCTCACGTATATCTTCCCAAGTTATAATTTCCTATTAAAATTCTAAACCTTCAATCAATTGGCCCAAGTAGAAATTGAAAAATCTCTTTACTACAATTTTATTGGTCCATGTATGTTGCCTCTATTGGTATCAAAAATAAAGTCCGTCTTCAATGCTCGATAATCTCGAAAACTAGCAGTATACCTTCATAAAAATTTTATCATCATATTTAAGAAATTTCTAAAATATTCATTAGTCTCTCTCGAAATTGGAATTTAACAATCTCCTCTTTTTGATGAAGACTCGTCTTAACTTCTTATTCATAATCATTTTAGAACTTAATCAAAAATATAAAGGTTTTTTTTCTTCAACAATTGGTTATCCTTGGAAAATAATATCATCATAACGTCAACATTGTCTTTATCAAAAATTGCATCCATAAATTTTATATATATATCTGGTTCTTAAACCACCAACACTTTAGAAGATTTTCCACTCGACTATATAGTTACCTTAAAACAAAATTTGAAATTCGCGAAGTCTATTTATCCTCGAGTGTTTTATCATAACATAATATATCATTCCTTACCTCATTGATTCGGTTTTATTGCACATTTTATTCACGTCCCATCTATACCTCATAATCTCGTAGTTAGCTTAACCACTGCATTATTTATCCATGTTGTCGGGTTCTCCAATCTAACCTCTACTAACCCAAGATTGTCATGATCACATTTTTCTTTGAGCAAGGAAATCATAACATGAGCGAAGTTGCATAAACAATAGAGGAATCAAGGTAAAATATGACAAGCAATTTAGTAAAAAGGAAAAAAAGAGTAAGGGTTGCAATATTGAAGAGCGAAAGATGTTATGTGTCTAAGTAAGATAAGACATTAAAATAAATGACAAGGGTTAAGCAGTCAAGATAAAACACAAGGTTAAGCATTTAACGGATTTAGCAGATCGTAATTGGGCCGAAGATTTGAGTCGAGATTGAGTCCCAATATATAGTCAAAAGTATATTGGTTCCATAGTATAGGTTATAGTTAGTCTTTATGGCCCGAAAGTCGTACCATAAAAATAGAGTACAAGGGGACATATTTTAGTGGGACATGATATACCTACATGAAGGTGAGCTCGTCTAGGTCTTGTATGTAAAATTTGTTGGAAGAAAAAGTCTAGTATTGTGCTCCAAATATCAAAGTCACGATAGGGAACGTCAATAGGTCTAGAATAGAAAGTGGGAGTTCATAAGGTGACATTTACGCAAAAATAAGATGGATCCAGTTAAAGCACGAAATAAAGATAATTAGGAATCTCGTAGGTCAAGTTAAAATAAGCTAGAGCACAGTTTCTAGAGAGAAATTAGTCTCCTAGATGAGGGTATGGTCAAGGGGAGGGTTCTAATCACTTCTAAGTTCCAAACAATTAGATGGTCATAAATAAAGATCTAGATTTGGGGGAAGGTCGAGTAAGTCAAAGATATGTTCATCGGTTTGGTCGATGACTAATTACACTTGAGTATATGCAATATTATAGTCATAGGTGACATGGCAATCTAATTGGAATACTTCTATCTCACTAGGGGACCTTGCCTGTTTCTTGGTCCTTCACCAATATTTGTTCTAATCTAAAATTTTAAGTTCCTCAAAATTTCTCAATAAAATTTTCAAGATACTTCGCCAATATTTTAATTATCTTAGACTGTCAGCTATAAAAATTTTAAATCTCTAGTCAATCTCGAACAATCCTCGTAATTCACAAATCGAATAAATAAATTCATCATCATTTTTTTTTCCAAACCTTAAGCTCGTCGTTTAATAAGTTTATCAACCGAATTTCATACTACAAAATGGAACATTTAATTAACTCTCGAATTTAATCATATATCCTTCAAATGTGTCTATCTAGCTTCCAATAAGTCACAACTACTCTTCAAAAGTAATTCTCCTTCTCTTCTCTTTTTTTTTCTCAAAATTTAAATATCCATAATCAAGGCTTTAAACTCGAAATCTAAATAACTTTATAAATCATAAATCATATGAGCAAATTTTTAAATATTTAAACTTTCCTTTAAAGTCGATTTCATATCTTCCAAAATATTTTAAACCAAACCTTTTTACCATCATCTTCTTCAAACTCAAAATTAAATAAATTTAAAAATTCATATGACTCATTTTAAAACCTCAAGCTCTCTAATAACCCATAAATCCTAAACCCTCCATATTCTCTTATGATTTAAAACTCTTTTAAAAACTTTTACAATCCAATACTTGAACTCAACGTAAATCATGTGTCACAATTCAAAGATGTTTTCCATTTAGTTTCATATCCCAATAAATCATAAACTATTTTACAATTTCTAAAAATCATTAATCATAAATTTGTTTTCGCGATCTAGCTGTCCTCTTGTGTATACCACCTTGTAATAGCAAAATAAAATTCCAACTATCCATTGAAAGCGAAAAATATGCTACTACCCAACTTGAAATTAACTAATCCTTAAAATCATACTTTCTAGAAAATAAATTCCTTTATAACTCAAATAAAATTCCAATGCATATTAATTGTCAATGTAACCTTCTAGCCATATGTTTGACCTATGAGCATATACTAGTGTAGTCATCTTACTTAACACGATACTAAGAATTTACGGTGGAAGGAGTCAAGCAAGATGCAAATCAAGGAGGTCGAACGAGAGTTCGGAATTTGAAGTCAAGGAAGGAAGTTAAGTAGGTGGATGAGATTCTAAACTCTAATCCTATATTGCAGGTTCGTTTGGTTCAATCATGTAACCGAAACGGCAAACTAGACCTGCATGGGCCACCACAAAAATATGTAACGCCCCAGTCCCAAAATACGTAGGACTAGAACGTAATCATGCTAGCTGTATACATACGAAGTATGTGGACCATCGTATATATACATAAGCTGTAAAATGCAGTAACCAAGGTACTAAATCTCATCCACAAGAAATAATAATGATATAAAAGTAATATTGAATCTGTCATGTATACAATCGTTGGGCGGAGACAAAGTCCACTACCAACTAATTTTTAATAAACACGAAATATACAAGGAAAGCAATTTAGTAGAGCAAGGAGATGACGATCCAAGCGCAACATCTCGATGAATAGAGTGCAAGTCATGGCCTTAGCTAGAGCACCTGCAGAAATCATAAGAGCACACACCTGGCGAGATAACCAGGTCCTCAGAGGGACGTAACAAGATACATCAACATGCCATATAATACTGAATATAAAATATGCCACAATCAAAGAAAGTGACAAGACACTATAAGGTAATCTATCCAAACTAAAGTGAACATGCAGTGAGAATAAACCTTTTGCCACATGGGCCCTGGCTGTAAATGGGATCTGGTATAGTCCCCACTTGGGCACCAGTGACCGAGAGCATGACGTTCAAAAACGACAGTGGCCAACCTGAGAGGCTCATACCCGTATCTCCAGCGGAGCTTCCGGGTTACAAGGGAAGTGCAATAGAAGCCCAAACGATAAGGAAATGTTCTTTCCACCCAATGTACCTATCATGTCGTATCCACAACCATGTCAAACTACTAACCGTCAAGTCTTCTAACACACAACTATTGACAGTTAGACCTAACGCACGTCCTGCACGTATCAGTGATCAGCCAACACGCAAGTCCGTAGGCTATATGCTACTCATAACTCACACATCTCGTGGCACAACAGTGTCAAAGTCTTTGCAATGTACTAAGCTAGTGGTAGTCCCTTAACTCTAAGTCCATATACAATCAAAGGTAAATAACAAGGTACAACTAATATCACTGAGCAGGCAGTAACCAAGAACTAGAAATAAATGAACAGTAATATGTAATAAATAAAATACAACTAATTTATAAACAATAAATTGTGGCAAGGTATCTTGCCTGGGGTGTCGCCTGGTGGTGCGATGTTCCGACAAGTCTTGATTGTCCGTAAGCCATGTTCGATGAGTAAGGGTACGAATCCACAAGAAAATAGGAAGCATGATTTGGTCACGATTAATGGTGGTAGTCGAGAAAAATTAGTGTAGAGAGTTACGTACCATATTTTTAGAAAGTATTTATAATACCAGAAACTAACCTTATTAATAAAAATATATTTTTAGACTAATACTTTAGAAAATAAAACTCGTTTTTAAGCAAATATTATAGTTTTGTAAAAATAGTTTATAGAGAAAAACTAGTAGTTAAAAGTAATAGCTATTTGTAATATATACAGATTTTGTAGAAAGCAAATCTTTTCCTTAGTCAAAATTACTTTAATAAATTTTTAGAAAAATATTGCCTATTTATTTAATAAAAACAATTTAATATAAAGTCATAATTATAACAAAAGTTTTTAATATATTAATAATACTAATAACAATACTAATAACAATAATACTAATAATAAAAATAATAACAGTAATGGTATTAATAATAATGATAATAATAATAATAATTATAATAATAATAATAATAAATATAATGATAATGAATAATCATAATAGTATTAAAAAACTGAACTCATCAGTTCTATTATAATAGTATTAATGATAATGAATAAAACTGAACTCCTCAGTTCTCTTCCCACACCCAATTGTTCAGCGAGAGGGAGAGTGAGAGAGAACAGTGAGAGGAAGAGGGATTTGGGAGGGTTCTCACCTCGGGGCGGTCGGCCGACGTAGTCGCCGGCGGCGAAGCGCGAAAAAGGGTGGCGACCGGGGTTTCGTGGTGGGACGCGGCGTCGGAAAGAGGAACGACGGGCGGAGAAGCCGGAGCGGCGCTGGAGAGGAGGTGGAGATGGTTGGGGGTTCTCCGGGGCGTCGGTGGCTTCGGTTGGGGGAGCTGGTGCGCGTGAGGGCGGCGGTTCCGGTCGGGAACCGCTGCGGTGGCGGACACGGCGGAGAGAGGGGGTGGCGAGTTCCAGATCTACGTAGACACGGTGGGACATCTGCGCACGGAGGCGGAGGACAGACGCCGGCGGCCCTGGGCGCCGGCGTGGAAGTCTGAGCGGCTGCTCATCTCATCGATCCACGCGATAGATGGGGCGGCTCTTGACCGGTACATGGGTGTGCTGCCACCTGGAGCGGCGGTGACTCGGTGGGCCGCTCGGAGTTTGGCGGAGAGGGAGTCGCACGGTGGAGCGGTGGCTGTACGCGTTCGTGGTGGCGCTGACTCGTCGGCGGAGTGCACAAACGTAGGCGCTGGCTAGGAGAGCGGATCCGGCGCTGGCGGTTCGGCCCAACGGTGCGGCGAGGCAAGGTAAGGTTTTCCTCCCTTTCCTACTTTGTTCTGGTGGTGTTGTCTCGGATTTTAGGGGCGGTGCCGGCCGTGGCGGGGTGGTGTGGTTGTTGTGATGCCGAAGTGGGGGTTTTGGTGGTAGTGATTTCTGTGTTGGTATTGTGTCGACAGGGAGAGGGTTGGCGGCAGATGGCTGGGCTGGTAGTCGGGAAGGAGGGGTGATGGTGAAGGTGATGGTAATGGTCGATGGTGGTGACAATGATCGGGATGATGATGGTGACGGAGACGGGTGGTGGGGATGCTTGGTGATGGCGTCAGGGGTGTTGGCCATGGTGGTTGGCGGTGGAGTTGGTGGCTTGGCAGTAGAGTCGGAACGGTGGCGATGCGAAAATTGGGATTAGGTTTTGGCGTGTCGGGTTGTGTCCTGCATGACACGGGACAGTGTAGATGTTCGGGGTTGTCGGACACGAGAAGAACCATGTATGTGTACTAAAAAAATATAGTGGATATGATCTAGACACGGACACGATACACAATGGGGTGGAAATTGTGGAATTTGCTGGAGGAGTACCTCTCCTTTTATAGGTGGTGGGAATACCCAGTTAGATAAACATTAGGATTTATTTAAATCCTAATTAGATAATCATCATGTGATTAAATAGATTTAAAGCCAATTCAAATCAAATCCAAATCCAAATTAATTCCATACTTAATTTAAAATATTTTTAAATAAAGTAAACAAGATCTCAAATATTAAGTAAACAAGATCTCAAATATTATTTTCATAGTTAAATATTTATGGAAAAAATAAATTTCGAAAATCACTATAAATACTTTAAATATTTAAATCATAAACTAGCTTTTGTAAATATCAAGATTTATTAATAAACAAATTTTTATATTTCGCAAAATATTAAACCAAAATTTCCAAATCACCATTTATTTGTAAACGATAAATAAAATAACCTTTTTTATACAAAAATAAAAATATTATAAAATTTATAATAAATTTTTTTTTCTAACATATGTACCTCGACACATATTTGCACTCGTCGAGCAATTACAAAAATAAAATTTTGTGCGCGACGTAAAATACGACTACGCGACGTACAATAACAAATTTTAAATCAGTACCAAAATAAAATAAAAATCAGTAGAAATTTAGGGGCTTTACAGTCTTGGATGTGACTCCACTCGGCATAGGGTGGGAAGAACAGTTCCTTGATGTATGGGCCACATATTAATTGTTATTGTACCTAAAGCTCCGTTGGAGACGCACGTTCACCTATTATTACTTATTCCCTCTGACGTTCATGGAGCGTTATGGACGTTTTCTTACTGATTCCCTCTGACGTTCACCGAACATTATGGACGGAGACGACAGGTTCCCGAAGGAAGGGATGATGCTACTGCTATACAGCCCGAGTGCCCATATGTGAAGGATTGTTCTTTATTACATATTCACTATAGTACGGTTAGGTACCCTATTGCATGCATCCCTTATTTTCTATTATATATCACAGTTTATATGGCATGGTATTTTTTAGTATCTTGTTACGTCCCTTTGAGGACCTAGTTATCTCTCCAGGATTAGAAGATTTCCCACAGGAGTACGGAGCGGCATTGGATCCATCTTTTGTGGGCAACGAGGCATTTCCCTTTGACATTTAGCTCTATTCTTATCTTCGAGGATTATTGAGACTATGTAGTGGACTATCTTATGTTCTTTCATTTACTTTCTATTTTACGGAGGTTGGACTCCGATCTTTGTGGCTATTTTAAATAGCTGTTTGGAGTGGGTATGTCCACCCGGCTATCTTTTGATGCATTATTTAGTAGACTCTCTTTTCTTTTGTGTTGAGCTGTGATGAGATTAGATAATTATATTCTGGCCTTTGATTTTATTATATATATACAGCTTATGTACGTATACGAGGATTTCATATATTGGAGTATTCTTCGTATCTATGCAGCTGGCATGTTGTATACTTGGTCCTAAGTATTTTGGGACTGGGGCGTTACACTACGACCATAAAAAGAGTCAAACCAAAGGTCCAAAAATTCCTTGTCGGGAAAGAGATCGGAATCATAATCATCGGATCCCGTTGGTCTAGCTGGACTAAAGACATTAGTAGAAACATAGTCAGAAGAGGATGATCCTGCATGTGGGAATCAACCTTTCTCTTTTGGTGCTTAGGTGCCATAGATGGGAAGGAGAGGATATTGAAATACCTTCGAAGAGGAGGAAGAAGATGGAGAAGAATGGCCCACTAGACTCTTGAAAAGCTCGAATGGAAGGAGGAGGAAGAGTTTTAGGGACTATTGCAGGGTTTTTCTTGGTTGAAGGATGAGAAAAAGTTGAAGGAAGAAGAGGATTATATAGGGCTATGGCCGGCTGTTCGGTTCTGGAATCTGAACAGCGCCGACCGAACTCGGTCCGAACTCGGTCAGAGTTCGGTCCGAGTTCGACTGCTTGTATTTCCAATGCCATAAATGCAGTATTTTTTTAAAAATTTGAATTTATAACTATTGTACTTCTCCATTTAATAACTTCTATTACTTTGGGTTAGCTGTAGGGACCGGATCCCAGCTATTGGTAGTCCTATGACTAGTACACCGTGTCGCTTCAGACTATTTACACCTGTATGACAGAAGGACCCTTTCGGCTTATACCTAAAATAATTTTCGTTAAATAAATTATGAACTTTCGAGTTACAAAAATAAATTTAATAAACATACTACATTATGAATCTGAAAATTCAAGTATGCCGAGCTCTCGCCTCATAATGTTAAATCGGTCTTCAGCCAGTGGTTTTGTGAAAATGTCTGCTAGTTGATGATCTGTGTCAATAAACTCTAAGCAGATGTCCCCGTGCTATTGGTGATCACGTAAAAAGTAATCACGAATCTCAATGTATTTTGTGCATGAGTGACATACAGGGTTCTTAGTCAGGTTAATAGTGCTAGTGTTATCACAATAAATGGGAATCTTAGTGTAGTGCAGATTGTAGTCTTCTTGGGTTTGCTTCATCCATAAAATTTGAGCACAACAACGTCCTGTGGCGATATACTCAGCCTCAGTAGTTGATAATGCTACAGAATTTTGCTTCTTGCTAAACCCTGAGACTAAGTCCTTTCCTATGAAATGATACGTACCGCTGGTACTTTTACGGTCTACTTTGTATCCTGTAAAATTTGCATCCAAGTAACCTATCAGGACAAAGGATTTGGTTTTAGGATACCACAAGCCGACTGTAGAAGTTGCCTTAAGGTATCGGAAGATACGCTTAACGGCACTTAGGTAAGATTCCTTAGGATTTGCTTGGTATCGTGCATAGATGCGAATACTGAACACAATATCAGGATGACTAGTATTTAAATATAAAAAGCTACCAATCATACCTCGATACTTACGCTGGTCGACAGGTTTGCCACTTTCATCAGTGTCAAGCTTTATAGATGTAGCCATTGGAGTTCCAATAGGCTTTATATTATCGAAGTCGTACTTTTTCAGTATGTCCTTCGTATACTTGGCTTGATTGATGAATGTTCGCTTTGTGTGTTGTTTGATCTGCAGTCCTAGGAAAAAGTTCAGCCCTCCCATCATACTCATCTCAAATTCACTCTGTATAAACTTAGCAAACTCTTAACAAAGTTTTTCATTAGTAGAACCGAATATAATGTCATCAACATATATTTGTACAGGAAGAATGTCATCACCTAAAGATTTGATAAACAAAGTGGTATCAACTCTTCTTTTTGAAAAACCATTATCAAGTATGAAGGTACTTAGGCGTTCATACCAAGCACAAGGTGCTTGTTTGATTCCATAGAGTGCTTTCTTAAGCTTGAAGACGTGATCAGGTTTTTGAAAATCTTCAAAGCCAGGGGTCGTTTCACAAAAACTTTTTTCTTTTAGAAATCCGTTCAAAAATGCACTTTTCACGTCCATTTGAAATAATTTAAAATCATTAAAACATGCAAATGCACAAAACATACGAATAACTTCTAGTCTAGTAACAGGAGCTTATGTCTCGTCATAATCAATACATTCTTCTTGATTATAACCTTGTGCCACTAGATGTGCTTTGTCGCGTAGAACTTGTCCATCTTCACTTAGTTTATTTTGGAACACCCATTTGGTACCAATTATCGATTGACCAATAGGTTTAGGAACGAGTTCCCAAACTTTGTTTCTCTCAAATTGATTAAGTTCCTCTTGCTTGACATTAATCCAAAACTCATCAGTAAAGGCATCTTCTATATTCTTAGGTTCTATTTGAGAAATGAAAGCTACATTTGCTACTATTTCAAAATCTCTAGGAGAGGAACGTGTACTTACACCTTTTGATACATCACCTATAATGAGTGTCTCTGGATGATCTAGTAAAAACTTCAATGATTCAAATTTATGAGTCAGATCTTCCACAGGACTCTTATCGGTTTTTGCTTGTACACCTTTATCATCACTACCGCTAGATCTGTGATTATTGAGCTCATCAAAAGTAACATTAATAGATTCTTCAAGAATCATAGGCCTTTTATTAAAAATTCTATATCCCTTACTCTTAGCAGCATATCCGAGAAATATTCCTTCATCTGCTTTAGAGTTGAACTTACCCAAGTTGTCCTTGGTATTCAGGATAAAACAACGACATCCAAAAACTTTAAAATAAGAAATGTTTAGAATCCTTCCAAACCAAAGTTCATTAGGTGTTTTCTTCGAGATGGATCGAATTAACACCATATTTAAAACATGACAGGCTGTGCTAACAGCTTCTGTCCAAAAATATTTAGAAAGATTATGCTGATTCAGCATGACTCTAGCCATCTCGCTTAGAGTACGATTCTTTCGCTCCATAACACCATTCTGTTGAGGAGTTCTAGGACAAAAAAATTTATGGTAGTACCTTCTATCATCATAAAACTTTTTGAAATCAGTATTTACGAATTTGTCACCATGATCACTTCGGATACAAGTAATCATGAAGCCTTTTCCGTTTTATACCTTCTTACAAAATAACTAAAATTCAAAAATAGCATCACTTTTGTTTGATAAAAAATAAACCCAAGTAAAATGAGAGAAATCATCAACAATAACAAAAGCGTAGAGCTTACCGCCAAGACTAGCGACTCTACTAGGACCAAATAAATCCATATGTGTCAACTACAAAGGTCTAGAAGTACTTACAGCATTGATGGATTTAAATGTAGACCTATGTGCTTTATTCTTTTGACTGTCAGAATATACCATATCTCTATTAAATGGAATATTGGGAAGTCCTTTTACCAGCTTCTTAGTGCTCAGTCGTGAGATAGTATCCATATTTGTATGTCCTAGTCTCATATGCCATAGCCAACTTTCATCTAGATTACCTACTAGGCATCTTCCTGCATTATTAGTACTCTCCAGAAAGAAAACATAAATATTGTCTTCTCCAATCCCTTCATATACGAGATTACCGGATGACATATCATATATGGTACATTTGTCTTTTACAAAGTTGATACCATAACCATTATCAGCCAAATGACTTATGCTTAGTAGGTTAGGTTTCAATTCTGTAACTAGACAAACGTCTTTTATTACAGGATAAGGAGATATACCAACAGTGCAATTTCTAATGATATCACCTCTCAAATTATTTTTGAAGGAAACGTATCCTTCTTTCTTCATCGATAGCGTGGCGAACAAAGATGCATCACCAGTCATGTGCCGCGAACATCCGCTATCGAGGATCCACTTACTTTTAGCATTAGAGGATTGAGGGTCCACCTATAAAACAAGTAGATGAATCCTTTGGTACCCATTTACTAAACGGTCCATATTGATTAGTCTTAGGTCTCCAAAATAAAGTACAATTGTCAACAAGTTTCCTTTGCTAAATATTATTGTGATATGTGTCCATGAGTACCACAATATATGCAAGTGAGTTTAGAAACAGTGGTAGTTAAAACTGTGTTGACATGCCTATTTGGTTTCTTTGAAAACCTATAAGTGAAAGCATGGTGATAATCGTGTTTCTTTCGTGCTTTCTGAGTTTTAGTCCTTTTAGATGTATACTTAGTGTAACACCCCTGAATTTTTGAATTATTTTTTATTATTTATTTGATTTAAATAGAATTTTATGGAATTTATGAGTATTTTTTTAAATTAAATTATTATTAAATATGACCTTAGCCATTGCTTAGTTTTGGAGCACAAGACGTCTAGGAATTGTGGCACAGATGATATAGCAGTGAGCCTTGACTAGTGTATTAGCCATGCTAAGGTAGGCCTAGCCATAGTGATGCCCGAACTAGAAAAACCAGGCCAAGTTGTGGAAAGACTCATTTAAATTATTTAATTAGTTATTAATTAATATATTGATTTTTTTTGATGATGCGGTTCTACCCAATCAGCCCAAACCAGACCCGAACCATATCCAAGCCTATGTAGGCATATAGTGAGACCAAAGACGGCCATATAGACATATTTTATGTGTCTAAATATTTCTTAAATTATTTTAGAATTTGATATTGTATTTCTGTTTATTAAATATTGTACAATATTGGTATTAATATTATTAAATAGGTGTTTGGCAATATTTGTACAATCTTCTGGACCCGAATAAGGAGTGTAGTATAAGTTCACTAAAAATACCCACTGGGTGATTTTTATTATTTTATTATTATTAAAGTGATTTTTGTGATTAAATAATCATCATTACTATTATTAGATATTATTAATTGATTTTATCGCCAATTGAGTTGTTATACATATGTATAGATATTTAAATAAATTAATTATAAGGATAGATAATATTAAGATTTTTTTTGAGATTTTATTGGGTGTATTTAGATATATACATATCAGTATATATGCATATTAGGATATACCTATTATATATATATAGAAAAAGAGATTAAGAAAAAAGTATTTGTGAACAGTGCTAAGCACTGTTCACTCTCCCCCTCCCCCAAGCTTGGCCCAAACCCGACTGTGCAATTTTTTTTTGAGTATTTGATCGATTGGAAATCGATCAAATACGAATCTTTTAAATCCAAAATTTTTCCTACCCCAACCTAATCCAATTCTCTGCTGTATTGTTTCGAATCCCATTTGAAATCGAATCAAATTCGACTTTAAATCGGATTTAAAACTGAGAACTGAGTATATATATACTTCGGTGTTCCTTAGGGAAATTCGTGAGAACCTGATTCCCTACCCAAAGAAACCCTCTTCCTCGACCTTGGACGACCCCTGCGCGCCTTCCTCGACGCCTGCACTGCCGCGCCACTGCCTGCAACCGCCGCCGTCCGTCGTCAAACGCCGGAGCAACCTGTGCGGAAACAGGGGACACAGCCGCAGCCAGGTACCCTTGTTCGTACCCTGTTTTCTTCCTCGATACTCGACCGTTTTACGAACCGTAATTTTTTACATAGAGCCTAGTTGACCCTCTTCCAAACGCAATAAATAGATTAGTATATTTTGGTCTGCACAGCACGGGAAATCTCCTGGAAGTTTAGTAAAAACACTGTCATGTTGACAGATTTTAGAACCCGAACACCACATGTTTGTCGTCACTTTGCAACCAGAATGATGTGAATCGTTAAAATTGATTTGAATAGAACTATAGACAACCTATACGAGATCGTATCCTTTTTTGTAGAATTATATTTAAGGTGATATACAGAAAATTATTCATGGTTAAAAATCAGGAAAAAACTTAGAAAACTGTTTTCGAAAACTTTGAAATTCTTCCTATACCACGTGCATCCCGCCAAACCGGGCGACTTGGTCGCGAACCGAAAGCATCGAAAGGTGCGTATAAACTTCGCGGACGTGTGGGCTTTGACGGAATTCAAATTGGTTGCGTGTGCACGACAAATTTGATGCGTATCCGTCAAGAATCACCGTATCGGCCTTTTTTGAAATTCTCCAATTACTTTGTGCACGTTCGTCAGATCGAGACGAAACTTACGCCAACAGGACCGTATCATTTTTCTGGTCCTATATGCCAAGTTTGGTCCGATTCTGAGACAGTTGTTCAGATCGCCGTTTTGCGGGCCCCACGATTCGATTCAACGGGCAATTTTGTGCACGGCTCATCGGAATCTAAAATTGGATATACCGTTGGGTTCGTATCATCAAAAAAAATCTGTAGACATATAGTTTGACGACTTTAGAGACCATTGACTTTGGCACGCTTTTCGGTGCAAAGCGGGTCGAACGGCGGACACCGTTTTGACCCAAAATTACCGTTTTACCCCTGTATCCAGAATTGGACTTATGGGTAGCCTATCCTAGCTATTTGGATTATCCTGGGAATGTTGGTAATGTCTGTTTCAGCATCCGAGGACCGTTGCAGGAGTTCAGCTTTTGCAGATAATTGATTTGACAGGTTATTTAGACGTGGTTGAGTCTACACCAGGCAAGTACACCTTGCCAAATTGTACAGTTTATTTTCATGCATTTCTATACTGTTATTTTTTTCAGTTATATTTCATTGTTTGTCATTCATGTTCATATTGGGGTCACTTTTTTATTTTACGTGCACGTTTCTTATTTGGTTATCTTATGCCATTATTGTTCCTTGTGAGTCTTGTGACGATTTTGACTAGTCTTCTATCTTCGTCCTTGAGCTTGATTTGACTTGACCTGTAGTTACGATTTATTGCTAGACATTGGCCCTGTTATCTCTGGGACTGGGAGCGTCCAATGGCGTTACGGTATTAGAGACTTCTTATCGACCTGTTATCCCGTCTCTAGGACCGGGAGTGTCCCATGGCATTACAGTAGTAGAGACTCATCTTTTGTCTCGAGGTCGGGAGTGTCCCATGGCGTTACGATATTGAGACGTCCTTATTGATCATTGTCTATTTCACTTTCTTCTGTCTACATGTTATTCACTGTACCGTAGGCTTGTATATTTTGTATCTTGCTAGTCCTCTGAGGACCGGTGATCTCTCCAGGCTTAGTTAGAGACGAGGACTACCCGGAGGTTTATGGTTTTGGAGTGGAGACTGGTGACACACCTTCGCAGGGGGACGAGATAGTGGCTGAAGACTTCTCTTGAGACATGTCTCTTCATTCATAGACTTGCTATTTTATTTTCTTTTTTTTCAGTGGACATGTAGTGGATTATGTATTTCTTTTACTGTGGTTTCGGGATGTTTTACCCATACAGTTACTTTCATATTTCACGTTGGACAGATTTCTTTATTAGTATCATTTTATTGGACTTGATATCTCGTATTTTATTTTCTGTGTGGATGAGATTAGCTGTGACCAGTGACTTGTATTATACTCTGGGTTGTTATCATGATTTACAGCTTAAGCATTTCGCTAACGGGATTACTTTGAGATTTGGCCCATTGGTGAAGTGTTGCGGGCATGTATCGTATTCTGGTCCTATACGTATTTTGGGACTGTGGTGTTACATATTTTTGTGGTGGCCCATGCAGGTCTACGTTAATCACTTCGGTTACGTTACTATACCGACGTGAGCCTGCGAATAGGATAGAAAAGACCCTTAGGATCTCATCCACATCTTTATATTGTTTCACGTCCTTGAACTCTATATTTTGACTTCGAAATTATTTCCTTGACATGCATCCTGCTTGATATCAATTTTCCTTTAAGCTTGTAAGTTTCGTTTGAGTGCAGTAAAATGGACCCACAAGCCAGTGACGAGAACCCCGACATCACCCCGCAGGGCGCTATAGTGACTCATGTTGACACGACCCCGCCACCGGTTGGAGGTTCTTCTACCCAACCTGACGATCCAGCAGCTTCGTACCCGTCGAAGGTCAGGAGAGACGACATCCTATCCATGCCAGTACTACCACCGATGCCATCGACGAAATTTCCCCAGCTTGGACAGACGATGGATCCCAGCAGCTTTTCTAGACCATCTACGTGATGATGCAAGCACAACAACAAGTTTAGTTGGAGGCCCAGCTGAGGTAGACGGAGCACATCGAGGATCGCATCGTATCAGCACTAGAGAGAGCCACTCCACCAGTTCTCCAAACGACAGGAACCATCGCAAACTTTCGCCAGTTGAAGCCAGACAAGTTCTCGGGCAAGGAGGAGCCCACCGAAGTTCATTAATGGCTCACCAACATTGAGCAACAATTGGAGGCAGCCGAGTTACCAAGAGATCGATGGATGATTGCCGTCAGGATGCAGCTGACCGGCAATGCGCACCACTGGTGGCTTACAGAGGAGAAAAGACTTGGGCAGGATAAGGTCACTTGGGAGGAGTTCTCCAAACTCTTCCAAGAGATGTTTATCCCTGCCACTTTCAAAGCAGAGCTTCGAAAACAATTCTTGTACCTCGAGCAAGGTAGCAGGACCGTGGAAGAATACAATGCCGAGTTTCTACGACTGAGCCACTTCGCACCTACATTGATCCAGACTGAAAAAGAGAAGGCCGAGAAATTCTACGAAGGACTGAGCTACAGACTGCAGGAGCTTATTGGGGCTGTAGCACCTACCACTTACTCTGAAGTTCTTACTGCAGCACGATGTTTAGAGCGAGTCCATCGGAAGGGAACCAGCGAAAAGCGACTACATCCAACAACACCATCAGCAAAAGCATCTTCAAGAGGACCTGAAAGACGCGTCGTCGCACACCAGCAACCAAGAGCAGCCCCATATCCAAATCTAGAACAGCCAACTTGTGAGTTATGTGAAAGAAAAAGACACCTTCAGAGAGACTGTCACCGAAGACTAAACCAATGCTTGAATTGTAGATCCACCCAGCATTTTGCACGAAACTGTCCGAATCCACGACCCGGGATGCAACCACCGTAACGACTCACTCAACCCGCAACACAAGGAGGATATCCACGAGGACAACTTCCCAACCAGGCAACGCAGTTCGAGCGGGCGAGACAACAGGCGGAAGCACCACGACAAGGATAGGCCTTTGCTATGAGGATTGAAGACGATGCGACAACACAAAGAGCAAGAGAAGGTAACAACTTAAGGCTTTTATGATAATGATAGAGAGTAGAATATTAGTTATGCTTGCTTGTTACATGTTTGCTTAGGAATAACAATAGAAACATAGCACACCTTATAGATCTTAGAACCATAGACCTTTTTTTTCTTCTATGGTAAGTGATTTTAATTTCGAGGACGAAATTCTTTTAACGGGGGTAGGATGTAACACCCCTGAATTTTTGAATTATTTTTTATTATTATTTGATTTAAATAGGATTTTATAGAATTTATGTGTATTTTTTTAAAATTAAATTATTATTAAATATGACCTTAGCCATTGTTGAGTTTTGGACAACAAGACGTCTAGGAATTGTGGCACAGATGATGTAGCAGTGAGCCTTGACTAGTGTATTAGCCATGCTAAGGTAGGTCTAGCCATAGTGATGCCCGAACTAGAAAAACCAGGCCAAGTTGTGGAAATACTCATTTAAATCATTTAATTAGTTATTAATTAATATATTGATTTTTTTGATGATCAGGTTCTACCCAATCAGCCCGAACCGGACCCGAACCATATCCAAGCCTATGTAGGCATATAGTGAGACCAAGGACGGCCGTGTAGACATATTTTATGTGTGCAAATATTTCTTAAATTATTTTAGAATTTGATATTGTATTTCTATTTATTAAATATTGTACAATATTGGTATTAATATTATTAAATAGGTGTTTGGCAATATTTGTACAATCTTCTGGACCGGAATAAGGAGTGTAGTATAAGTTCACTAAAAATAACCACTGGGTGATTTTTATTATTTTATTATTATTAAAGTGATTTTTGTGATTAATTAATCATCATTATTATTATTAGATATTATTAATTGATTTTATAGCCAAATGAGTTGTTATACATATGTATAGATATTTAAATAAATTAAGGGATTTTTTAAATTTCATCCCACTTATTAATATGACTTTGTACTTACATCCCACTTTTAGGATAGATAATATTAGGATTTTTTTTAGATTTTATTGGGTGTATTTAGATATATACATATCAGTATATATGCAAATTAGGATACCTATTATATATATATATATATATATATATATATATATATATAGAAAAAGAGATTAAAAAAAGTATTTGTGAACAGTGCTAAGCACTGTTCACTCTCCCCCTCCCCCAAGCTTGGCCCAAACCCGACTGTGCAAATTTATTTTTGAGTATTTGATCGATTGGAAATCGATCAAATATGAATCTTTTAAATCCAAAATTTTTCCTACCCCAATCTAATCCAATTCTCTGCCATATTGTTTAGAATCCCATTTGAAATCGAATCAAATTCGACTTTAAATCGAATTTAAAACTGAGAACTGAGTATATATATACTTCGGTGTTCCTTAGGGAAATTCGTGAGAACCCGATTCCCTGCCCAAAGAAAACCTCTTCCTCGACCTTGGACGACCCCCGCGCGCCTTCATCGACGCCTGCACTGCCGCGCCATCGCCTGTAACCCCCGCCGTCCGCCATCAAACGCCGGAGCAACCCGTGCGAAAACAGGGGACGCAGCCGCAGCCATGTACCCTTATTCCTACCCTGTTTTGTTCCTCGATACTCGACCGTTTTACGAACAGTAAATTTTTACATAGAGCCTAGTTGACCCTCTTCCAAACGTAATAAATAGATTAGTCTATTTTGGTCTGCACAGCACGGGAAATCTCCTGGAAGTTTAGTAAAAACTCTGTCATGTTGACAGATTTTAGAACCCGAACACCACATGTTTGTCGTCACTTTGCAACCAGAATGATGTGAATCGTTAAAATTGATTTGAACAGAACTACAGAAAACCTATACGAGATCGTATCCTTTTTTGTAGAATTATATTTAAGGTGTTATACAGAAAATTATTCATGGTTAAAAATCAGGAAAAAACTTAGAAAACTGTTTTCGAAAACTTTAAAATTCTTCCGATACCACGTGCGTCCCGCCAAACCGGGCGACTTGGTCACGAACCAAAAGCATCGAAAGGTGCGTATCGACTTTGCGGACGTGTGGGCTTTGACGGAATTCAAATTGGTTGCGTGTGCGCGACGAATTTGATGCGTATCCGTCAAAAATTACCGTATCGGCCTTTTTCAAAATTCTCTAATTACTTTGTGCACGTTCGTTAGATCGAGATAAAACTTGCGCCAATAGGACCATATCGTTTTTCTGGTCCTGTATGCCATGTTTGGTCCGATTCCAAGACAGTTGATCGGATCGCCGTTTCGCGGGTCCTACGATTCGATTCAACGGGCAATTTTGTGCACGGCTCATCGGAATCCAAAATTGGATATACCGTTGGGTTCGTATCATCAAAATAAATCCGTAGACATGTATTTTGACGACTTTAGAGACCATTGACTTTGGCACATTTTCGGTGCAAAGCGGGTCCAACGGCGGACCCCGTTTTGACCTAAAATTACCGTTTTACCCCTATTTCCAGAATTGGACTTATGGGTAGCCTATCCTAGCTATTTTGCTTATTCTGAGAATGTTGTTAATGTCTATTTCAGCATCCGAGGACCGTTGCAGGAGTTCAGCTTTCGCGGACAATTGATTTGACAGGTTATTTAGACGTAGTTGAGTCTACACCAGGCAAGTATACCTTGCCAAATTATACAGTTTATTTTCATGCATTTCTATACTGTTATTTCTTTTCAGTTATATTTTATTGTCTGTCATTCTTGTTCATATTGCAGTCACTTTCTTATTTTACGTGCACGTTTCTTATTTGGTTATCTTATGCCATTATTGTTCCTTGTGAGTCTTGTGACGATTTTGAATAGTCTTCTACCTTCGTACTTGAGCTTGATTTGACTTGACCTATAGTTACGATTGATTGCTAGACATTGGCCCTGTTATCTCTAGGACTGGGAGCGTCCAATGGCGTTACGAAATTAGAGACTTCTTATCGACCTGTTATCCCGTCTCTAGGATCGGGAGTGTCCCATGGCATTACGGTAGTAGAGACTCATCTTTTGTCTCGAGGTCGGGAGCGTCCCATGGCATTATGATATTGAGACGTCCTTATTGATCATTGTCTATTTCACTTTCTTCTGTCTGCATGTTATTCACTGTACCGTAGGCTTGTATATTATGTATCTTGCTAGTCCTCTGAGGACCTGGTGATCTCTCCAGGCTTAGTTAGAGACGAGGACTACCCGGAGGTTTATGGTTCTGGAGTGGAGACTGGTGACACACCTTCGCAGGGGGACGAGATAATGGCTGAAGACTTCTGTTGAGTCTTGTCTCTTCATTCATAGACTTGCTATTTTTTTTCTTTTTTTTCAGTGGACATGTAGTGGATTATGTATTTCTTTTACTGTGGTTTCGGGATGTTTTACCTGTACAGTTACTTTCATATTTAATGTTAGACAGATTTCTTTATTAGTATCATTTTATTGGACTTGATATCTCATGTTTTATTTTCTGTGTGGATGAGATTAGCTGTGACCTGTGACTTGTATTATACTCTGGGTTGTTATCATGATTTACAGCTTAAGCATTTCGCTAATGGGCTTACTTTCAGATTTGGCCCATTGGTGAAGTGTTGCGGGCATGTATCGTATCCTGGTCCTATACGTATTTTGGGACTGGGGCGTTACACTTAGCATTAGGACTAAACTTAGGCTGTGTCACAGGTATTGCCTATTTGCCTAACTTGATTTCTAAGTTTTTAGAAACCGCAAAAGACTCTTCATATTTAGCAGTCATGTCTGAGAGTCTTTGTTCTATGACTAAGTGCTTCTTCTTCTCTATGTCATATAACTCTTGTATTTTGACATAGTCTCTTTTTTTCTTATCAATTTTGAGGATAGCCTCATGATAGTCTACTTTGAGTTTGACTACCTCTTCCGTGTTACCGGTGGTAGATGTCTCTTTAATGTCTTCAATAAGACTAGACAGTCTAGCTATCTCGGTTGTGTATGCCTTAATCTCTTTTCGAGATTGCTTATACTTGTCAAGCATATTTTTGTGTTCTTCAAGAATTTCGCTAAAGGCATTTTCTAATTCATCGAAAGTAAAGTCATCATACAAAGGGTTTGAGGATAACTTATCAACAGCCATAAGACAGACATTGGCATTTCTGCAGGGTCTGTCTTCTTCCTCTGTATCACTGGCATCACTTTCATGCTAGATACTTGTGTTAGCATACTTTCGACTGGTTGTTGCTTTTCTGCTTGATCTTGATCTACGTATGGACTACTTTTCTTCGAAGTTGGACAGTCCTTCTTCATGTGCCCTGATTTCTTGCATCCAAAGCATATTGTTTCATCTTCATTGCTTTCTTGGATATCTCTCTTCCTTCTACTTGATTTCCCAAACTTTAGGAATTTTCTGAAGTTCTTCACTAGTAGGGCTTGTTCATCACCATTTGATGATTCTTTCTCAAAATCATTGCATGTAGATTTTCTGGCTTGAGCTTTAAAAGCGATAGACTTTTCTTTTGGGGTTACTTCTTCAAACTCTTGCAGATCAAGCTCATGGGTCATGAGCTTGCCCATCAGTGTTTCCAGAGACTTGGTGGTGAGATCGTTTCTTCTAATGATTGTTGTTGCCTTTGGGTTCCAGTTCTTGGTTAGGGTCCGTAGCACTTTTCTGTTCTTCTCATGATTACTGTAATCCTTACCAAGAGATTGCTAAGGATTAGTAATATCAAGAAAATGTGTGAACATCTGTGTAATTGACTCACCGAATTTTATCTTAAAAGATTCATACTCATGTGTTAGTCTACTGATTTTGGATTCCTTCACTTAGGAAGTACCTTTAAGAGTTACCTCAAGCAGTTTCCAAATCTCGTGAGATGTCTTACAAGTTGAAACTCTGTTGAATTCCGTTTTGTTAATTGTACAGAACAGTACGTTGATGGCACGAGCATCTAGACTAGCCTTTGCTTTTTCAGCCACTGTATATTTATCATAAGGCTTGTCTACAAGCAGGCCATCAACTACTGTAGGTGCCGGTTTCTTATAACCGTCAACAATTATAGACCAAAGATCAAAGTCAAGAGACTTTAAAAAGAAAGTCATCCGTGTTTTCCAGTAGGTATAAATAGTACCATCAAATAGTGGAGGTCTATTTATTGATTGCCCTTCACCGTTGAATATTGATTTTAGGGCTGCCATATATACTCTATGAGATTTGTTATATTATAATATAACCTCATTTGATACCAATTGTAGGACCGTTGAGCACCTCTAGAGGGGGAATGAATAGAGTGAGTGCGAGTGCAGCAGAAAATAATCACCAATTTTAAAATTATAAACAGATAACTATGGCAGTAAATAAGAGACAGTAAATAAATATAGCAAGAGATAGAGAGATCAAACTCAGTGACACAGCGATGTATACTGGTATCCCTCTGAGTGGACTAATCCAGTCTCACTCTTGCTCGATGTTAATCCACTAAGGCACAAGCTAATTGAGAGCTTGCAGTCGCTTACAACACCATGCTTGGAGACATGTGCTCGACGAACTTTACAACACCGTGCTTGGTGACGAGCGCACGACCGGCTCCACAACAGAGATAATTTATGTACTTTGAACAACCTCTTTATAACTCTTGAGAACGAAAGGACTCTAGATCGAAATAGATATTACTGACTTTTTGCTAAGAGGAGTGTAGGTGAGATATGAAAGATTTTGATCGGATGAAAACGCTTATTGAATAGAGAAGAGAAGATAAAATTGATTGAGTGATTTTGAATGACAAATTCTCTTCTATTTATACGTGTTTTCTGGGACCGAACTAGGGCAGAGTTCTGGTGCAAAGATTTCGCATATGAACTTTGTATGTAGATTTGGAGGCAACAAATATTTAAATTTAAACTGACCGAACTCGGCTTGAGTTCTGTCTAGGTAAAAGTGTTAAACATTTGTAAAATATTGTTGCAGAATGGAATTAAACTTTTTAGTAGATGGAATATGGATAGGTAGGCTGTATAGAAAAGTGGACTATGATTAAGCTAAGCCAGTATTGCCCAGTCGATCTTACAATTTATATCCTAGACTCAATAAAGATAAAATACATAATAAATTATAAAATGACTCGGACTAGATTACAAGAAAGTAAGCTTCAGACTGATGATTTACGTGCTTGATGATGCAGTAGTACGCTTGTTGATATTGATTTCACAAGACCTGAAATGATTAGCAGCAGTTCGTATATTTTGTGTATTGACTTAAGTTTATGTCGATTATTAAAATCGGGTGTGACCATGGAATGGGCCAACAAGATGTATATGTGGAATGTGAAAGCTTTAGATCGCTGGAAAATACTTTAGAAATAGATAGAGAGAAGAGTGCATGAGTGATTAGAATTGAAAAAATCTCTTGTATTTATAGGTGTTTCTCCTGACCGAACTCGGACAGAGTTCGAGCAGAGGTCAGATGTAAAGATCTCGCAAACGAACGTTGTATACAGATTTGGAGACAACTAAAATTTGAATTTGGGTTGACCGAACGCGGTCAGAGTTCTGTCTGAGTTGGTCACTTTAGAACACAGATTTTGGGTCCAAATTTGCATAGGATTTGTGGGCTATTTGGATATGTAGAGCTCTGAGAAATATGTAAGCTTTTCGAAAAAAGGATTGGAGTTAACCTAAGCCAGTAATATCCTATCGATTTTATATATATTTTCCTAGACTCAACAAAGGATAAAGTACAAAATAAATATAAAAATGACTCGATATGGATTCTATTACAATTGGCTTTTGGATATGACTTGAATGCTTGCTGTGGATGCAGTACGTTCTTCTTTGATATTAGTTTCACTGATCTGAAACGTTAGTAAGAGTTCGTATATTTTGCGTATCGACTTAAGTCGTCGTTGATTATCAAAATCAGGTGTGACCATTTGGCAATGGGCCAACAGCCTCCACGTGACACGAACTAAAAAAATTGTCTGGCCCTACAAGAGTTCCTCTCGACGGTCCAAAATCTCTACGGGCTCCTCTTCGTAGGACAGGCTCAGCCCCACAGTAATCTCGAAATGGTCCAGAATATGACTAGGATGTGACACATACCTCCTCACCTTAGATACACAGAACACGTCATGAACGCCTTCCAAAGTCTGTGGCAACGCAAGTCTGTACGCGACTTCTCCAACTCTCTCTAGAACGTCAAAAATGCCTTCCAATTTCTCAAAGTATATCTCTCCGGTCGAGGATATACAACAGATTTTAGAAGAGACTGAGCAAAAGGTGACCCAAGCAACCAATATTTTATACATATTGAAGAAGTTTGTCATAGATGCCATTATTAAATAAAAATAAAAATGGTGAGAAAAATAAAGGATAAACACAATACCATGAATAATCCTTAAATGTTGAAAAGGATAAATGCGATACCTCTAGCATAATGTAGAGTTTTTGATCTTATAGTACAAAACCCAAAAAGAATAAACATGGTAGGTTTAAATGGGTGTTTGTGAAGAATAAAGAGAGCCAAGTATAGAGAGAAATGTTAGTTCAAGGATTCAAGAAATAATCATGAGTATAATATAATGAAATATATTATCTGATCATGATAACCTACACGATAAGATATACACAAAATTCTTGAAGGATTTAAATTTTCAAGTATATTCTTGAAAGATTTTAAATTACTAAGTTATCCCCAAAGGATTTGCAAATGACCCACATGTGGAATAAAACCATCCAGAAGAATGTGATAACAATCCAAATGAATGTGACAGGTTCATTGAGTACATGTCTAGGAAAATATATAATGATGATTATAAATATAAATATACAATCATATTTAAGAAGAAATTTGTCATCTATGTGAACCCCCATTCCAAATTTCTAAAATTTTCATACTTTTTTGAGCATTTATGGAATTATATATTTTAAAAAATTCGAACTTCCATTAGGAATAGAAAACAATAACTACAAATTATTTGAATAGAATACATGAAAAGATGGCCAAATAAATAAAATAAACAAATTATATTTACCAATGAAGATAGTATATTTTAAATAACATATAATTAACTTATATATATATATATATATATATATATATTTTAAACAATATATTTTTTTTAAAAATATATATATATATATTTTAAGCAAAACGCATTTTATTGAAATAAAAGGTGGCTCTGAAAGAGCATTACAAGCAGGTACATGGTCCAGAACACAAAACGGACCTGTTAGACAAGGTAGAAAATAGTACGGGTATAAAATCAAAAGTTTGAAAATTTCGAAATCGAAATAACGAAAATTCTAAAACTGTAATCGAAATTTTGAAATTTCAAACTGAAATTTCAAAATATTGAAAAAGTGCGGAGGCTCTGCCCCATGTGCGAAACGCAGAGGTGGGTGGGCACGCGCTCCAATACAGGCACGCGGCCCGAGGAGGTGCGACGCCCAGCCCTAGGAAGGGTAGCGCTTTGCCCGATGGGGGGCACAGAGTACGAGGGGCCTCCAGCCACCCCTCCCCCCGGCGCGTAGACTAGAGCAAGGAGGGGGACGAGTGGTCCGGCGAGGAAGCCGGTCTGGAAGAGGAAAGGAGGGAGAGGAGGAATAAGGGGGAGGGAGCAGTTCGTCGGTCGGAAGAGAGGGGTCGCCGCGCTGAGAAGGGACGGGGGGGTCGACTCCGAGGGGGAGGGGGCAATCGCACCGAGAGGTCTCCGAAGGCGGCTGCTCCGGCGGGTTGGAGAGGAGCGGGGGCTCCGATGTGACGGAGGGGTCACGGCGGGAGGCCATCCCGACGGGAGGGAAGGGCAGGACGCGGTGGCGCGGCCTCCGGCGGAGACGAGCCCGGAGGGGACAGGTCGGGGCGGAGCGAAGGCCAGAGAACAACCACGTGGACGGGGGCGTTGGGCCCGAGGGGTGCGGCGCGCTGATCGAGATAGGGGGCGCGCTGGATGAAGGGGCGGGCTGCACGAGAGGGGCGTGCGTCCCGGAGAGAGGGCGCGCAGCCCGGGGCTCGAACAGGAGAGGCCATCCCGACGAAGGGGACGGCGGCGGGGGAGGCGACGGCCGGGAGGTCGGGAGAGGGGAGGGGGAAGCGATGTGGGCCCGACGACAGGGGTGCCGAGGCTTGATGAGGGAGGAGGAGGGGGAGGAGGCCCGAGCAGGGGAGCGGGGCGCGTCCTCAAGAGGGGCGGCCGCAGGCCTATCTTCGGGCGGGAGGAACCGCCAGCAAGCGACGGAGGGAGCGCCTAAGCTCCGAAGGCTGCGCCACCGTAGGCGAGGGAGCCCCGGCCAACGCCGGGGAGGCCAGGACTGGGAGGCCACCGATGGTAGGCGGCGCTGGGACTGAAGGGGGCGGAGGTGACGGAGCTGCCGGCAAGAACGGGCTGCCAACTGCAGGCTGCCGCCGAGCGGCCACTAGGGCCCAGGAGGGGGGCTCAAGGCAAGGAGGAGGGGTGCCACCAACGACGATGCCGGTGTGGCGACGACGCCGGAGGGGGGTGGGGAGGGGGGCCGCTGCGGGCGCTGTCGGAGGCGCCGGGGCCCAACTCAACGAGAGGAAACGTGGGGACGGGGGCGCAGCTAGAGGGGGCAACGCCGCAGGAGAAGCGACGATGGGCGGTGATCGGGGGCGGCCGAGGAGGGAGGAGGGAGGGGGAACGGCAACGGGGGTGGGCGGCACGCCAGCTGGGGGGCGCACGAACCTGGCGGAGGACCATCGCCCGGCTAATGCACGGTGGCAACAGCTGCAGGCGTCCCGCGGCATCTCCGGTGAGGGCGACGCCGGGGGCACGGCCGAAGTCGATGAGGAGGGAGAGGGCGACAGCACCTCGGGCAACAAGGGGGCTGCCAGGGAGAGGGGCCAGGAGACGCACGTCGCGAGGGCGGCAGAGGGAACAGGCCGGCGGCGGAGGCTTGCGCAGGCGGCCAGGGGGCGGCCCACTAAGGCGGCGCCCACCAGGGGTGCGGCCACCACGGGGGGTTCCACCCCAAGCCAGAGCCCCAAAGAGCAGGGCTGCTATTATTATATATATATATATATATATAATATAATATATACAGAGATATATATAATATATCTATATATTTTATATATATATATATATATATATATATATTTTTATTTTTTTTTATTTATATATATATATATATAATTTTATATATATAATATATATATATATAAATAAAAAAAATAAAAATATATATATATATATATATATATATATGATGATGATGATGATGGTGTAGATTTAA
The DNA here is from genome assembly GCA_029216955.1 of Iris pallida. Taxonomy (NCBI): domain Eukaryota; kingdom Viridiplantae; phylum Streptophyta; class Magnoliopsida; order Asparagales; family Iridaceae; genus Iris; species Iris pallida. The sequence goes on from JANAVB010007397.1 coordinate 18,116,669, forward strand.
TTAACCTGAAATACTTACATATTTAGAAGTTATAAAAGCAACTATAATCATAATGTATTAGGGATAAGAAGAATACTACTACGTTTGTAGATGAATACAATCCCCCTCATATTTTTCTCTCTCCTTGGTCCCCTCTCCCTATACTTGTATAGTATATACAAAATATAAGGGATAAAAAAATAACTTTATGAAATTTAAACTTATTCCAATCTTATCACCTACCCATCGTATCATAATTCAAGGCAATCATAAATAGCAACCATTACCAAGAAAGTTCAAAGACATTTTCCCTCTTCCTCTCACCTCTTATACTCGATACCTCCCTCAGGTTCCTATTATGCCAACCTAAGTAACACCCATAATGCAAGCCCTTCCCAATGGGACTCCTCATTGCCATGACCTCTAGTCACCTCGTCTATAGATTGTTTCTCATCGAAGACTACATGGATACCAGCATCTTCTATGTATAGCCAAAGTACCACATTTTGGGTTTTTTGGCCTTTTTTATTGGAAACTTTAGTCCCACATTGTTTGCCATTAAAATCTTTTGATGTAATTTCAATACAAACAGAACAGTGTTACAATGTAGGACTTAGACGTAGTCCTAGGAGTACACATTTGTTTATCTGGGTCCCTTCTACTGATGGAGCGAGTGGTAATGCGTTGACTCCGTTGACGATCTGACGATGGTTCTCGGTTCTCTGAAGATCTGGGTTGCTCTAGGTGCAGGGGCTTACGGAGAAGAAGAAGACGTTGAGTGTCTGTATCTGCCTCTCTCTATATGTTATTGATGGTTGTACGATGTGTCTCTGTTTGTATGTGTGTGTCAGAAGGAGATGATCCCTCTATTTATAGCTTTGCAGGCTGGCTACTCATGCGCGCATGTAGGATGCGCCTGTACGCGGGGACGCCACGTGGTGGTTGCTGATGGAGGTGCATAGGCGATGCGCTCTGATTGAGGAGTTGAACCCTTCTTATTACTGTCGTGGGCTGCAGCAAAGCTGACACGTAGCAATGGAGAAGATCTTTTAGTTGCCGAGATCGTGGGTGATTAGCACCCGTTCATAGGCTGAATCAAGTCAAAGGACGCGTGTCATAGGTCCATGGCTCGAAGATCTCAGATTTGGTGGGGAGTGATCTGATAGGATGCGCCTAGGATTGGGCGCATGAGGAGACTTTGGCTCACAACCTTTAGGAGTCACGAACCAGTCAGGGCGCATGGCTTTTGAGGTGCATGCGGGGCTTCAGTAGTGACTTTACTTCTGTCTTTTGGGATCAGAGAAAAAGTCTAAGGCGTACGGCTTTTGAGGCACATGTATAGATTTAGGCGTATGGCTGTGGAGGCACATACGAAATGGCTGGGCAGCCATATTGCTTATAACCGCCGGAGGAAAGTAATGATGATGCTGACGTCGGCGATGCTTCGTTTTCTGAAAAAGCTGTCAACTGTTCAGTCCTCGGGGGACATGCTGCCAACTCTGTCACTTTGGCATTAATTGTGTGATGGGGGACGAGCCTTCGAGTGGGCGCATTCATTTGTGCTCCACTAGGCACATGGGTCCGTGTTCACTAAGCCGCATGGATCTGTGCTTTGTTGGACGTATCCATATGGGGCACTTGGTGCTGATGGGTGCATCTGTTGTATGGTGCATCTTCATTGGTCCGTCTGTTGAGTTTTTCGAGTCATTAATGAATTTCTGACTTAGCTGAATTCGAAGGGGCAAATTCATCATCATGAATACAAGTTCATTGTACTAACTTCGGGAAGGTTGCCACTTGGCGCATGGGTTTGATTTGCCTTAGCCTGTAAATAGCAACAGTTTGAGAGAGTTTTATTGTCTCTCCCTTGACTTCTCGACGAAGATGGATTCGACTGATCCTCCTCCTTGGCAAGACGTTATACTGTGGGTGATGGTTCTCCTTGTTCGAAGAAGCTTTGACGGTGATCTCCTTTAGAAGATAAGAGCCCCAGGCAGGTAGATGCGCCTGTGCATTGACGAAGAAGTGATTCACTCTGACGGGGCAGGGTGATGCGCTGGAAGACAGGCACAATATGTTGCAACTGCTGGAATACAGACGGCCTTGGTGGTGGAGCCACTGTCTTGCGACAACAACAGTTGATGACGGCCGTAGCACAAGTGTGCCCCGTGAGGGGCGTATTATGCTTGTCGGTCGGCTCTCCTGATTGGCGTTTGTGAATGATCACATTACGTAAATCGTTAAAGGAGAGTGCCACCTTCACACCCCCATCAGGCGCATGGCAAGTCCAAGCGCCAGGGTGGTCAAGTGAGAGTGCCACCTTTACACCCCCATCAGGCACATAGCAAGGCCAAGCATCGGGGTGGTCAAGTGAATGTTGTGCCCCTTGATCCAACACCAAATAGGCGCTCAGATCAGTAGTAGGGGTACAACACTTAAGGTGACTTGAACGAACCTCGGACGCACAACCAGTAGAGGCGCGGGAGTTCAAGACCACAAGGTTTGCCTTGCTCGACTAGGTTACGAACGCAGTAGATGCGCCCCAGCGAGACAAGGACTTTGAAGGTCGGCTCGTTTCTGGCGCAGAAGTACCCGAGTCGACCTTTTACAGCTTACCATCAGCAGCGCGTATGATTATGAGTGCATGCTTCTGGTTTGCCGTCGGCATAGCACGTTTGAGGCGCATGGCCCGTGCCGCCTTGGACTTCTTCGTACCAGCCCGCTGGGACACATAGTACTCAGAGTCCAGATTATCCTCGCTATGACAGCGAGTGAAGAACTTGCAGCCAACCCAGACGAAGAGAAGAACTAGAACGGGCTCCCTGGAAATGGGCTCCCTTTTCTTTATTTATTTTGGTGCCCTTTATAAAGAAGGCAAGAGGGCTCTATATATAGAGTGGAATGATACCTCTCTTCTTCTCCTTTTCGATGTGGGATTAAAAGCAAGATCCCTTCTTTTTTATGCTTCTACAAGACCCCCTTCAAAGTTTTTAAAACTTTTGGACAAGTTTTGAAATACTTTGAACGAAAAGCATGACCAGTAGAGCTGTTTAGGTGTGACAATCCTATCAGAGGTAGTATGGACGTGATAGGTTTGGGTACTTCTACTGGAGAATTTATGTGGACTTATCATCCTTGGCGCACCTTGGTTTTAGGTACAGATAATAAGTTGAGAGAGAGAGAGAGAGAACTAACATAGTTACTCGGAGGTAGTATAGACATGGTAAATATGGGATTGATGGTAGAGCTTTCCTACTCAGAGGTGATATGGACGTGGTAGGAATGACTCTGGAAGGAGATACGCAGAACTACTCAGAGGTAATATGGACATGGAAGTTCTGCTGGGGATGTAATCCTTTACTTTTGAAAAAAGAATACAGAGTTTTTGTCGTGTGTTCATTTTTGCTGTTATGAACTTGATGATTTGTGTGGACCTATTATCTTTTGTGCACCTTGGTTTTTAGGTACAGATAATAAGTTCGAGAGAACCGACATGTTTGCTTGGAGGTGATGTGGACATGGCAAATATGGGATTCAACTGATAGAATCTTCCTACTCAGAGGTGTTATGGACGTGGTAGGAATGACTCTGGGGGGATACGCAGAACTACTCAGAGGTAATATAGACGTGGAAGTTCTGCGATCAATGTACGACAACGCAGGGGTTGTCTGTACGGGATATTTACTCAGAGGTAATGTAGACGTGGTAAACATGATGGGTAGCGTAGTCTTACGGAGTGTAAGGTTCCGCTTTGTAGGGTATATGGGAACAACTCAGAGGTAATGTGGACGTGGTTGTCCTTCTACTGGAAGATAGAACGCTATAGAACAGCTGGGTTCCAGAAGCGTAAGATTTTACGGGAGGTGTACGTGAGCCCTGATGATTGGGTCCACAGACTCCCTTGTTAGGTGGAGATAGAAGTACAAGTGTGAAGGATGTCAAGAGTAGTACTTCTTTAGGAACTTGCCATTGATGGGCATCATGAACAAGTCCCCATTGGAATTGGCGAGACGGTAGGCACCGTTTGAGTATACCGTCTCTATGATGAAAGGCCCCTCCCACATGGGCTCGAACTTTCCTAGTGTCTTGTGAGTCAACACCATCGGCCTCCTGACTGCCATAACTAGGTTGCCTACTCAGAAAGTCCTCTGCTTGACCTTCTTGTTGAAAGCCTGTGATATACGGGCTTGATAGAGTCCGATGCGTTGTTGGGCCAGGAGACATTTTTCGTCAAGTGCCTCCAATTCTCGCAGACGGTAACGTTGATTGTCTTCTTCTGTGAGTTGATTTGTGATCGCTACACGGAGTGAGGGTATCTGGATTTCGAGAGGCAGTACCGCTTCGCTCCCGTAGACCAGGAAAAATGGTGTGCTGCCCGTCGAGGTCCGTACTGTTGTGCGGTAGGCCCAAAGGCATTCGCCGAGCTTTTTATCCTAGTCGCATTTGTTGGATGACACAACTTTTTTGAATAGCTTAACGATAGTCTTGTTAAACGCCTCGGCCAATCCGTTTGCTGCCGGATTGTAGGCGGTTTATGCCACGTTTTGAATGCGATTCTTGGCACAGAATCTGCTGAAAACATGGCTGATGAACTGAGGACCGTTATCGTGGATAATCCTCCGAGGTACCCCAAAACGGTAGATGACATATTGCTTGATGAAGCTGACCACCCTAGAGCTCTTCACTTCTGCCAGTGGAACTGCTTCTGCCCATTTGGAGAAGTAGTCGGTGATGGCTAGGATGAAGCGGTGTCCCCTTGATGAAGGAAGGGTGATTGGTCATACAATATCCATACCCCAGGTTTCGAAGGGCCAGGAGGCGACCGTAGGATGTAATGGTTCTGATGGTGTATGGATGAAGTCAGCGTGAAGCTGGCACGCATGGCACTTTTTAGCATAGTCGACAGCGTCGGCTGCCATGGTTGGCCAATAGTAGCCCATACGTCGTAGTCGATCCTGCAACTTAGGGCCAGGTTGATGCACTACTAGGATAATAACTTTAGGCGACCAATGGTTTTTTGTTGCCTAAATACAAAATTAGTTACCTAAGATTTATCTCCACCAAATTTTTTGGTCGCAAGCATTGTTGCCTCAGGCTCCTGGCCCAAAGTCAAGGATGACTAATTAAGCATTTTAGTCGCTATAGATCTTTGGCTACTACAATGTTGCGAGAAAATTTCTTTGTCGTTCAAATGTTTTGGCGAAGAAGGCTTTGTCGCCCTAGGATGTAGGATATTTTTAGAGGGAAGGGCATGCCAATACCTTTGCCGACTAAAATAGTTGGCATAAGTAGTCCGTGGCGACTATATTTGGTTGCAATAGGTCATCTGTGGTGACTATCATTGGTCCCCCAAGGTTATCTGTGGCATCTATGATTTGTCGTAATATGTAGTGTGTGACGACTATCAATGGTCACCTAAGACAATTTGTGTCGACTATGATTGGTCGTAATAGGTAGTGTGGGGAGACTACTATTGACCGCTAAAGATAGTATATGACGACTATAATTAGCCACCTAAGACACTATCTGACGACTATGATTGGTCACAATAGGTATTATATGGAAACTACTATTGACCGCCAAAGATAGTTTGTTGCGACTATCATTGTTCACCTTTGACACTTTGTGGCGACAATGATTGGTCGCAATAGGTAGTGTTAAGAGACTATTATTGATTGTCAAAGGTAGTCTATGACAACTATCATTGGTCGCCTAAGACACTCTGCGGCAACTATAATTGGTCACAATAGCTAATGTGTGAAGACTACTATTAACCGCCAAAGATAGTTTGCAGTGAGTATCGTTGGCCACCCAAGAATTCTATTTATAGTTATATTTTATATGCTTCTTTTTGCCTATTATTGAACAAATATAAAATAGAAGAAACAAACACTTTGCAAAATGATCTTATTTTATTAAAACATATAGTTTGTACACCACAAACATTCAAGAACTACACAAAAAAACATTACTAAGTTGTAAAAAAATTCATAGAACATTGCTACAAAGTTGTAAATTTTTCTGTGATAAACTTAAGCTTGTTGTGACTGGACTTTAGGAAGGAAAGTCAGATAAACATTTCCTATTCTTGATATTCTTCTTGATAACCATTTCTCAAAGGCCCTCAACGCCTGTTCGTCAGAGACTTGATCCTTTATATGTCATCCCATCTGAAACAAAATAGAAAACAAATGATTATGTTATATATAACAAGCCAGAAATTATATAAGTTTAATTCACCCTAAATATTAAACAATTCAAAAATTATAGAACTTTAATTCACTCTATAGATTAAAAAAAATCCAAAAGTTCAACCAAAAAAATAATAGAACTTTATCCATTCTATAGATTAAAAACAAGTCAGAAAAGAAAATTGCTAATAAAAGGAGCCCTGGTTGTATGGTTGTGCAAACTAACTGGTGTATGGATCAGATTCAAGTAATACCAAGTTTATATTTATTTTCCATTCATGAATACAAGTACAAGTATGGATAAGATGATGAAGAACAATTAGAGGATACATGTCAGGAAATCAAGCATGAAAATTGATACACTATCCCATGTGGCATGAAAATTGTAAATCTTCATGTTAGCAATAAACTATTGACAAAAAGTATAAAAAATGACTTAATTTACCATATGGAAAGTAATAGAAGTTTACCAATGTTACTTCTGCTTCACCAACATTCTGATATGTGGGGACACAAAGAGTGATCAATCTATTCTATCATTGTTTCTGAAAAAGTAGAGTGGTCAATTATATACTGTAAAAGCAATCCTATGGAATAATGACATCCCAATACAACTATGTCAAATAATAAAGAAGATTTAGGAAACATACAGTAGGCAAAAAAACTAAAGGATATTTTGAACAAAATTACCAAGGGCAAGCATAGAAATAAACATTATGTGCATCAACAGTAAAAAAGGATTGTATAAAATCCAAAAAGAGTGACACAAATCTAAAATGCTACTTTTGTGTCATATCAATAAACAATCTTCATATATATTTTGTGCAAGCTCCTCCATATCATTAAACAATTTTCATACTACCTTTATATTTTCTTCTCTAAAGATTGGTCTTGATCATCGATCTGACAATTGTTCATTTTCAGAATCTTATCACAGTTAAGATGGCTACTGGCTCATGGCAGTTTTGGCTGCAGTGGCAGGTGCCATGAGCTTGATCATGAGCTAGGCTGGCTATGCCTCCATGATGCAGTTTGTCACTGTATAGTTCACATTCAATTCATGATGATCATAACAGGAGGAGGTCATAACTAAGGCTATCACTAACACAAACTTTCAAAATTCAAATGACCATCCTATGGATACGTATGAATGCAATTACAAGAAAATTTACAAGTTTCCTATATATAGCATGCATTGTATCTTCCAATCAAAATTTTAGCTTATTCTATAGTGATTTATGCTTTTTTATGTTGCATAGAACACAGAAAAAGAGATGAACAAGATACAGATACGAGATACTATGCATTTTCAGATAATTACCGTAGTAGTCACCTATACGAGATACTTTTAGATTTCTCATGAAAGATACAAAGACATTAAATGCCCATCACTAATCAACCTTGACATTACCGTAGCAGAACACAACGAGACATTACCTCGCTATATATTAGAATTCAAACTTCATGTTAAGATTTGGGAAGCTTCGTCAACTGGTTTGGAGAGTATACCAAAGGTATCTTGACGTCGAATCTATTGGTTTAGAGAGTAGACCATCTCTTCTCGATTGCTCAGATCCCTGCACCATTTACAAATAATCAAACCCTCCCTCAATAGATAAAATACCAAATAGAGAGAAAAAAAATCAAGAGAAGAGTCTCACAGCTCAACTATAAGGTCATGATGTTCATGTTGTGGCCCAACGTCCCTGTGAGTTCCAAACCTGATAATTTTTGGTACAAGAAGATAAATTAAAACATGAATGCAAATCTTGAACTTAAAAAAATGGGCATACACAAGAAATACAATCATTCGCTTAAAAAAATGGGTACTGCATAAGTATGATCCTTAGCTATACCGAAATCAAATACAAGATAGTTATATCATGGTTTCAGGAGATGAGAAAACTATCCGCCATTAACTAAAGAAAAATCTAAGTTCACTTGATATAGAAAATGTTAGTCCAGTCACCAGTCTTTACCATTAGTCTTTGGAGCAAATAGACTCCACCACTATGTACAAGATTAACCGTTCCTACCAGATTCAGATACTGATGTTAATGCTGGATTGGATGGCTATTATACTAAATTTTCCAGTGATCTAACCACATCCAATACAACAACAATACATCAATTAGCACCATCACATGAAAATGTTGGTCCATATTTTAGTTCCTTTATATTAGATGAATTTATTCTGGTATCTATGAAGTGCTTAGTAGGGCTAGTAAACGGCTGGCATTATCCCTTCCAATCCCATTCACTTAAGTGGAAAGGGAAAGATGATAACCAAATTCAAGGTTGTTTCTACACTGAGTGACTAGTGAATGTTCTTGGACAATTTATAGAGGCTTACCTCTTTCTTGATCTATTGAGCTTGTTTCAGGCTTTCAGAGTTTGATTACTAGAGCACCATGCAACCGCCAAAAACGTGAACAACACAACTTTAAATAAATTTAAGTAAAAAGACACAATCAAATATATATAATTCTAAGTACAACAAGAAGTAAAGCTTATATTACTTCGTACAGTTTCAGCCAAACTTCCTTCTTGAACTGAATTTCAAGACAACCTTTTTTCCTGATTTTAGAATTACTTTTCCATGCTTTAACTTATGAGCCACTCTTGGCAAAGACACCTTTCGGTAGTAAGATAGGGAAGGAGGCATGCACTATTTAATTGGAGGAGAGGAGAAAGAAAAGAGAAGAAAATAGGAAGAGTTTTGCTACTAAATATGTGCGCATTCCATGTTGATGTTTTAATTCATATTTAGAACAGGTAAAATATGTTCGTAGTAGTATGACCAACTTCTGCAGGTAAAATAAAATAGTAAATACATACTGGTATTGACTGGTCCAACAGTTGCTTGCTTGTAAAGCCCGTAGAGAATCAATTTAGCAGAATCAAAAGTATTATCCGGGAGTTTTTAGCGATTAATTTTGGCAATATTTTAGCCCTTGGAGCAGTTGAGTTGGATACAGTCCAAATCCTACAATAAAATTGGTCTTACGTAACTTCCGCTCAGTTGTTCTCACATTTGCCTAGTTTTTGTTCAGTTTTATTATTTTTGAATGAAAACTACACACATATAGGTGCCCGATTATGATTAGTTGGATTAAGAGCCAGATTAAGTCTGACTTTATCATTTAAAAGTAGAATAAATCACTAGTTTTCATTAAACCATTAAAGACAACCACCCCCCTTCACCTAGAATAGAGAGAACAAAAAGAAAAGAAGAGATGACAATTAGGGGAATTGGTAAATGATGGAATTAAGTTGCAGAGTTACCTGAATCTATCCATCTATCTCATTTTTCTTTTGATTTGTGCTTGTGCAGTTTCTTGCTTGAACTGGGTTACAAACACTATATTTTACCGTAATTCTTTTACAATAAATCCATGGCATGACTTATTATACATATTCGACTATGTACTGCAAATTTTTATAGGGAGTTATAATATAAGAATTGTCATTTGGCCAAATTTTGTACTATACAGAATGATTCTTTGTCCAAGGTTTTATATCTAGAAATACAAAAGGAAATGATGTAAAACCTACCACAACAGAATGGAAGTAGGAAAACTTTTAAGTCAAGCGCATTAGATATTAGCTTCATGATGCCAATGGAGAAGACACTTGCTCAAGTGCCCTAATAAGCAAGATGAGTTAGAATATATTAAATCATATAAGCAGACAGTTCCGATGTGGCAATATTTCTCTCAAGGCTTAAAAACAAATGAAAATCAATTTGAAGTACAAAAAGAATGGCATTTAGTAAACCAGATCATTGAAATTTCATGTTATTTCATGGCACATGTAGAATATTAAACATAAATTAATCATTTATTCATCATTAATATTTTTTAATTTGGTGTTACACTAACCTCTAAATTTCCTATGAGAGATCGTCATTTATTGATTGTACCAACGCTTGCAGTCTAAAAACCTAGTTCTCATAATCGAGGTTGGACAAATTTGTCTAAAGCCTGCAATTTAAAGAAGATCATGAAATGAAAATTAGATAATTAGGGGAAAAACTACAAATATTACCATGAATTGTATATTTTCCCTCAACAAATAGCTATTTGGAAGGAAAAATACTAACCTAAGAAGGAAAGACACTCCAAAAATCGGATGTAGTATTCGTGCCCGTGTCTGTGAAATGTAGAAGCAGACGCTAATGCAGTTGGAAAAGAATTTGAACTATAAATTTTCTCTTATCTAGACCAAGCAAAAAATACCATCAGTAGAAACCTAACCCTATAAGTGTCATCAAATAACTAATCAGAATAAGAACCCAACCTAGGAAGCTCGGACACTCTGAAACTGGGTGCTGTATCTGTGTCCGTTGTATTCACGTCCGTAAAATATGCAGCCAAACCCTAATAAAATAGAAGAAACCTCCCCCTCCCATGTAATTCTTTGCAGACTCTATTGATCGGAGCTCCCAAAGTCCCAAACCAGAGCCTCTCCTATGCTCGTTCGGTGCCGACGAAGCGGTCGAGGCCGGCGAGGAGGGACTTAATGTGGACGAGGGACTCGATAGCGGAGCAGAATGGAGTGTGCTTGGCGGCAGAGAGAGTCGCATTCGGCAGAGAGGAGAGGAGGAGAGAACAAGAAAGGAAATATTGCTAGGGCTCGGCCGCTCGGGATGGGGTTGGGAGGAAATGAAATTTACTTAAAAATTTCATCCCCAATAACACTTTCCATTATCACGTGCAATACACGTTATCCTTTATTTTTTACTTTATTCCTTTTCTTTTAATTTTATTAAATTCCTAATAAGTGTTACAAATAATTTGCTTAAAAATTAAGTTTTACTTTAAAAGGAATATATTTTTGGATTTGCGGCTAACTGATTTTCATCTACCACCTAAATTTAATTTTGGGAAAATTTTACTATTCCCCATACTTTAGCCGAGAACATTTTTTAGTAGTCTTAAATTTAGTATTCCCCTACTTTAGGCTAGAAACCCTTACGTTAGGTGAGAATATTTTTTTTAGTCGTCTTAAATTAGTATTCCCTCTACTTTAGACGAAAATATTTTTTTAGTCGCCTTAAATTTACTATTCCCCTTATTTAGGTGAGAAACCCCAACTTTAGGCGAGAATATTTTGTTTAGTCGTCTAAAATTTAGTTTTTCCCTATACTTTAGACGAGTATTTTTTTTCTAGTCGACTTAGTTTTCTCTTGCAAAGAATTTTTTAGTCGTCTAAACAAAATAATAGTCACTAGAGAGTTCACAATTATTTTTCCAAATTCGGTGGACTTTAGATGACAAGAGCAATTTTTAGTCACTAAAGAATAGTTTGTGCGACTAAATTTTTATAGTCGCCCCATATTTGGTGGCCTAAAGCCCCTATCCTTGTAGTGATGGGCCCTGCTGGTTCCATCGTGAGCTTCTCGAAGGGCTTCGGCTGCTTCTCTGTTGGATAAACATCGAAGGAGAAGTCCATCGTAGGAGCTTCGGTACAGCATTTTAGTAGCTGTATCGTAATAGAATCGAAGGGAGCTCCTCCTGACTGAGACGGCTTCTTTCGGGTCCTCCGAGAGAATTCTGTAGACAGCGAAGTCGATGAATAGGAATCTCTAGTCTCGGACATTAACACCAACACTTGTTGACATGGCATGGGCCATTTGTGAGCATAGGTTGTTCTTAGGATAGACCAAGTCTCGACCAACTACCGTGACGTAGTGTTGAGTCCCAAGGGGTGCTGCCAATGAGGCTGCGAGGCCAGCCAGAGCGTCAGCCTCCAAATTTTATAAACGAGGTACATGTTCGATGAAGAACTTGGTGAAGGTTGAAATGATGTTCAATGCAACTTCATGGTAAGGAATCAGATCTTTATGGAGAACTTCGTATTGCCCTCTAACCTGGTTAACGACGAGTTTTGAGTCACCGTAGGCTTCCAGATGATCCACCCCCAGCTGTTGTGCCAGTTGGAGTCCCATGATGCGAGCGTTATACTCGGCAACATTGTTGGAGCACGGCTTTGAAAGAGAATAGACACGCTGTATGACCAGCTAATCGGGGGAGACTAGGACTACCCCCACTCCTGCGATGATTTGGCCTTTGGGGCCTGTTCTTGAAGCGCCATCGAAAAACATCCGCCAGATGGAGCTTTCTTCGGTGACGTTTGATTCTTGGACCTCATCCGGGATGTCTTTATAGAGTCTTGAGGACTCTGGGATGGGGTGTGCAGTTAAAAAGTCGGCCAGAGCCTGACCCTTGACGGCTTTCTGTGGCACGAACACCATGTTGTATGGCGTTAGCAGGATTGTCCATATAGCTAGCCGGGAGTTTAATGACCTTGGCTTCGTTATGAGAACTCTGAGTGGATTGACTCGGGAGATGACATGAATTGTCTGGCCCGAGACATAATTGTGAGTCTTCTGGATGGCAAATACCAAAGCTAAACACTCTTTTTCAACGGGGTTGTACCGGTGTTCGGCCTCGATCAGTGTTCTACTAAGGTAGTAGATAGCTTGCTCATAGCCTGTATCGCTATTCTGAGCAAGCAGAGCGCCGAGGAAATGATCCATGGCACGGACGTAGAGGAGAAATAGTTTTGCCGACGACGGGTGCCACCAGGACTGGCAGGCTCATCAAGTAAGCCTTGATGTCATCGAAAGCTTTTTGGCATTCCTCTGTCCAGACGTAAGAGACTCCCTTCTTCATGAGCTGGGAGAAGGATTGACATTTTCCGGAAAGGTTTGCTATAAACCTCCGGATGTATGCCAGACGCCCTTGCAGGCCTCGAAGTTCTCGAAGGCTCTTCGAAGGGTCCATGTCAAGGATGGCTTTGGTCTTCTCGGGATCGACATGAATGCCTTTCACCGTGATAATGAAGCCCAAGAAATTTCTGCTAGAAATCCCAAGGAAGGATTTAACGGGGTTTATCTTGAGTTGATGCACTCGCATGAGATCAAAGACTGTCTCAAGGTCTTGTAGGTGATCTCCTTTGAGACAGCTCTTGACTACAATGTCATCAACATAGCATTCGACTGTCGTACGAAGATGCTGACGAAAGATGGTGCTCATAGCTTATTGGTATATCGTACCAACTTTCTTCAAGCCGAAGGGCATCACTGTTTAACAGAAAATCTCTTTCGGAGTCCTAAATGACGTATGTTTTGTGTCATCGGGGAACATCTTGATTTGGTTGTAGCCCGAATACCCGTCCATGAAAGACATACGTTCGAAGCCACATATATTATCGATCATCACGTCGGGGATTGGAAACGGAGATTCGTCCTTCGGGCAAGCAGTGTTGAGATCCCTGAAGTCGATACAGACTCGTATCTTTCCATTCTTCTTGGCGACAGGGACGATGTTGGCCATCCAATCTGGGTGTTGTTCTTCACGAACAAATCTGCTGGACAGGAGTTTGTCTACTTCCTGATCGATAGCGTTCATGATGTCAGGACGAAAATGTCGCTGTTGTTGTTTTATAGGCTTGGCATCAGGTAAGATGTTAAGCCTATGCATCACGATCTGGGGATCAAGTCCTGGCATGTCTTCGTAGCTCCAGACGAAGACATCGATATATTCTTTAGCCAGCTGGATTAAAGATTCTCGATCTTCTCCTTTTAGGCTTTTGCTGATGAAGATGGGTTTAGAAGAAGATCCATCCCCAAGGTCGATCTGCTCGACTTCGTCTTCGGTAGGGGGTTCACATAATTCAAAACGAGACTCCCACTGTTCTCCTAGGCGTTGAGCCCAGGATTCTTCTTCAAAGAATTTTGGCATTTGGTCTTCGTCTTCATCTTTTTGAGATTGTGCATATGTCATGTTGGCTGATAGCACTTTCTTGAAGACTGATCCGATACTGATATCGGAATCCTAAGTTGCTGCTTCGGATGAATGAGAATGTTCTGCTTCTTCTGCCTCCGAACTCTCTGGAGTTGACGGCGGCGTGACATAGCCCACCCCTCGTAGAGTTCGATGATAGTAGTCTTGCGACTTTCCTTTAGGTGTTGGAAGCCGGAGAGGAAGACGTCGACCCTTGCCGTAGTTCTGGCCTTTGTTGCTTTTTAGGTCGTAACCCATCTTTTGGATGAGGTACTTTGCCTTGTTCGTTACCGATAGACTTGTATTCTGCCGGTATCTGGTTCTTACTCGAGTGGCGGGAGGTCTTGATGACACTCGACTTTGCCGAAGATGATGGATTATTCGTCTCGATTCCGTGGTGGGACTACAAAACAGACCCCTTGGGACGGAACTACTCGATTTACATGATGGAAGGTCGTTATTTGTGTTTGTAACGACCATAGAGCGTTATCTAATGTATACATGGCATTCCAATATGGAAGACTAGAATAATTAAAAGACACTCTATTATTGATGAAATACGAGATTTTATCCCGCGGGATTACATTGTCCAGAGAGGGTGCATCTATATCAGCAGATATATTTTCCCCTAGCTCTTCATCTGTGAGTACTGGGGTTGGATCGGGAGAGTCCACCAAGGTTTTGGTCTTGGGGTCCGAGAGGGTTATGTGGGCCTTCTCCGGCAGCTTGGATGAGACAGATGATCGCGGTGGCTTGCCCTTAAGACGCACCTTCAGAGGTACCTCAACTGCGCCTTCGGTGATTGGTGCCTTCACCTGTAGTTTTTCCATAAGGGGAGCCGATGTTTGAGGCGGCTTTCCCTTGAGCCGTATCTTCAAGGGAGCTTCAGTGGATGTTCTACCTGGAAAAGTTGGTGCTTTTCCAGGTAGCTTGATGTTCATGGGAGGCAACGTCTGAGGCATCTTCCCTTTGAGTCGAATTTTTAAAGGAGCGTCGGGAATCATCTCTGTCTCCATGTCGGGTTCTGTTGTCATTTTTGATTCATCGTCAGCATCATTGGCTTCCTCCTCGTCAGGTGACTTGTACAAGTTGGAATGAGTGAAGTAGGCTTCAACCCCCTGAAAGGGTCGATGATCGCGAACTCCGTCCAGATGATGTCATTGGTGGACACGTATTTCATACATTGGTGTAGTGTGGATGGTACCACCATGTACTTATACAGCCACGGACGACCCAGTAGGAGGTTGTAGTTGACATCGGCGTCCACGACATAGCAAGTAACCTCAGTTCTGAGGTTACCAATATGACACTTCTGCCGTATTTTGCCTAGCGGCTCACTCTTGCTGGCATTGAAGCCACTGATTGTTGTGTTGGAAGGCGCCATTCAGTACACTGGGATCCCCAGTGTTGAGAGCAGCATCTTCGGAATAATGCTGAGGAAAGACCCCGGATCGATCTGAATCCGCTTCACCTTGAAGGAACCGATATACCCTGTGTAATACAGCGGCATGTTGTGTCGGTTGTGCTTGAGCAGCATGTCTTGTTGGGTAAAGGTTATGTTAGGGATAACTTCATCCGCACAATGACAGTACGTACATGTAGTCGGGGTATCCTCAGGCTGCTTGACCTGACTGATGAAGGACTCAGCATCCTTCAGGGCTTCACAGAGAGCTTCACGAGTGTCCTCGGAAAGACGAAGGAGCTCAAACAAAGATAGACGGGCAGGAGTACTGGCAAGTTGTGCCAGTATGTCGACGTTGTGGGGCTTGGCTAGCCCCGAAGCATTCTTCTTTCGCAGAGGCTTGTCGAAACGGGCCTCTACATGCTTCTGCTTATTGGCTGCTGGAGGCTTGGATGGGCCCTCTTCCTGGACAGCAGGGACGGTACAAGGAGGCACCACCTCGATGGCAGCTTCGTCAGGTTGGGCATTCTGATGTGAACGCGTCTGTACAGGAAGTGCCTCTTCCGCAGAGGAAGAGACCATACGTCAAGACTTGATCTACCTGTCTTTGGTTTTGGAGGCAGAGTGTACATTCGGTTGAGTAACCTCGAAGACGAGATCAGGGTAAACCCATAAGACCTCTCCCCGAGATGTGGTGAGTGGGATGAGTGCACTCACGTTTGTTTGCCATGAATTATAAAAGAACAGAACAATTATATCGGAGGACCGGACTTTTACTTCACAATACAAACTCGCTTGTACAAAGAAAGCCTAGGGACGAAAACCTAGGTACATCAATCTAAGTACAATTGTTTATTTTAGATTCTGGGGGTGATGGTAGAGGCTCGGGAAAGCGACGACAGCTCTGCCTTACTCCTTGGACGATTGGATGCAGCCTTGGCTCTGGGAAAGAAATGCTCTCAGGATGCCCTCTGTGTGTGCCTTTGTCTCTCTGCACTCTCTCATCAAGTCTCTCCAGGTGCTCTAGCAAAAAAGTCCTCTTTCGTAAGGGAATGGCACCTTGCTATTTATAGGAGTGGGATGCGATCATTAGGGTTTACAATGATTGCCTCCTTGAGAAGTCGGCGGTTAGAGATTAATTAATCTGGGCCATTAATTCTGATTGTAGCGAATCTAGGCAATTAATGTGGATTGCATCAAATCTCTGTGGGCAATTAATGATGATTGCCATAAATCTTCATGATTTGTTATGCCAAGCTCGGATCTTCCGCCACGTGTTCAATTTGCATGATTTCAAATGATCTAATTTGATCCCAGTAATTATGAGGATGGCACTAAACCTGGTTGTTAGGATTTGTTGATGAATCTTGATCTATTTGATGTCACGTGTCCCATTATTATTATACTGCTAGCTGTAGGGACACAGGAAAAACTAAGCTTCTGCCACGTGTCTTAACCGTGAGCCGTATGAGGATTGTTCTCTACTGAGCCGCATAAGACTGGATACGTATGGAAGTGATCTGAGCCGCATGAGCGTAGGCGACCACATGATGGGTGGCTTCTCAGTAAGCCTCATAAAGATAGTCTCGGTAAGCCGCATAAAGATAGTCTTCCTGAGCCGCATGAGGTGGCCTCTCTCTGAGCCGCATGGGGTGGCCTCTGCCTGAGCAGCATGGGGTGGCCTCTCTCTGAGCCGCATGGGGTGGCCTCTGCCTGAGCCGTATGGGGTGGCCTCTGCCTGAGCAACATGCGACTGTCCACGTGTCAAGGCCGCATAAAGGATTTTAGAGTTTGATGGATCGTGTCAAAGATTTCCTTCGTTTCCCTAGGAGTCTACCATTATGACAAAGTCATTATTGCAGCTTTATGTCAGAGCCGTCAGTTTTCCCTTACATCAGAGCATTAAATAGGGCCTTTGCTTAATGGCCAATTGTAGAAGTGAACCGCAGAAGGCCACGTGGTGTTGCTTGAGCCTTATGTCCAAGCTGGTGACTTTTGAACCGTATGACTCTCTTGAGCCGCATGAAGCTCGTCTGTTTTTGAACTGTATGGATTTTTCTGTTCTGAGCCGTATGAGCAATCATGTTCCTTTTCCATGCTTCTATAGGACCCGCTTCAAATTTTTCAATTTTCAAAATTGAAATACTTTGAATAAGAAGCATGGCTATATGAACTCCGCTGGCCGCATAGGATGCTCTGGCTGCATGAACCTCTTTGCCGTATAGCCTGTCTAGCCGCATAAATTTCCTTGTCGCATGGGCTCCCTGCCACGTGTGCGTGTCATTAATTGCCTTTAATTCATTTTAGAGCCGTCTTTTGGGGGAATTCCAAGGGTCGGTTCATTAAATCTTTGGATTTTATGCCGTGGATGAATCTCCTTTATGAGAGAGGGGGCAAAATCCGAGGAGTCAGTTGTGTTTTGCCTGCAGCACACGACCTGAAGCGGTTATTGGTCTACGTGTCACCCCCTTCCTCTTTTGTCCTCCTATAAATAAGATGAATTAAGAGAAGAAACTTCTTTACTCTCTCCTTCAATTCAAACCTTTTCCTGTCCCGATTGTCTTCCTCTTCTTCGATCATCGATGGTTCCCAAGAAGACTATTACAGCGAAGGGTAAGAAGGCGACGTCTTCGTCGGCTGCGGCGGCGAAGGGCAACAAAGCTGCTTCTACTTCGACTGCGACGGCGAATGATAATGTGGCCGCTCCTCCACCAGCCGACGTGCCCACAGTTCACCCTGACGTCCACCCCCTATTGCTGGTAAGGACGCTGTGTGAGCTTAAAACCCTAACTGCTGTGGCTACGTCGCATACTTTATGTGCGAGCCTTTATCTTCATGTGTGCCGCATGTACGTCTCATGTTCGAGCTGCGAGCCGCATGAGAATCGTTACTGTGGCCGCATAAGCACTTCGCCAACGGGGTCGCATAAGCTGCGCTGAGCCGCATAGGCTCGCACAAATCTGTTTATCGCGTGAGCCGCATGAACTTATCCGAACTCTGAGAGCCATATGAGAGCACTGCTGCATGAACCTTCGCTGGACGGAGCCGCATAAGTGTTTTTCTGAGTTGGGCCGCATGAGGCTCCATTAAGTTGGAGCCGCATAAGCTTGAAAACACCCATCAGTTCTCTTTTGTCTATCTTTTTATCTTATTTCTTTTGTCTTCTTTTTTCAGTGAACTTTTCGGTTAATGCTGCGGGGGCACCTCTAGTGGGTCAGGCCCAAGCCTCCATGGGCTACAGGTACGACCAGATAGTCCAGTATGTGGCGGACCAGCTTCCTAGTGACGAGCCTTTGACGAGGTTGAATGTCCTCAAGAACCAACCCTTCTACTTCCTATGTGCCATGATGAATTCGGGGAAATTGGAAGGGGAATACCTGAAACCTGCGTTTTTCTTCGGCGATGCTTTGACTGTGAAGAACAGTCAAGTTCTGGATGTATCGGAGAACTGGAGCTTTATTTCTAACGGGATGGCGATCCGTATCCCTCAAATGGAGCGTCACTTCCCGCTATCTTGGTTTAATATGCTCCCGCTGGACAGGAAGATGGAAGAGTCTTTGACCCCTACCCAGAATGGGATGTTTGTGGGCGACATCCATTACAACAACATCATGAAGTCAGTGTGTGCGGGCAAGGTGCATGCCAGCCGTTATGTAATGGAATTAGCCCCGGGTACTTTCTTGAATGTGCCGGGTCCCAATTTTACGTTTTCTTCAGCCGATACTTTCCTGAACCAACTTGCTCGGAAAGGCTCCTATCCGATTGGCCAGTTGGCGCTCCCAAGCTGGATACACCCCATCCCCTCATGGATCAATCTTTCTATATGGATCTCGTAAAATTATGAGACTTTTCTGCGTGAGATTGGTTTTTATTACGCTATTCGGGGCACCAGCCATGGCTTACCCGTCAACAAGAAATTATTCATGGCTCTGCTGGAGATGTACAACCGCCGTACGGGAACCTTCTATACACCTGTAGGGGAAATGGAGCTTGCACTCCATGAGATGCACTTGGTTTCCAAGCTTCCTTGGGGGATGAAGCTTTTGAGGTGTACACTCCTACGAATGAGGAGTTCGAAGAGCTGGAAGAACGGTATCCGGGTTTCGTGGCTATTTATCAGGAGCTATTGTGCCACTATAGTACGTGCCAGCAGATAGCCAAGAAGGAGAGCAGCTAGGAAGAGAATGCTCCCCACAATAAGGACTGGGTAAGCTATCCCTTCTCGATGGGAGCCTCAGGCCGAGTTACTTTCCGAAGTCCTTAATCCGGGAGGCGGTTCAGGCCTTGGTGTCGTCGTCCAAGAGGGTGGCCACCACCAGTGATAGATTTGGGAGTCAAACTGACTCTTTTGGTTATTTTTATTAGGATACCCAAGAGCTGTCAGAGAAGGCGCTTCTGGCAGGATTCTTGGTGTTATGGCTGCGGAATTGTGTAGTCTCGGGAGGAGCTGGTTCTATTGAGAGGATCAGCCGTAATTTTATCCTCTCTGCTGTGAAGCTAGTTTTTGGAGTCAAACTAGCTCTTCTTCCGGCCATGGTGTGCAGTATACACCGTGGCCTCCATACTTTTACATCCAGGGTCATTGTCCGCGATGTGACAAAAGACTTTGAACGGACTGAGCTGCCCTATCATTATCTGTTAGGGTGGCTGCTGATGCACTGTCCGTCTTTGATGAGGCCGGGTTCTGAAGATGGGGTGATTGCTGACGACACTTTTATCTTCCGTTATCGGAACAATCCTTGGGAGTACGAAACCATGCGTGCCTGCCGGATGGTGCTAGCAAGAGCAGATAGGTACGACTTTTTTGTATCCGTCCCTCGTTTCACTGCTGAGGAAATAGCGAACGTATTGGGCCTCCTCAGCTTCTAGACGGCCAGATGCTTCTGTGGTTGCGTAACATTCGCCCTGCCCATCTGGTATACCGCAACCGCAATGATGTCTTCCTGGAGCCTTACCTACCCAGCAGGTTTTCTCGTCAGTTTGGATACAGCCAACTTTTTCTCGACAGTCCCAGCTTTTGTCCGGGTTTTAAAGGTAGTCGCCTTGACGGTATCAGGGCCTGGCACTACTATGATACGTTCCATACCCGTGCTACTTTCTCGGTTCCTGCTATTGAGGCGTCGGTAGAGATCTTATATATGGCGGCTCTATACCATGTCATGGCAAACAAGCTCCCCGTCGATTTTAGCTCGGGTGCTAGTTTTATTATTGGTACTGGCTTGGATGAGAAGCCCCAGGGGGCCAAGATGAGGAAAAAGAAGAAGAATAGAGTCGAAGTGCCAGACTCGGACTCCACTACCGCGAATGATGAGGACGACCAGCATGATACAGATAACTCTTCCCTTTCGGTGGAAGATGTTGGGGCGGATCAGCCTCCTGTTATGACAGATGAGATGGTGGCGGATCAGCCACCTGTTGTACTTGGTCCTGTACGAAAGCGTAGTAGGCAAATCTCCCTTGTTGGCGGTATTCCTTAGTCCCGAAAACAGGCTGCGACTAGATATCGCAAGCTAGCTATAAGGGAGATAAGTTAGGAGGCCGACCCTGCTTTGGAGGTAAAACGAGTTACTACCATCTTTAGTTCTTCCTTTCTTCTAGCTCCGATCTTAATCATTTTCTTTCACTCTCGTAGGTGTCAAAAGAGGAGGAATCTCAGATTGCTGAGGTCATGCCTCGAGACGGCGGGGGCTCCGATGAACATTTCCCCGAAACTGCTAAATTTTATCAGGGTGAAGCTGATCGAGTCGTACCTCCCTCCGGAGTGGCTGGGACAGAAGAGCCAGCCAAATTCGGTTTCGGAGGCATTGGTGAGGGAAATATGGTGGTTGTGAACGAACCTCAGCCTCCGCGATCCTTCCTTGGTAAGATAAGCCGAATTTTGACTAATAAGGAGGCCCATTCGCTCTATCATCACATCCTTCGGGTTATGTCGATTGATTGTTGCTCTGGACATACAGGTCCTGCCTCTATAGTACCGATGACGGACATTGTTGAGACAGGCTCTGCCAAAGGGGCACTGGCGGAGAGGAGCGTACCCCCTCCCCTTCCGGCTCGTCTTGAGGGGCTTCCCGCTGGCTCGAGTTCGGAAAGTCAGGTGGCGGGACAGCCGGGGCAGGGGACAATGGTCCTTGCGTCCTTTTCTGCTAAGGCGGCTCCGAGAGTCGACCTCTCTGCCCTGCCGAGTGTCCAGACTCTTCGGGTGGCGGAGGAGGAGTTAGCCGCTATCCGCGCATCTTTCCGCTCAGAATTTGTCTCTCTGGTGGCAAGTTCTAGCGCGCCTTCTTCGACGTTGCCGGCCACGCTTCCTTTGATGCCGTCCTCTACTGAGGTTCTGGACGAAGCGTCACATGACGTGGTTGACAGCTTCTATCGCCACTTGAAGAGGGGGGTAGCGGCTGCTGTGGCACGAGGGACCTGTTTTGCCTTGCCCCGGTAATGCGCCCAGGGTCATATTGATATCCTTAAGACCCTTCCCGGTGGGGTGGGGGTAGCTGCACTTCTGGAGGCAAAATTGCTGGAGGCTGATCAGCTGGCGGCCCAGCTTCAGGTGCTGCGGCAGGCTGATTTGTCTGCTGCCATAGATCAGGAGTACGGTTTCCTCACAGCTGCTGTAAAGAAGATAAGGGCTGCTCGGGATAAGACCAGGCCGGCCATACTGAAGGACCTCCGCGATCTGTCTGATCGATATGATCAGTTGAGCCGCGAGAGTGAAGATGTTATGGCTCGAGAAGCGACTGCCTCCCATGGGGTTATTGACACGCGGGAGCAGATCCTTGAGCTTCAGAGGAAGTTAGCTTTCCTGGAGTCTGAGCTTGAGGCTGCCCGTACCGACAGGGGGCTAATTATCCAGGAGGCTGACAGAGTCAATCGAGCTTCTGCTGGCCTGTAGCTCGCCCTGAAGAAATTGGAGGATGGCTAGCAGGCACATATGTCCTTGGATGATGCGGAGCAGTTGTCCCAGGAGGCTGAGTGCCAAACTAGACAGCGGCTTGAACGGGGGACCACCTTGGTGAAGAACCGTCTCCTGGAATTATGTACCCCCGAACCATAGACGGCTTTTTTTCCTTCTTTTGTTTCTGTTCTTGTCCTTTCTTTAAGTGGGACGTTGTCCCTAGAACATGTAGTACTTTCGCCTTCTAAATAAAAGAGTATGCTTTATTCTACCCTTTATTTGTACTGCTTGTTGTGCCTGTAGTGTTATAGTGGTGTTTGTCCCGCTTGGGGGATTATTTGTGGCCTGTTACCCTTGGCATACCTTGGTTTTAGGTACGGATAACATGTTTGATGGGGATACCTAGAACAATTCCACGGTAAGGTGGTCATGGACGTTCCGGGTATCAGGAGAAAGAATGCCATGGAGCAGCTGGGCTCCCGGGGCATGATGAGAAATAATGTGCATGTACTAGGAAACTTAGTACAGCATTTGTAGTCAGCAGAGGACATTTGTGGGCCTATTATCCTTGGTGAACCCTGGTTCAGGATACGGATAATAAGACGAGAGAAAACCATCATACTTACTCAGAGGTAATGAGGATATGGCAAGAATGGGGGTTTTACCGCGGAGTCTTCCTACTCAGAGGTAATGAGGACATGGCAGGAGTGGACTCAGCAGAGGATATTTATGGTCAACAGAGGACATTTGTGGACCTATTATCTTTGGCGTACCCTGGGGTTTATTTCGGTACAGATAATAAGTCGAGAGAGAACCAACATATTTACTCAGAGGTAATGAGGACATGGCAAATATGAGGGTTTCTTCGATGGAGCCTTCCCACTCAGAAGTAATAAGGGCATGGCAGGAGTGGGCTCCATGAAGGGGTACATAGAATGACTCAGAGGTAATGAGGACATGAAAGTTCTATGTAGAGGGGTGATTTGTTTTTTGGCGGAAGTGAAACGACTCAGAGGTAACATCGACGTAGTCGTTTTGGAAATTTTGTGGATCTGTTACCCTTTTTGTGCACTCAGAGTACGGGTAGTGGATCATGAGGGAGGAGCTCTTTCAGAGAAATAAGTTCAGAGGTATGGTCATACATGACTTACTATCTGAAAGAGTGACCGGAATATAAGTTCAGAGGCACCTGCGGGTACATAACTCAGCAATCTAGGATATTTGGAGGAAGAATATGAGTTCAGCGGTACTGGAGGGTGCATAACTCAGCAATCTGAAATTTTGAGGATGTGAGTTTAGCGGTACCGGAGGGTACATAACTCAATAATGTAGGATTTTGAGAATGTGAGTTCAGCGGTACCGGCGGGTACATGACTCAAGAATCTGGAATTTGGTGAACGTGAGTTCAGCGGTAACGACGGGTACATAACTGTCCCGACCCGCACCCACCGTGAGGGTACGAGTACGTAACAACGCCCAGCCTACGCCGTAGTGTCGGCAGTAGAACGCTGTTCTAGGTCATGAACTATAACTAGCATAATATGAATACTCTCCATAAGGAGGCCAACACAGAGGTACAACTCAATCACAATTTAAGGTAGAATGATAAAGATAGATAAACATGAAATCCAAAAAAAGATATAGGAGATAGAAGTCTAAGTGTCTAAGATACATAATCCCAGAAATACATCTCAAAACTCAAATACAGTAATCCACAAGTAAATACAACTCCAGACAAAGTGAAATAACTATCTAAACAACCTCTACTGTGTCTCCTCTAGGCTAGCAGGCAACCTCCAGGCTATCTGTAAAATTTATCAACAGTTCCAGTCAGGACAGGAGCGAGCACAATACATCTCACGCAGATCATAACAGGTTAGAGAATATAAACATGCAAGAGAGTACGATACATGAAACTGAAAGAAAGTACATGATGTAAACAGAGAGAGAACTGTAATAAAAATATCTACTATAAGTAGAGAGCTACCAGTGACTAGTGATTTAGAGTACAAGGTCGACATGTGAACGGCTGGATTTGCACATGACTATACTAAAGAGGCGCACATGGCTATACTACTTTGGAATTGTTCACATGGCTATTTATACTCCCCCATACCCCAATCAATACACAAGGATCCAAACAAGTTATGTTACGTACATGGTTTTCACATGAAGCCCATAAATGGGTGCACATGAAGTATACATGAGAGCTCATACATGAGTGCACATGAAGTTCACATGGGGGGCCCAAAAATAGGTGCACATGAAATTCACATGAAGGCTCATAAATGAGTACACATGTAATATAGGTTATACATGAGATACCTGGAAAACATGACTGATTCATGAGAGCACATGAGAGTACACGAGCATGCATGAACGAGCATGAAGCACATGAGAAACATGAATAACATGAGAGCGAGGAATACATGATGTACACGAAACACATGACATAATGTATCTGATGCTCCCGAGGGGGATAATATCTCAATGTAGGAATCCATATAGTACCAATCCATGATAATATCGTGACAGCATCAAATAAGGTAAAGTAGAGCAGGAATATAATTCTAAACAAGTTATAAAATTATCAGAGAATGTACTCGCCTGCTATCTGAATATCCAAAGGAAATGTATTGTCCGAGGAGAGGTGTCTGGCTCCTATTTAGAACAGCACAAGTCACAACATGTCCAGAATGGTAATATAAAGCACTACAATGCATTCTACATGAATCTAGGTCAAACTAGGCCAAAGTCAACCCTTGGTCAACTCTGGTCAACTGCACTAGTCAAACTAGGTCAAACTAGGTCATGTCCTAACCCAGCAAGTCTTACTAGGCCTAACCAAGACTATCCTAGCAAGCACACATCAATACAAGGCTATACAAGCCAACATACACCCAACTCTATATAGCATGCAATTATTCAATACTCAAATAGGCAATAATTCACATTGGATATATACTAGGTAATCTATTACTTTAAACTATATATGTCTACACATATATACATATGCATATATTGGTATTCAACATTAGGTCTATAATTATGGCATTTCAAATGGTTATATAAACTTATATATTACAACACAATATGCTAACATATATATAATATACATACATAGCTAAGTTAATTGTATTCATAAATACTTATTTAAGAGGCTATGTGCGTGTATGTGAACATGGCAAAGGGGCAAGTAAGGGTTAAATGGGCATACATAGTGTATACATATCAAAGAGTGTCAAAGTGTAAGTGAACAAAGTGTCAAGTGTGATAGTGTCTACATAGTGTAAGGGGTACATGAGGTAATATAGGATTTGTGTTAATATAGAACATTACATCTCATTAACTTGTATATTGCATATATTACATCTATTATTACATTACATTCATTCATCATTCATTTATTCTCTTGCACTACTATATTCACCATACATTACATACTATGGAACCTACATATTCATTACAAGCCATACTTATACATGCTTACATTAGATAGGATACTTACACCTCATACATTATTTATTTAAACATTTACTCATGCTTGCATTCTCTATTTAATTACATAATGTATATACATTAACATGGGTTAAAATCAAATAGAACATTATATTACACACAAGGATGCACAAAATGCATATGCCGAATAGTAACTCCTACTAATAATCAATACTGTACCATCTCAGCATGAATTAAAATCTAGGATTAAAGTATGTTATAGATCTATGTGTTAGCTTTCCGAAACTTCAAACAGATTGCGTTTTCGTTTCCGAAAACTCCCGGAATCGCAAAAACACCGAGAACGCGTTTGTCTTTCGTACAGCTGACACTCAAATAATTCTCCAGAAAGTTACAGAAAGAATTAGGCCTATTAATATATGTTTTTAGCAAGCTAACTTCAATACGCTTCTTTTAAATAAAATGGGAGATTAAACCGAGCTTTGAGCTAGAAGTTATGACATTTCTAAGTTAGGGATGAAATTAAAAACGTGGATAAAAATCATGACGGATTTGGGTAGTTTGAGACAAAAGAACACAAGTATATAACATAATATATCAAGAACTCACTCTCTACACTAATATATATATATATATGAGACACTATAGAACACATCTCCAATACAAAAATATGAGATTAAATATGTAATAATTCATTCATACATAACAACAACACATAGTGTGTCCAAATTTGGGGTTTTCCCACATGGACACAACCACAACACAAAGGACACTCCTATGACCTCCAAATGGACACGAAATGGACACAAATGGAGATACAACCATGGGGGTCATTCCTATGGGTTCAAAATAGACCTATATGCATGAGGAAATGAAAAGGAGAAGGGATTTATATCTCCTGGTAGATCGAATCGAAGAAAAGCTTCCCGGAGCGACACCGACACGTAGAGATTCCAAAAGGACACGAACGAGCTCCGAATCCTCCCAAACTTGGGTAGCTTCCTCCTTGGCTAGAATGGAGAAGGAAAGAAGAAGATTTGGTGGCGAAATGGAAGGATTTGGTGGAGAAATTGCTAGGGATTGCTCTCTAGAAATTTGGGGAAGAATAAGAGAGAGTGTGGATGAGAATAATGAAATGAACTTGAGCCTATCCTCTCCCAAAGTGGCTGGCCATATGGGGCTATTTGTCCTATTATGGTAAGGTCCAAAATGCCCCCACTAACCTATTCTATGAGTATTAGGAATGGGCTAATTGGTTGGGGCTAAATTAGTCATTCTAAAGTCTCTAATCATACTAACCTTATCCATAATAATTAGTCTAACCTCTAACTAAAATATTTCTATCATGTGGACTAAAATTAATATCATGTGGGCCATGCCTAACTAGTGTGTGGGTCCCACTAGAGTCAAACTACCCCGGGCCCCATTTCAAGTCGGATTGAGTTGAAATTCGAACCCGACTCAAATAACCCCAAAACAATATCATAAATAATAAAATAAATTTCAACCCCAAAATAATATCATAAATAATAAAATAAATTTTAAAAATATTCAAAAATGTAAAATAACAAAAATACCCCTGCTTCTGAAAACTGGGGGTGACAAATCTATCCACCTTAAAAAAATTTCGACCTCGAAATTAAAACAAAGCAATCACAGGAAACACATGCAGAAAACAATCTCATTCAAATACTTTTCAAAAAAAAATCAGCAATAAAAAAAACTTTTTGAGTCACATCAAACATTTGTAAATAAAAATTGATACGTGTCCGATACGGACACAAAACCATCACAAAATTACACCTATCAAAGGTTAAAATCAACAATCACCAACGCAATAAATATCAAAATAATTCAAAGAGGTCAAATGCAAAATATCCTTAGGCCAGAAATGATATTAAAATATCCTAATCACATGGTTAGGCTCTAGGTCAAACAGTCTCTAGGGTTTCACTAGCAAAACATCAAAATCACAAGTCATGATTTTAAATAGTTTTAAAATAATTTAAAAATTACCAAAAATCATATCATGATTTAAATGTCAAATCAATAAATGATTAAAATTACCAAATTTCAAAATTACCCTCATTTTAGAAAACTGGGTGTTACAAGTCTACCCACCTTAGAAAAATTTTGTCCTCGAAATTAAAATGTTCATACTCCTTCTAGGTCAAACCCCCCACAATCAAAGTCTCAGAACTTAAACAATCATACGATTTAAAAGGATGACATGCAGGATCATGGTATACGGTGGTAGTGAAAGTCTCATCTAGGTATACTAGTAATGCTAAACCAAAACAGTCATAGGATATCAAAACACATAAGCAATCTAGGGTGCTAAACTAGAAAAGATACAGAAATAACAATCATCAAGACTGTAAGGCAGTCTATCATCCTATATAAAAACTGGTAGTTATCAAAATAAAATAAAGTTAACTACCATTTATCTAATAAGGGGTACTATTCAAAAAAATCAAAATCAAAAGTTAAAGAATGAAAGCCAATTGCATGGAAATCCAATCACAATATATTTATATATATAGCGTTAGAGAGGGAAAAGCTAGCATTATATACAAGTTATGTAGTTGGTGTATGTATGGGTGTATGTGGAGATGTTCATATGGTTAGATAATAGGCGTGTGTGTATGTGAAATATACATGAAAGTGCATAGAAGGATTTGGGGTTTCAAACAATAACTATCAAGTTACACTAATCATGGCATATTGGTTAAACAATCTACAATACATAACTCATTTGCTCATAACATGCATGGCTAACCATGTATATATGTATATATAAAGAGGTAGAGATTTAGTTATGTATGTATATACATTATAACATGTATGCCTAAGCTCTATATATATCTATATAGATATATAATCATGACATAGAGAGGAAGAGTTAGGTTACATGACAGGGAATACTAAGTTAGGGTGTGTGTGTGTCCTTGTACAGGGTTATAGCTTAGTATTGAAAGGTTAAACCCAGTTTTAGTTCAGCATTTACATACAAAATCTGAAAATAAGCTAACATTTAAACCAGTGCAATATTAACATAATGCAATTTCAAAATTTAGGAGTTTGAAACATCACAACTAATCTCAATGCTCCCAATACATCCTAACATGATAGAAATAAAACTCTAATATACTATCAATACATTTATCTACGCATACAGTTCAATATTACATGTTAAATCTGAAATTGAACTAAACATGAAAATCAATGTAAAAATGTTAACATGTATTCAGTTTTCAGGATTTTGAAGAATTTGCACATCAAAATCAACTCAATGTTTATCACAACCTAACATGTAAGAATATGGAACCTAAATTTATATCCCTACAACAACAATGTACACAGCTCTAAATATTACATTTAAAACAATCAATTTGAACTAACATTTAAAATCCCGTATCAAGGGTTAATATGCACACAGTTTCAGATTTGACAAATTTAAACACAAAACTCAACCAAATTTTTTTTTGAATTGAAACCCTACGTATAACATACATGTGCAGTGATATAAATAAAACTATTATCATGAAATTTTATATTTAATTTATGAGTTAATCTAGGAAAAGCAGAGAATCGGAAATATTGGGGTTTTAAAAATTTAAACATTAACGACATATTAATATGTATTCAGACAGGTGGAAATCAAGTGTAGCATGTATAAGTGTCAAAAAAGTGTCCACTAAATATATTCATATATATTCTCATGTCCCAATATAAAATTTTAATTCTACGTTAAGACCAACAATTAGATTCCTACCAAGGTTGCAAGCAGGTGATTGACGTAATCAAGACAGTATTATTATTATTATTTAATACAAGAATAATAGCAAGAAAGAAATAACGATAAAATCTGTTTTTGCTTATCTGTTTAAAAGAAAAACCCATTTTGAAACCCAGAGCTAAATTTTCAAATCCAAGATAAAGTCTAGCAAAATTATCGATTCATTGTATTAAGAAGAATTTCATAGTAAGAAGTTACACAAAGTTTATAAAAACAGCTAAAGCTACTCCTAAGTTAAATAAATGAGAAACAAAACAAAACAAACAAATAACAATTCTCTTTTTTTTTTTGAAGGACTGAAACAAAAGTAGAGAAAATATGTTCAAAAATATTTAAGGTACAATCTGATAATCATATGCGTCTTCTTGAAATTATGTTGTCAGAATTCTGCCATGCCAATAAGCATAGCTGCAATAAACGATAGAGTCCATAATAAGGCATACACCCTATAATCATGTTATCTAGAATTCTTACCACGCCACCCGGTATGGCTGCAAGAAAATCTAGATTTCATAACTAAGATAAGTATAGCTATATCAGGCTCTACGTCCTTGTCATGCTAGCAAATATGACTGCAATAAATTCTAAATTCCATAATAAAGTAGACTTTTACCTTTCTAACTGTCCTTATCAAGTATGCTATCAGGTTATACCTTAATTCCAAAAAATGTACATATACATATAAATACAAACTCAAATTCAACAACTAACATCAAGATTCAAAATTCAACAATAATCCATTAAAAATCATAAAAATACAGACTCAAATTCAACCACTAACATCAAGATTCAAAATTCAACAATAATCCATCAAAATCAAGTTCAATAAGAGGAAGTAAAGGTAAATCAAATCAGGGAAAAACAGATTTCAAATCGAAGTTAAAATAAGATTCTCAAGGGTCATCCCAGGAATCTCTCAAGGAATCCTAACCGTGATTGAGTACCTTCAAAATATATCCTATTCCTACTGCAGGCTGTAGTGGTACTCTAGTTCGAATACCACTACATAAACTCGACCTGCACGGGCCACCACTAAAAACGTGTCACGACCCGCACCCATCGTGAGGGTACGAGTACGTAACAACGCCCAGCCTACGCCGCAGTGTCGGCAGTAGAATGCTGTTCTAGGTCATGAACTATAACTAAAATAATATGAATACTCTCCATAAGGAGGTCAACACAGAGGTACAACTCAATCACAATCTAAGGTAGAATGATAAAGATAGATAAACGTGAAATCCAAAAAAAGATACAGGAGATAGAAGTCTAAGTGTCTAAGATACATAATCCCAGATATACATCTCAAAACTCAAATACAGTAATCCACAAGTAAATACAACTCCAGACAAAATAAAATAACTATCTAAACAACCTTTACTGTGTCTCCTCTAGGCTAGCAGGCAAACTCCAGGCTATCTGTAAAATTTATCAACAGGTCCAGTCAGGACAGGAGCGAGCACAATACATCTCACACAGATCATAACAGGTTAGAGAATATAAACATGCAAGAGAGTACGATACATGAAACTGAAAGAAAGTACATGATGTAAACAGAGAGAGAACTGTAATAGAAATATCTACTATAAGTAGAGAGCTACCAGTGACTAGTGATTTAGAGTACAAGGTCGACATGTGAACGGCTGGATTTGCACATGACTATACTAAAGAGGCGCACATGGCTATTCTACTTTGGAATTGTTCATATGGCTATTTATACTCCCCCATACCCCAATCAATACACAAGGATCCAAACAAGTTATGTTACGTACATGGTTTTCACATGAAGCCCACAAATGGGTGCACATGAAGTATACATGAGAGCTCATACATGAGTGCACATGAAGTTCACATGGAGGGCCCAAAAATGGGAGTACATGAAATTCACATGAAGGCTCATAAATGAGTGCACATGTAATATAGGTTATACATGAGATACATGGGAAATATGACTGATTCATGAGAGCACATGAGAGTACACGAGCATGCATGAACGAGCATGAAGCACACGAAAAACATGAATAACATGAGAGCGAGGAATACATGATGTACACGAAACACATGACATAATGTATCCGATGCTTCCGAGGGGGATAACATCTTAATGTAGGGATCCATATAGTACCAATCCGTGATAATATTGTGACAGCATCAAATAAGGTAAACTAGAGCAGGAATATAATTCTAAACAAGTTATGAAATGATCAGAGAATGTACTCGCCTGCTATCTGAATGTCCAAAGGAAATGTATTATCCGAGGAGAGGTGTCTGGCTCCTATTTAGAACAGCACAAGTCACAACATGTCCAGAAGGGTAATATAAAGCACTACAATGCATTCTACATGAATCTAGGTCAAACTAGGCCAATGTCAACCCTTGGTCAACTTTGGTCAACTGCACTAGTCAAACTAGGTCAAACTAGGTCATGTCCTAACCCAACAAGTCTTACTAGGCCTAACCAAGACTATCCTAGCAAGCACACATCAATACAAGGCTATACAAGCCAATATACACCCAACTCTATATAGCATGCAATTATTCAATACTCAAATAGGCAAGAATTCACATTGGATATACACTAGGTAATCTATTACTTTAAACTATATATGTCTACACATATATACACATGCATATATTGGTATTCAACATTAGGTCTATAATCATGGCATTTCAAATGATTATATAAACTTATATATTACAACACAATATGCTAACATATATATAATATACATACATAGCTAAGTTAACTGTATTCATAAATACTTATTTAAGAGGCTATGTGTGTGTATGTGAACATGGCAAAGGGAAAAGTGAGGGTTAAATGGGCATACATAGTGTATACATATCAAAGAGTGTCAAAGTGTAAGTGAACAAAGTGTCAAGTATGATAGTGTCTACATAGTGTAAGGGATACATGAGGTAATATAGGATTTGTGCTAACATAGAACATTACATCTCAATAACTTGTATATTGCATACATTACTTCTATTATTACATTACATTCATGCTTGCATTCATTCATCATTCATTTATTCTCTTGTACTACTATATGCACCATACATTACATACTATGGAACCTACATATTCATTACAAGCCATACTTATACATGCTTACATTAGATTGAATACTTACACCTCATACATCATTTATTTAAATATTTACTCATGCTTGCATTCTCTATTTAATTACATAATGTATATACAGTAACATAGGTTAAAATCAAATAGAATATTATATTATACACAAGGGTGCACAAAATACATATGCCGAATAGTAACTCCTACTAATAATCAATACTGTACCATCTCAGCATGAATTAAAATCTAGGATTATAGTATGTTATAGATCTATGTGTTAGCTTTCCGAAACTTCAAACGGATCGCGTTTACGTTTCTGAAAACTCCCGGAATCGCGAAAACACCGAGAACGCGTTTGTCTTTCGTACAGCTGACACTCAAATAATTCTCCAGAAAGTTACAGAAAGAATTAGGCCTATTAATATATGTTTTTGGAAAGCTAACTTCAATACGCTTCTTTAAAAAAAATAGAAGATTAAACTGAGCTTTGAGCTAGAAGTTATGACATTTCTAAGTTAGGGCTGAAATTAAAAACGTGGATAAAAATCATGACGGATTTGGGTAGTTTGAGACAAAAGAACACAAGTATATAACATAATATATCAAGAACTCACCCTCTACACTAATATATATATATATGAGACACTATAGAACACATATCCAATACAAAAATATGAGATTAAACATGTAATAATTCATTCATACATAACAACAACACATAGTGTGTCCAAATTTGGGGTTTTCCCACATGGACACAACCACAACACAAAGGACACTCCTATGACCTCCAAATGGACACGAAATGGACACAAATGGAGATACAACTATGGGGGTCATTCCTATGGGTTCAAAATAGACCTATATGCATGAGGAAATGAAAAGGAGAAGGGATTTATACCTTCCGGTAGATCGAATCGAAGAAAAGCCTTCCCGGAGTGACACCGACACGTAGAGATTCCAAAAGGACACGAACGAGCTCCGAATCCTCCCAAACTTGGGTAGCTTCCTCCTTGGCTAGAATGGAGAAGGAAAGAAGAAGATTTGTTGGCAAAATGGAAGGATTTGGTGGAGAAATTGCTAGGGATTGCTCTCTAGGAATTTGGGGAAGAACAAGAGAGAGAGTGTGGATGAGAATAATGAAATAAACTTGAGCCTATCCTCTCCCAAAGTGGCTGGCCATATGGGGCTATTTGTCCTATTATGGTAAGGTCCAAAATGCCCCCACTAACCTATTCTATGAGTATTAGGAAAGGTCTAATTGGTTGGGGCTAAATTAGTTATTCTAAAGTCTCTAATCATACTAACCTTATCCATAATAATTAGTCTAACCTCTAACTAAAATATTTCTATCATGTGGACTAAAATTAATATCATGTGGGCCATGCCTAACTACTGTGTGGGTCCCACTAGAGTCAAACTACCCCGGGTCCCCGTTTCAAGTCGGATTGAGTTAAAATTCGAACCTGACTCAAATAACCCCAAAACAATATCATAAATAATAAAATAAATTTCAACCCCAAAATAATATCATAAATAATAAAATAATTTTAAAAATATTCAAAAATGTAAAATGACAAAAATACTCCTGTTTCTAAAAACTGGGGGTAACAATAACTCAATAATCTAGAATTTGGAGAATGTGAGTTCAGCGGTACCGGCGGGTACATAACTCAATAATCTGGAATTGGAAGAATGTCGTTTAGACATAATATTTCTTCAGGAACTTGCCGTTGACGGGCAACATGAGCAACTCTCTATTTTATTTTGCGAGGCGGTAAGCACCGTTGGAGAATATGGCCTCAATGATAAATGGACCTTCCCATTTTGGCTGGAATTTGTCGGCTGTTTGGTGAGTCATGACCATCGGCCTCCGAACTGCCAGAACGAGATCGCCCACTTGGAATGTTCTGATTTTAACCTTCTTGTTGAAGGCTCCGGAGATGCGTGCTTGGTGTAGCTCGATTCCTGGCTGAGCCAAGAGGCGCTTTTCGTCTAAGGCCTCCAACTCTTGTAGCCGACGACGATATTTATCGTCCGTTGTTAATTGGTAAGTGAGAGCGACGCGGAGCGAGGGTATTTGAGTCTCCAACGGAAGAACTGCCTCACTCTCGTACACCAGAGAGAATAGTATGTTCCCTGTGGCTGTTCGGACTGTGGTACGGTACGCCCATAAGCATTCACCAAGCTTCTCGTTCCAGTCGCATTTTTGGATGATACGAACTTCTTGAGAAGTTTGATGATTATTTTCTTGAATGCTTCTACCAACCCATTTGATGTCGGATTGTATGGTGTAGAAGCAATATGCTGGATGCGATGCTTGTCGCAGAACCGATAAAAGGCATGGCTTGCGAACTGCGGACCATTATCATGGATGATCCTTCGGGATAGTCCAAAGTGATAGATGACGTGATGCTTGAGGAAGCTGATCACGTTTGAAGTCTTCACTTCTGCCAGCGGAATAGCTTCCGTCCATTTGGAGAAGTATTCTATGATGGCAAGTATGAAGCGATGTCCTCGAAAAGAGGGTGGAGTGATCGGACCGATGATATCTATTCCCCAAGCTTCGAATGGCCAGGATGCCACTGTCGGATGTAGAAACTCCGATGGTTGGTGGATGAAGACCACGTGTACTTGGCAGGCTTTGTATTTTCTTGCATAGTCTATCGCATCTGCTACCATCGTGGGCCAGTAGTAGCCCATTCGGCGAAGACGATCTTACAATTTTGGGCCAGGCTGATGGGCCCCGCAGACACCGTCATGAGCTTCGCGTACGGCTTCTTTGGCTTTTGCGTTTGACATACATAGAAGCAATAATCCATCGTAGGATCGGTAATACAACATTTTTGTCTCTGTATCGTAGAAGAATCTGAGAGAATGCCTTCTGATAGTGGTGGCTTCCTTTGGGTTCTCGGGCAGGATATCGTAGACTACGAAGTCTATGAATGGTTGTCTCCAGTCTGGGACTTCGTCAATCGTCTGAGCGAAATAACTCGCCATGAATTGAACATTATTCTTGGGACAGACCAGTTCATGGCCTACCACATCCACCGATTGGCGAACATAGTTCGGAATCGCTAGGGAGGCGGCAAGGTCAGCTAAGGCATCGGCTTCGATATTTTAGAGTATGGGAACGTGTTCGATGAAGAACCCTTCGAACGACGAGATGATGTTGATCGCTATTTGGTGATAGGGGATCATGTCTTCATGGCGAACCTCGTATAAACCCCGGATCTGATTGAGTGTGAATCGCCGTATGCTTCAAGATATTCTACCCCCAGCTCTCTTACAAGTTGGAGGCCAATGACTAAAGCGTTGTACTCGGCCACATTGTTAGAGCAAGGTTTCGTGAGGGAGTAAGCGCGATTGATCACCAGTCCGAAAGGAGAAATCAGCACCACCCCGACTCCGACGACGATGTTGCCCTTGGGTCCGGTCCTCGAAGCACTACCACCAAATTTTCTCCAAATTGACCTAAATTGGTCTCATTCTCTTCCTCTTAGAGAGAGAGACTTTATTGGTAAACTTGGATGGATTGGAGCACTTGGAGCTTGAAGGACTTTTGAATCTTGGATCTATTTTCATTGGGAATCCATCTCCCAATTGGTATGAGCTTTCTAACCCATTAATTTCCATTAAATTTGTGTAGATACATTCATTAGGGACCTACATGCATTAGGTTTGCTATGGAGAGGAGCTTTGACTCTTTCTTCTCTCTTTTGGAGACTTTTCTCTTTGTGTTTTGACCTATTTTTGGG
Organism: Iris pallida; assembly: GCA_029216955.1. NCBI lineage: Eukaryota > Viridiplantae > Streptophyta > Magnoliopsida > Asparagales > Iridaceae > Iris > Iris pallida. The sequence continues at coordinate 18,153,012 of JANAVB010007397.1, forward strand.
AAAAATCTGAGAATGAGATTTCTAGGGTTTATGAAATAGGTTTGTTAGGTTCTAATGGTGATTTAGAACATGTGGGTGAGGTTATAGTCAAGTTTTATTCCAATTAGAGTGCGTATTATGGATGTGTCCGATACGCACGCCAAGTGTTTGATAAAATGACCCTTAGAGCATTCAATATTCTAATTTCAGATTTGAACCTTGTTTTATATTTGTATTGTCTTCAGTTATCAATATTTCTATTTATATAGTGATTTAGGGTGGTTGTGAATGTGGTTTGTTGGATCGGTGTTTGGGAAATGTGAGCCCAGTTTTGATATAGTATATTGTTGCATTCATAAAGGGGACTGGGTATTAGGATAGTGTGTGGGCTATTAGAGTCACTTGGTGGACTATTACATGGGATGTCATCATATATATTAAGTTCAACCCTAGTACATTCATTTCAGTCTACTGCAAACATGCCCAGTCCTTTGTTTGAGTTTTGTCCAGCATCTCATTTATTTTCAGTCCACTACAGCTTTAATATTCAGTCCTATTTAGACTTAAGTGTCAGCCATATCTATATTGTAATGTTTCAGTCCATCTTTACCTTAAATGATCCAATTTCATAGTATTCAGTTCCCTTACTATATTACCATGCTCAGATCAAATACCTTCAATATGTAAATGATCAGTCCCTTGGCCTATTTTGTTCAGTCCCTAACTAAGTTTCAGTCAATCATTATTCCGTCTTTGGGTGTCCAACTTTTTAGATCAGTTGGAGGGGGGAAGAGGCCTGTGTTAGCGCATTTTTCAACCACTTAATTGGTTTAATCCTACATTGCTACTGTTCAGTCCACATTAACTCTTTAGTATCAGTCCACTTTATCCAAATATCCCAGTCTATTTAGTTTACATCTTACATAAATGTTCATTCCTCACTATTGGCCTACACTATTGCACATATTCACATACCCAGTTTGGTACAGTCTTTCCCCACATGTTGTCCAGTCCTAAAATGGACTGTGCAGTCCCTTACTTACTACATGTGACAGACCTCATCACTTGATATGTGTTCACTTCACATATCAATAGTTCAAGTCCTTAATCCTAGGTTCAGCCCATATCGAATGATTTAGTCCACTCTATCAGTGTCGAGTCCCTATCCATGCACTGTCCTGCATTTAATTTAGTTGTTTTGTCCTAAAACTTCCAGTATCCATCGGTACGTCTATTGTTCAATCATATATTATATATCCATCCAATTACACAAAATGTTGGTCTACTTTTCAATCTAAATCTATTTTGAGTATTAGTTCACTTGGCTCAATTGCAGCCATTAGGAATTAGGTTTAGCCCCTCCTTGTGTATCAACTTTCCATATAATTTATATAAGTTAATAGATGATGTTTAGCCCACATCTATTAGAAGTACAGTCCCTTTGAAACTAAGATTCAATCCATGCTATGATCAGTCCGTATATCAGATATCCTATAGCTTTAGTTCATTATCTGATTGAATTGGTTAACTAAGTTATTAGGGAGGCACTGTTTATTCCCATACATGTATCAGTTCTTCCATACTTCATATGTTCAGCCTATACTAAGGTGTTGCCAGTATTTGTTAGAAAATTGGTGGGGGTAACATGTTGAGGCCTTAGCAATAGGCATAAAGGGGGAAAAGTTTAGTAGTACAGTTCATGAAGGGAAGGGAAATAGCTTAAGATCCGTGTCAATGTTCAGTCTATCTATCATTTCAGTCATTACATTAATGTATCAATCTTATGGTCTATTGCAATGTATCAATCCTTATTACATTATATTTTTAGTCCAGTTAAGAGGAATGGGAGTAGAGGCTTGAGTGTTGGTTTTGATATCAATCACTTAGAATATAAGAGGGAAGGATATGTGAAATATAGGTGTCAGCTATATGTATGCCATATAATGTATCGGTTAGGATCTCAGGTTAGTGCATTTAGTAAACGGACATGTAAGGGGGCTCAAATATTGGTTATATACTTGAAGTATCAGTCCATCTATTCCTTAGTATCAGTCCTTTGATCCATATGATCAGTCCTACAGGTGGACCTGGGATTACCCACATTGGTATTAGCCATCGGCATTAGTTCAGTCCTCATTCTAAGTCAAGCATTGTTTAGAGTTGATTAGGTACCATCATGTCCTTCCTACCTTTGTATCAGTCAAGTTTTAGTCGTAATGTAGGGGTTTAGATGTATCAGTAGCTAGAAGGGGGTTGCACTTCGCTTGGCATGGCCTTGACATTATAGTGGCAGTAGCAGTAGTATGAAAAGGGGGTATGTGTCATGTAGTATGGGTTGAATAGCAGTCAAGCAGCAGCAATGTTAGTTGTTGTTTAGATTACAGTATAGGGGTTTGAGTGTTAGACAGGACACATATAGGTGAAGTAGTTTTAAGTGTCATAAAGTAAGTAGGTGGTATGCGTGATAGAATCTTGTGAGTGTTGAATTGTGTTAGGATTTGGCACGTATTTGTGTTGTTGGCCACAAAAAAATTCTTTCCTTTCTTTCCTTTTTTCTACAAGTACCTATCTAGCAATGAGAGTATTAGTAATTATAGGGCATGGGTTAGGTTGGAAGATCATGATATGTGTATCAATATGATACATAGATACTTGAGGAGAAGTGTGTATCAATATAAAGGGTAGTGATGAGTTAGGTTCAAGTGATAACTAATTAGATATTAGGATAATATTGCATAGTATCACATGACATATGTAATATATGATTCTCATTACCTAGTATTAGTAACTAATATTTATATATAAGTTCTATATATTGACATTAGATATTATATTAGCTAGTATAACCGAGATAGGTAAGGTTTGGACCTAATAACCTAGATATAGGCTCGTGCAGTCTAAAATGAGCTAGCTTGGCAATGTTAACTAGTTGACCTGGAGATGACCTAGTTTAACTTGTATTAACCTAGAAAAGGCCTAGAATCATAAAATTAATACATTTAAGTTCATTGTTTACTCTAGAACCCCAAATAACTCCGTAATCTCATATATAGGTTTATGTGACACCACTTAGGACATTGATTCTCATTTATTGCTCAGGATGTCAAGCGCGTATATTCTCTGATAGTTTTTATTTATCTGATGATTATTATGATTCAGTTTCTAGTATAGTATTACCCAAAAATTTTGTCATGACATGGATTGGTATTTCTGGGTTCATTCACTTGCGACACATGTATTATACTTGTCTGGCCCCTATTTCTGGAATCACTCACTGGAACCACCTACTGGAAACACCTACTGGCACCACTTACTTTCTTGCTAGACTTGTACTTAATTTATGTGTCGGGATATGGATTCACTTCTACTATTAGGGGCGGAGAAATACTCGAGTAGACATATAAACATTCCCAACCATAGTACTGGAACCACCCCTACTGATCTATCCGAAAAGATAGCCATTGTCACTAGGCCAAGCATGCGACGTGTCGTCTTCACTACTGGTCTAATCCAAAAAGATAGCCGTCACATGCTTGCCAAGCGTGCGATGTGTCGTATTTATCCTCTAGTCGTTTACATGTCAAAAGCGGTATTTTAAAACATATTGGTTTAGTGTCTTTTACTGGATTCATACTGGACGCACATTGTACTGTCTGGACTCACATAATATTTGTTCTAGTTCGGATATCTCTATTTACAGTCTTTATTACCATTATCTTCTGATTCACTATACTTACTCTTTTGTACATTAGTTAACTGTTGTTCCATTTCATTTCCTCACTCATTCTATCTTGTTTATCATGTATTACTTGCTATAACTGCTTTATAGTTTTTGTCATTTATTTGGAACTGCTAGAGGAGATGTGCTCGTTCCATCCTGACTGGATATATTTTTCAAATGATTCTTCAGAGGATCTGTGTCACACATACTATAGATCTGAGAAGGTGATAGCAACCATGGGTCCTGATTCTCAGGAGTGATTACCGAAAGACTTAGCTACTAGTTTGACTTGATTTAGATTCTCTGTTGGAACTTTTGGCTTATAATATAATAAAGATTTTGATATTGTATTTGAGACTTGGATTTTGGATATTATATTAGAATTTGTTGATGTTTTAGACTTTGTAGTTTTTAGAATTCTTTGATATCTTGTCGTGCTTTAGATTGTGATTGAGTATTCAGTGTTATCTCTATACTTGTCCTCCATTCTGAGTTGAGATCTATGACAGGTACATTATATTATTATGTGAGATTGTTAGTTAGTGACCTAGATAGCATTATACCATCGATATTGAGGCGTAGGCTGGGCGCTGTTACGCACTTGTACCCCTATACTGGGTGTGTGTCATGATACGTTTTTAGTAGTGGCCCATGGAGGTCGAGATTTGCATTGGTGCGATGTCGTGGTAGTACTATAGTTTAGTTGTAATATTGCGAGCCTGCGATAGGAAATAGGGAATAGGCTATAAAGTGAGAGGATACTCAATCACAATTAGGACTTCTTGAGAAGATTTCTGGGATGACCCATGAGAATCTCATTATAAACTATCTCAAAATTTGATTCCAACTATTTTTGTCTACTCTCCCATGTCCATTGTTGAATTTGATTCTTGGTGTTTATTGTTGACGATTTTCTACTAAGATAAACCATATGGACTATGTTGTCTCAGTTATGGAATCTAGAGTTTACCACAACCATATAAGCTGGCATGGCGAAGACAGAGAGTCTAATTTTGGATGTATTTCTCGGGTTGTCAGCCAAGCATGCGGCAATACAAATTTTTTTGATCCATGATTCTAGAGGTACGTGCCTTATTTGTGGACACTATAGTTTATCGCAGCCATACTTACTAGCGTTACGATGATTCTAGTAACATAATTCTGGAAAGACAGGTATGGTTGTCAGATTGTAGAATAAATACCATATAAATGGTGTCCTAGTATAATGGAGTAAAATATCAGTGTGAATGTTAATTGAGTATCATGAAGTAGAGAGAGGGAGCTAGGCTAGCTGTGGTACAGCATCATGTCCCGCACCACCAGAGAGATATACCCCAGAGGGCCAGGGCTTTTGCGTTGACGGTCGAGGAGGCCGATGCTACGGGTGACGGGTTAGCAGGTCTATTTTTTATGTTCTTTTTCCTGTCTTTTCCCACTTGTTTTGTGATTCTATTATTACCTGTTAGAAGTTTATGCTATGATAGATAGTGTAGTGACCCCGTTTAAGACTATAAAAATCATGACCAATAGGACCATGATCTTGCACCTTGTTAGATAGAAATTTCTTGACATTAATTATTGGGGGTTTGACCTAGAAGGAGTACGGCCCATTAAATTTCATGGATTAAATTTTTCTCGGGGGTAGGTTTGTAACCACCACTTTCCTAGAATAGGGATATTTTTTAAATTTTTTCTAATTGTTGTTATTATTGTGATTTCCTATTATATCTTGAGTGATAAATTATTTTTTAAAACTAAACTTTATACTTTGGTTAATTATCTAAATAATCAATATAGTACATTTGTTATATTCTTGAGTATGGACAATGGTTAGCGTTTAGCTAGAATAGTGGTTAGTGATCCTAGATAACTTAAACCAACTTGACATGACCACCCAACTAGATGATTAGGACTAGCCTAAATGAACTTTAGTTAGTCTCTAGATAGATTATAAGAATTAGTTAGAAGGTTTGACTAAACACCTATTTAGGAAGAGAGGCTTATTCCTTAATCTTGTCATGACTAAGAGGAGGGCATAGTGGACATTTCTCCTTAGCCAAAACCCTAAATTAAACCCTCTATAGCAGCCCACACCCCTACTTAAGTCCCACTTCATCTTCTTCCTCCTCATTTTACTCCAAACCCTAACCCTAATTAGGAGCTTCTTCCCCAATTTCTCATACCACCAAATTGACCCAAATTGGTCTCATTCTCTCCCTTTTGGAGAGGAGAAGACTCTATTAGTATGCTTCGAGGGATTAGAGCACTTGGAGCTTGATGGACTTTTGAATCTTGGATTCTTTTTCATTGAAAATCCATCTCCCAATTGGTAGGAGCTTTCTAACCTATTAATTTTCATCAAATTAGTGTAGATACATTCATTAGGGACCTCCATGCATTAGGTTTGCTTTGGAGAGGGGTTTTGACTCTTTCTTCTCTCTTTTGGAGACTTTTGTCTTTATGTTTTGACCCATTTTGGGAAAATTCCAAGAACGGGATATCTAGGGATTGTGAAATAGGTTTGTTAGGTTCTAATGGTGATTTAGAACATATGGATGAGCTTGAGCTTGGAGTCAAGTTTGAATCCATTTAGAGTGCGTATCATGGACGTATCCGATACGCACGCCAAGTGTTTGATAAAATTACCCTTAGAGCATTCAATACTCTAATTTCAGATTTGAACCATGTTTTATATTTGTATTGTCTTGAGTTATCAATATTTGTATTTATATAGTGATTTAGGGAGGTTGTGAATGAGGTATGTTGGATTGGGAGTTTGGGAAGGTGAGCCATGTTTTGATATAGGATATTTAATGCATTCATAAAGTGGACTGGGTATTATGATAGTGTATGGGCTATTACAGTCACTTAGTGGACTGTTATATTGGATGTCATCATATATATTAAGTTCAACCCTAGTACACTCACTTTAGTCTACTGCAACCATGCCTAGTCCTTTTTTTGAGTTCTGTTCTGCATCTCATTTATGTTCAGTCCACTACAACTTTAATATTCAGTCTTGTTTAGACCCAAGTGTTAGCCATATTTATATTGTAATGTTTCAGTCCATCTTTACCTTAAATGATCCAGTATCATAGTGTTCAGCTCCCTTACTATATTTCTATGCTCAGATCAAATACCTTTAATATCTAAATGATCAGTCCCTTGGCCTATTTAGTTCAATCCCTAACTAAGTTTTAATCCATTATTGTTCAGACTTTGGGTGTCCAATTATTCATATCAGCTGGAGGGAAAGAAGCATGTGTTAGTGCATTGTTCATCCACTTAATTGGTTCAATCCAACATTGCTATTGTTCAGTCCATATTAACTCTTTACTATCAGTCCACTTTATCCAAATATTCCAGTCCATTTGGTTCACATCTTGCATAAATGTTTGGTCCTCACTATTGGCCTACACCATTGCATATATTCACATACCTAATTTGGTTCAGTCCTTCCTCACATGTTATCCAGTCCTAAAATGGACTGTGTGGTCCTTTAATTACTACATGTGACAGTCCTCAATACTTGATATGTTTTCACTTCACATACCAATAGTTCAAGTCCTTAATCCTAGGTTCAATCCATATCGAATGATTTAGTCCACTCTATCAATGTCGAGTGCATGTCTATACACCGTCCTATATTTACTTTAGTTGTTCAGTCCCAAAACTTTCGGTATTAGTCAATGGATACTCCTAGAGTACTAGTCCACATCTAGCTGTTCAATCATATATTATGTATCCATCCCATTACACATAATATTGGTCCACTATTCAGTATAAATCCATTTTGAGTATCAGTTCACTTGGGTCAGTTACAATCATTAAGAATTAGGTTCAGTCACTCCTTATGTATCAAATTTCCATTTAATTTGTACAAGTTAATTGAGTTATAGCCCACATCTATTAGAAGTCCAGTCCCCTTGAAAATAAAATTCAGTCTACGCTATGATTAGTCCCTATATTAGATATCCTATAACTTTAGTTCTTTCTCTGATTCAATTGGTTAATCGAGTTATTAGGGAGGCACTATTCATTCCCATACATGTATCAGTTCTTCCATACTTCATATGTTCAGCCTATAATAAGGTAGTACCAGTATTTGTTAGGAAGAGGGTGGGCGTAACATGTTGAGGCCTTAGCAATAGGCATGAAGGGGGAAAAGTTTAGTAGTACAGTTCATGAAGGGATGGGAAATAGCTTGAGATCTATATCAATGTTCAATCTATGTATCATTTTAGTCATTATATTAATGTATCAGTCTTATGGTCTATTACAATATATCAATCTTCATTACATTATATGTTCAGTCCAGTTAAGAGGAATGGGAGTAGAGGCTTGAGTGTTGGTCTTGATATTTGTCACTAAGAATAGAATAGGGAAGGATATGTGAAATATAGGTTTCAACTATATGTATACCATATAATATATCAGTTAGGAGCTCTGTTTAGTGCATTTCGTAAACTGACATGTTAGGGGGCTCGAATAGTGGTTGTATACTTGAAGTATCAATCCATCTTTTCCTTAATATCAGTCCTTTGATCCATATGATCAGTCCTACAGGTGGACCTGGGTTTATCTTGTATTGGTATTAGCCATAAGCATTAGTTCAGTCCTCATTCTAAGTCAAGCCCTGTTTAGAGTTCATTAGGTATTGTCCTGCCCTTCCCACCTTTGTATCGGTGAAGTTTCAGTCCTAATGTAAGGGTTTATATGTATCAATAGCTAGAAGAGGGTTGTATTGGCTTGTGATGGCCTTGACATTATAGTGGCAGTAGCAGTAGTGTGAAGAGGGGATATGTGTCATGGAGTGTGGGTTGAATAGATAGGAGCAAGGGGCTTGAGTAGCAGTCAAGCAGCAGCAATGTCAGTTGTTGTTTAGATTGCAGTATAAGTGTTTGAGTGTTAGACAGGACACATATAGGTAAGGGAGTATTTAAGTGTCATAAAGTGAGTAGGTGGTATGGGTGATAGAATCTTGTGAGGGTTGAATTGTGTATGGATTTAGCACACATCTGTGTGTTGTTGGCCATAGGAAAATTCTTTCCTTTCTTTCCTTGTCTGTACAAGTACCTATCTAGGGATGAGAGTATTAGTAATTATAGGGCATGGGTTAGGTTGGAAGATTAAGATATGTGTATCAATATGATACATGGATACTTGAGAGAAGTGTGTATCAATGTAAAGGGTAGTGATGAGTTAGGGTCATGTGATAACTAATTAGATATCAGGATAATATTGCATAGTATCACATGACTTATGTAATATATGATTCTCATTACCTAGTATTAGTAATTAGTATTTATATATAAGTTCTATATTTTGACATTAGATATTTTATTAGCTAGTATAACCTAGATAGGCAAGGTTTGGACCTAATAACCTAAATATAGGCTCATGCAAACTAAATGAGCTAGCTCGGCAATGTTGACTAGTTGACCTAAAGATGACCTACTTTGACTTGTATTCACCTAGAAAAGGCCTAGAACACCAAATAACTCTGTAACCTCATATATAGGTTTGTGTACACCACTTTGGGCATCGATCCTCATTTATTGCTCAGGACGACAAATGAGTACATTCTCTGATACTTTTCATCAAACTGATGACTATTATGATTCAGCTTCTAGTATAGTATTACCTAAATTATCTGTCATGACACGGATTAGTATTTCTGGGTTCATTCACTTGCGACACATGTATTATACTTCTCTGACCCCTATTTCTGGAATCACTCACTGGAACCACCTACTGGAAATACCTACTGGCACCACTTACTTGCTGGCTAAACTTCTACTTGATTTATGTGTCAGAATATGGATTCACTTGTACTAGTCGAGGCGGGGAAATACTCGAGTAGACATGTAAATGTTTTCAATCAAACTGGAACCACCCTACTGGTCTAATCTGGAAAGATAGTCGTCGCCGTTAGGCCAAGCGTGCGACATACCGAATTCAATACTGTTCTAATCTGGAAAGATAGTCGTCGCACGCTTGCCAATCGTGCGATGTGTCGTATTTACTCCCTAGCCGTTTACATGTCAAAAGCGGTATTTCAAAACATAATGGTTTAGTGTCTTTTACCGGATTCACACTGGACTCATATTGTACTATCTGTATTCACATCACATTCATTCTAGTTCGGATATCTCTATTTACTGTATTTATTACCATGCTCTTCTGATTTACTATATTTACTCTTTTGTACTTTAGTTAACTATTGTTCCATTTTCTTTTTCGACTCATTCTATCATGTGCATCATGTATTACTTACCATAACTTCTTTATAGTTTTTGTCATTTATTTGGAACTGTTAGAGAAGATGTGCTCCTTCCATCCTAACTGGATATATTTTTCAAATGATTGCTCAGAGGATCTGTGTCCTACATACTACTGATCCGAGGAGGGGATAGCGACCATGGGTCCTGATTCTCAGGAGTGATTACCGAGAGACTTAGCTAATAGTTTGACTTGATTTAGATTCTTTGTTAGAACTTTTGGCTTATAATATAATGAAGATTTTGATATTGTATTTGAGACTTGGATTTTGGATATTATATTAGAAGTTGTTGATGTTTTAGACTTTGTGGTTTTTAGACTTTTTTGATATCTTATTGTGCTTTAGATTGTGATTGAGTATTTAATGTTATCTTTATACTTGTCCTCCATTCGGAGTTGAGATCTATGACAGGTACATTATATTATTGTGTGAGATTGCTAGTTAGCGACCTGGACAGCGTTCTACCGCCGATATTGTGACATAGGCTGGGCACTATTACGCACTCGTGCCCCTATACCGAGTGCAGGTTGTGACATATGTATAGGCAAAATACCACAATCATGTCTTCCGTAGCCTATGCCCAAGTTAGTAACCCTTCATGCCCCAACCAACCGAGAAGCCTCATGGCCAGAATCTCAATTCCCTTCACCGTGATTTCTAAGCCGTCTCCTCGCCACTCTAGGATCCTTTGACTATTACGTATGGTCTGTCATCGAGAACCACGTACGTCGAGTTTTTTGTACTTGCTATAATGCGGAGAGCCGATTCTCCTGTATGCGACCGCTTACATAATCGAGAGATAGAGCATGCACGACCTCGCAGTACGTGACTATATGATACCTGGTCCCATCGTCACCAATGCCTAGTCATATACGGAGCAACGTACGGACAGACCATCGGATCTTCATGGCTCCAACTGGTTGAGTAAGCCATATCCGACCTTTTCCAGCCAAAGAAATCACCAGGGATGAAGAAGCCCTCTACTTCTTCATATAAATAGTTGTTTTGTTCAAAATAGGTAATATTGTTATAAAACCCTCCATTTCTCTAATTATTACCATATAACCTATATATATGTATATATATATATATATATATATATATATATATATATAATATATTTATATATATATATATATGGCTGATTCTTCCATACTTTAGGATTAAGACCGAGTTTAATTCAGAGTTCAATTTAGTTTGTCGACCAACTAAAGTAAGGAACAACCAGCCATATATATATATATATATATAAATATATATATTTATATATATATATATATATATATATATATATATAAATTTTTTTTTATATCACCAAAGGTATATATATATATATATATATATATATATGTACACCTTTGGCTACCTGATTTAGGGCTCTGGTGCCCCATGGTGGCGGCGGCGGTACTCCTCCCCCTCTTCCTTCCTTACTCTTCGTTCCCAGGCCGGTTCCTTATTTTTCCCCTCCCCCTCCCTTGGCTTCGGGTGGTCCTCCTCTAGCCCCACTCTTTGAGGCGGTCAGCTCTGAACAGCATAGCACTCCTTTGAGCCGCATTTCTATTGGTGGAGGGTCTCCTTTGTCCCCTCCCCCCCCCCCGATGTTGGGATCGTGCTTCCGATGAAGCCCTCCTTCGCTGACAAAGTAGTCGGGGCCCCTCCTTCTCTGTTCTCGTTGCCGAGTCCTTCTTTCTCGAGTTCTCGCTTTATTCGAAGGCTCGCCAGCCATTACATTCGACAAGGCTAACGTTGCCTCCCTTGTTGTTCCACTGCACCTCACCTTAGTCGGCAAATTCTTCCACTCTTACCCCCCGATTATAGTAATCAAAGAGGCATTCAACAAAATTGGGTTCCTGGGACCAGTTTTTGTAGGACTCATTGACTCCAAACACCTGTTGATTCGTCCTAGCATGGAATGTAATGCCCCGTCCCGCTCATTCCAATCGGTGGAATCAAAATGCCAATAGCATTGGACTTAGCCAAGCAACAGCCTGCTCAACTCCTCACTCAGGTGGGTGGCTTTGATGAACTTGCCTCAGCTTGTCCTTCACACTAATAAAACAAAAGTTTTTAACTGCACAAGTAGGCTTGATAATAAAATAGATGAATCCACATAACTAAGAAAATAATCCCAACTTGGGTCAGATTGAGTTATAATATAGAAAGGACCCACAATCGGCTTAGAAGTGTTGCATGACGTGCTTTCAAATTGACACTCGGTCCTTCATTCCGTGGCTTAGAAGAAGGAAAAGTTGGTCTATACGCCATAAGACTATGAACCTAACATAGTCATAGGCGTCGTACGGTATAAATGATTGGTAAAGCATGCACTGTCCTACTGTCCAATGCTTGGCATAGCCTAATTGTTCTACAATGTAAGTTTCTTTGGTGCAAGGCTTGGATTAGCCTTTGCTCATCCCACAGGTGATGTTGATGCACGATTGACTCAGAAAAAAGTTATACCACGAGGTATCGAAGTCATATCAAATATTATCCTACGTTTTCTGCGGTTGTTATAGCCAACTATCCCAAGATCTCAAGGCTCGTCATATAAAGTATGAATTTGGCGGTAGCATCACATAGGACACAAATGGTTTAAGGCACAAAACATGTTTGTTTCGATGATGAGGATGCCACGGTCTATGGCACGTAATAAACACGTAAGGTTCAAGTCAAGTAAAAAAGCTATACAATAGCCATTTTTGGGTTTCATGAATGGAAAAGTTAACGCGACCGTTTGTCGCTAAGACTGGTCCTGTGGCTTGGGAGTCTCTCATGAAGCATGGAAAGCATGGTCTTGAATAAAGAAAAGAAACCAAGTTATATTATCCGTAGGCCTTGTATTTATGTCAAGTCTAGAAGTCGTCGAAGGTGCGTGGTCATAGAAAACTTGTGCACAAGGCATATTCTTCCACGACATAAACACCGGGGCCTCGGGATTATGTCGTTCCCGGGGGAAGTGAGTTGTCTAAAGCAGGATGTTGGATGTACCACGTAGGAGATTCGGGACTTCCATGGGCTAGCTACCCGCGTGGACGATCGTCGTCTATCCTCAGCCAAGTCCAAGATAGCTTGACATTGCTAGTGACCTTTCATATAGAATAGTTGGTGTCGGTCAGACCAAAGTAAGTCCAAGCACAGTATGAATTGAACTAAGAAGGTATGCATGGTTGCAACACCATTATGGAGCCCAAGCTTTGGCTATAGCAAGGACATGTGCTTCGGCACAAAATATGGCATCATATTTGAGTCGTCCATACAAGTTCCACATGTTGGTATGGTCATTTCTAGTTAAGTCTGAAAGGGCCATAAGGACAAGTTTGGTTAAGTTACGTTGAGTTGTGAGGCATGGCCTCGATGTTTGAAGCACAAACAAAGTTATGGTACATCCATGCTATTGCGTCTCGAAGTATGGCTCGGAAGATAAAAATGAGTGGTACATTAATGCTGCAAGCACGAGAATAGTCTAGAGGCAAAACGATAAGTAAGTTATAGGTGCGAGGCACGGTGATAGTCTAGAGACACAAAATAGGCCAGACATTCATATCCTAAAACTGAACCTAAGGCAAGATTAGAAAGACAATCAAAAGGATATATTGCACAAAATAAATAAACGTATTGGTTTTGTATGGGTGGGTGAGGAGCTTACTTCACCAGTAGGGTTGGGTACTAACACCAACACAGTTTCCATGTGGAGGTACAGGTAGAAGCTCGTTTGGCACGGAGCTCACTTGTATGTATCGAAGCACGGAGTTTCTTGGCATTTTGAGGCGTATGGCTGCATGGAATCTGGATTTATACGGAAGATATTGTATGGCCATCGCCTTCCGAAGCATCGCCTTCCAAAATAAATAAACATGTTGGTTTTGTATATATGGGTGAGGAGCTCAATCAACCAGTACGGTTGGGTACTAACACCCACACAGTTTTTATGTGCAGGTACAGGTAGAAGCTCGTTCGGCAAGGAGCTCACTTGGATTCATCGAAGCACAGAGTTTCTTGGCATTTTGAGGCGTATGGCTGCATGGAATCTAGATTTATACGAAACATAATGTATGGACATCGCCTTCTGTCACTATCACATTTTAGCTTTAAGGGTATTTTGGTCATTTATGAATTATTTGATTTGATTTTAATTTTTATTATTTAATTAATTGCTAGTTGTCATGTTAGCCCTTAACCTAGTTTTGACCTAATCTAAGGGTTAGTCATTAACATAGAGGCTAAGTTAGAAGATGATAACTTTATGGCTAAGTTAGAAATATCTAGATAATTAGTTAAGTTATATATTTTTAGCTTGAGAGTTGAATATACACATGGGCCTTTAAAAAATGACTTAGAAACTTACCAAGAGGGAAGCCCAGAGCTAACTAATAAAACAAAACCCTAACCCTAATCCCTACATGGCCGGCCAAGAGAGGCACACCCCCTATATAATATGCTTTCATTAATGCTTGCCCCTTTTCATTTTACATTAAGCCTAGTTTAGTGTTGTTCCCCAAATCTTCACCATTCATCCAAATTACTCCCAAATTGAGCCTAACCCCTTGCATTGGGAACCCTTGTTGTTGAAGAAGAACTTGAAGGCTAGCTAGCTAAGGTTTGGGAGCTCACTTGGCCATAACACTTGTAGGAGGACACCTTTCTTTAGAGTTATTCCTGAGATTTGCTCCCAATAGGTAAGTGCCCTAAATCCTATTTAATTTCAGTTATCTTTCCGTAGATGCATCCATCTAGGTGTCCCCTAGATGCAGGTGTATTTTGGTAGGAAATAGAAGTGGTTTGGTGTCTGTATCGGATACGTATCAGTGGCTATGCCTATGTGTTTGTCGAAATGCCTCAATAAAGTTTTTATTGTTGTTTTCAAAAGCTAATTTTACAAAATTGTAGATCGATATGTATGTATCATTTTTCGTGAGGACTAAGCATACTTTCGTGCCGTGTCTGTGTCCAAAATTGGCATGGACACGCAACACGAGCAGTGTATTCGGTGCCCTGCTGCTCGTGTGTCTTAGCGGATACGACACGGCACCCCGACACCTGAAATTTGGTGTGTGGGTGCGAGAAAACATTGACAGCACGCACACGAAGTTTGAGGCAATCTCGTCGAGTGGATCGAGAGAAATCTCGATCGCACTGATTTCTCACTGCACTGGCACTAGCAATTTTCTTCGACTGACACGTGCGTCATATCACGCACAGACACGACGATGACTCGAGTTAGGGTGCAAGACTCCAAGCCCTAGATCCCCTCTACACATGTACAAAAGCATGAGGACACTGGGACACTGTGTCGTGTCTAAATCGTGTCGACATGGCTGTACGAGCCTGTCTGAACACAGGGTCTGATACACCCTATTTTGTATGTTTTGGATACCTCGTGTCTACTTGTTTGGACACGTTTAAACCCCTTGGAGACGAATGCATGTCTGTAAATCACTGTCACATATAAATTTGATGTTAATTTGGGTTTTCACTTATGTTTTAGGTTGTTTGTATTCGAGTTGCAAAATCCTGATACTGAGCAGTGTCCAAATAGAAATGTTAATGTTTTAAAATGATATTAAAATATTAATTATTATGTTCCAGTATGTATACATGTCTGGGGTTAATATTTACATAGTTGGGTTCATACTGATTCACGATTTGGGTTATAATTTTGGGTTTTCGAACATCATTGATACCAATAAACAAGGTATAGGTCTGATACATGTGTTAACTGGATATGGGTTGAATTCCTGAGATTGGAGATTGTGAGAAACCTGTGTATGTAGGTACTACTAGCCTATTCCCTGATATGTTAAACTAAAATTTTGGTATAAATGTGTACACTGAGTTTTAATGCAAAACTGAATTAATATTGGTATAAATATGTATATGTATAGCACATGTATAAACCTGAGAATATATGCACTGCTAGCCTATGCCATGAACCTGAGAATTAAACCATATACATGTTGTTACCTGATAAACATAAAGCCCTTGCATGTGACACACAACCACACACCCTATCCCTCACTGTCCATACACACACACCCCGAATCGCTCACTGTCCACACAAAAACACACCCTATCACTACTGTTCACTCACACTCATTTACCTTCTCTTTTCGTTCACTCTCTTTCACTTCCCTTTCCCTCATTATCTAATGTAATGAATACATGGATAAATATAATATGTATAGATATATGAATTATGTAATGTATGTAATTTATAGATGTAATATAAGAATACATGTAATGTATGTATGTATACATGTATTTAGGTATAGTATATAGACTTGTGTAGTTCATTTTGGCTTGGTAATGTGTTTGATTGCTAGTATAGGCTTGGTTAGACCTAGAATGACTTGTTAGACTAGGATTAGACATAGAATAACTTGGTTGACCTAGTTTGACTTTATAAGTTGACCAAGAGTTGACTTTAGTCTAGAATGACCTAGAAATCATATAGAATGTATTTTAATGTTCAATATTACCTTTTCGAACATGTTGTGACCTGTGTTACTCTAAATAGGACTCATCTACTCTGTTTGGACATCTATACTCATTGGACGCTCAGGATATCAGGCGAGTACATTCTCTGACCGTTTTATACTTGTTAGGATTTATATTTATGCTCTAGATTACTTTACTTCATGTTGTCATGTTGTTAACACGGATTGGTACTATATGGATCCTTTCATGAGATGTTATCTCCCTCGTGAGCATCAAAAAATATCATGTCATGTGCTTTTCACGTACATCATGTATTAATGTGCTTCCATCATTCATGTGCACTTTTGTGATTCATGTACTCTCATGTTCACAGAGCCCCTCATGTATACTTCATGTGCACCCATTTATGGGCCCCCATGTGAAATCATGTACAATAACATAACTTGTCTGGATCCTTGTGTATTAATTGGGGTACGGAGGAGTATAAATGGTCATATAAACAATTCCAAAGTAGTGTAATCATGTGCAAACTCTTTAGTATAATCATGTGCAAATTTAAGCCGTTCACATGTCTATCTTGTACTCTATATCACTAGCCACTGATAGTTCTTTGCATATTTTAGATATTTTCTTACAGTCATCTCATTTACTTCATATATATTCTTCAGAGTTTCATATATCTTACTCTATAGCATGCTTCCATATTCTGTCATGATATGAACTGCGTGAGATGTATTGTGCTCGTTCCTGTCCTGACTGGACCTGTTGAAATATTACATATGACATTGGGAAGTTCTGTCCTACGTACTACGGTGCAGGCCTAGATGACACCTACGAGCTGGACTCCCAGGAGGACCCAGTCCTTGTAGAGGACATTATCCCAGTAGTCTAGGCTAGTTAGCTAGACTAGTTATCTTACTTTATTGTTTTATCTTATTTTGGATACATTATGTATTTATTTAGGATATTGTTGTTATTTTGTATGTTGTAGAGATGTTATCTTAGACACTTAGACTTATTCTCCTGTGGTATTTCATTTGGTGACTTTCATATCTATCTATCTTATCGTACTTCTACCTTAGCTGTGATTGAGTTGTACATTTTTGTATTGTCCGTCATTAGGAGAGTATATATTGTACAGGTACCTTATAATTGTTAGATGCATATGACCTAGCACAGCGTTTTATCGCCGATACTGCGGCATAGGCTGGACGTAGCCACTTCTCGTGACCCTACACTGGGTGCGGTTCGTGACACGTTTTTAGTGGCGGCCCATGCAGGTCTAGATTTGTAGTGGTATTTGAACTAGAGTATCACTACAGCCTATAGTAGGATGTAGGATATAGTTTTGAGCTACTCAATCATATTAGGAAAACTCTGATCTAATACTTGCCATCTAAATTCTTGTTGATTAAATGCTTTCCTTTGAATAAATAAACTGTTCTCCTTTGATTTTTTGCTTCATTCTCAGTAATTGCTTCTTGTTTGATCTGTTTTCAGGATGGTTATTGCGAGACGATCTCATCGCTCCGGTCCGAGGGATACTATCTAGAGGTCGGCCACCTCTCGTACAGTTCAGCAAGGCCTCGAGACCACAGCTCCTGTTATGCCATCTCAGGTTGGCGTTTCTGCTGCATTTGGAGGTGCACCTCCGCCTGTACAGAGACCTTCCCCTGTTATTCCTGATTTCTCTCAGCAGCAGCCGCCTTCGGGATAGATTGACGCAGTGCAGCTGTTCGCCTTCTTTCAGAGGATGGTGGAGGCCTAGCGGCAGCAGTCCGTTCATTTTTAGCAGGGTATAGAGAATGCCCATCAACTTGCCCTGACGACGGTGGAGCGTCATTGTGCAGCCCCAGGCAGCCCAGATGCAGCAGTATCAGCCGAGGACACCAGGGACTCAGGACTTCCAGAAGATGCGTCCACGGGACTTCCGCGGCACAGAGGGAATTCTGTATGCGGATGACAAGATAGAGCACATCGAGGAGATCTTCCGGCTGGCGAAGATTTTAGTACGACTGTAGATTGAGGCGGCAGGTAGTCAGATGCAGGACTTGGCCTGCACATGGTACCAGACGGAACCGTGGGTCGGTATAGAGGGATAGACTTGGGCAGCCTTTAAGAAGCTATTCAAGGAGAAGTTTTTCCCTGACACAGCTCTTGGCGCCATGGAGACGCAGTTTGAGAGCTTAGTTCAGGGCAGCCAGACTGTCGAGTAGTATGCTGGAGAGTTCTGCCATCTGGACAGATTTGTTGAGGGACTCAGTGAGACAGTGAAGGCCCGGAGATTCCGGAAGGGATTAGTCAAGGAGGTCAAGTCCTTGACCAAAAGTGACCTGAGTGCCACTTTTGAGGAGATTCTAGTGGGTGTCCTAGCAGCAGAGGATGATCTTGAGCTGAAGCTCAAGAGAGGACGAGACGCTCATGGAGCTAGCAGCACCGGAGGCCAGGCCAAGAGGCCTCACTTCCAGCAACAGCACCAGCACCAGCAGAGGCAGTTCCAAGGGCAGGATCGTACATCTTTCCAGCAGGTGTAGTAGTAGCAGCCGAGGTTTCATCCACAGGCACTCCGGCAGCAGCCCGTTAGTTATAGTTTCTACAAGAAGCCAGGGCATATATGGAATGACTGCAGAAAGAGGTTCAGAAGGTGCCTACTCTGCGGTTTAGCGGAGCACCAGCTGAAGGAGTGTTCCATGTCTTCAGGACGAGCAGCTTAAGGAGCGGGAGTCAGGGCTCCAGTAGTGCAGCCGAAGGGACCCTTGCAGACTCAGCAATAGAGGTTCATACAGCATCAGCAGCAGGCCAGGGGAGGTCAGCAGGGGCGAGCTTTCACCATGGCAGCTGAGGACACAGAGGCTATCGGAGAGCTGATCGTAGATTCTATTCTTCTTGACTCCATTCTAGCTTTCGCTTTATTCGATTCAGGGGCTTTCAACAGCTTTGTGTCTGTATCTTTTGCTATTAGACACCACCTTGTATCTGAATCGTTGCCTAGGAGTTACAAGATCATGACCGGGGGTGGTATTATCCTCGTTAGTAGTATTTGCAAGGGTCAGAGAGTTGATTTGGGAGGCCGAGAGTTGGATGTGAGTCTGCTCGTAATGCCATTGCCGAACTACGATATCGTACTCGGTATGGATTGGTTGAGCAGGAACCACGCCAGCATAGATTGCCACGGGGGTAGAGTTCTTTTCAGAGCACCTGGAGAGCCAGAGTTCAAGGTCACCCGACGGTAGGCTGAGCAGAGCAGCGGCGTCTTCTGCGGAGTATCAGTTGAGAAGCAGGCAGTTCCACACCCTTTGATAGCGGAGTTCATGGACGTCTTCCTGGAGGATTTTCCAGGACTACCATCGGACAGAGATGTTGAGTTCTCTATAGACATAGTACCCGACGTAGAGCCGATATCTCAGTACATCTATACGGTGAACAACAACGAGCTCGTAGAGTTGAAGAAGCAGGTGGATGAGCTGCAGGACAAGGGCTTCATCCGATCGAGTTCTTCACCATAGGGTGCACCGGTACTCTTTGTACCGAAGAAGGATGGGTCGATCAGGATGTGTATCGACTAAAGGGCACTCAATAACCTCACGATCAAGAACAAGTACTCATTGCCGAGGATCGACGATTTCTTCGATCAGCTGAGTGGAGCGAGGGTATTTTCTAAGATTGATCTGAGGTCAAGTTACCATCAGGTGAAGGTGAAGAAGGAGGATATCCAAAAGACCACATTTAGGATACGGTATGGCCTGTTTGAGTTCATGGTGATGCCGTTTGGGTTGACTAATACCCCGACGCTATTCATGAACCTGATGAACAAGGTGTTCCACCAGTACTTGGACAAGTTTGTGGTGGTGTTCATCGATGATATCCTAGTTTACTCGAAGACCGAGGAGGAGCATGAGGAGCACTTGAGAGTGGTTCTGGAGACTCTCAGGAGGGAGGAGCTTTATGGCAAGCTCTCAAAGTATGAGTTCTTTCTGGACAGAGTTGACTTCTTGGGTCATATGGTGACTGGAGATGGGATCTCAGTTGACCTAAAGAAGATAACGGCTGTTGAGGCTTAGACAGCATCGAGTTCAGTACCGGAGATCAGGAGCTTCTTAGGATTGGCAGGCTACTATAGGAGGTTCATACAGGATTTCTCCCGGGTTGCAGAGCTATTGACTAGGCTGACCCAGAAGGACGCAGAGTTTATCTCGTCAGAGGAGTGTCAGGTCAGTTTTGATGAGTTGAAGAAGCAGCTGACGACACCTCCGATTCTGACATTGCCATCATGATCAGGAGGGTTCACTATCTACAGTAACGCCTCAGGAAAGGGTTTGGGTTATGTCTTGCAGCAGTATAAGAAGGTGATTGCCTATGCTTCCAAGCAGTTACGTCCCCATGAGAAGAACTACCCTACCAACGACTTGGAGTTGGCAGCAGTTATATTTGCTTTGAAGTTATGGAAATACTATTTATACAAAGAGCGGGTGGAGATCTTTACAGATCATAAGACCTTGAAATATATGTTCATACAGAAGGAGCTCAATATGAGACAGTGCAGATGGTTGGAGTTAATAAAGGAATTTGATATTTCCTTGTAGTATCACCCAGGGAAGGCCAACGTGGTTGCCGATGAGTAGGTATCCGACAGCCATGTGTTTGACGATAGATTGTCACTTGCTAGCAGATTTGGAGATCGTGGGGATCGAGGTGGTTGTGTCAGGAGTTCAGATGCAAATATGGTGCCTTAAGATTCAGGCGGAGTTGATGGAGAGGATCAAGTCGACTCAGTTCTAGGATGTTGCTCTGCGGTGTATCTGAGAGCATGTTCGAGCAGGATTGGTGGATGATGAGTTTATTCTTGCAGAGGATGGCGCATTGAAGCACGGTTCTAGACTGTATGTACCCAGCAGAGAGCTTCTAGATCAGTTCATGCAGGAGGCCTATCGATCTCAGTACTCTATATCCAAGTGCCAATAAGATGTATAGGGATCTGAGGGAGCATCTTTGGTGGTATAGGATGAAGCGGAAGGTAGCTCACTTCGTAGCCAGATGCTTGGTCTGTCAGCAAGTCAAGGCAGAGAGGCAGAGGCCAAGATATTTGTTGCATCCATTCTCCATTCCATAGTGGAAGTGGGAGCACATCACGATGGACTTTGTTTCTTGATTACCGCGTACACAAGGAGAAAAAGATGCAATTTGGGTCATCGTAGACAGGTTGACAAAATCAGCTCACTTTTTGTCATTTAAAGTAGGTACGTCTACTAATAGGCTAGTAGAGATGTATATGCAGCAGATTGTCAGGATACACGGAGTTCCGGTGAGCATTGTCTCAGATCGGGATAGCCGCTTTACTTCCCATTTTTGGCGGATTCTGTAGACTAGTTTGTGCACCCAACTCAAGTTTAGTACTGCATACCACCCTCAAATGGACAGACAGTCAGAGAGGACTATTCAGACACTCGAGGACATGCTATGAACTTGTGTCTTAGATTTTGGAGGATCCTGGGAGGATCACCTGCACTTAGTGGAGTTTTCGTACAACAACTATTTTCAGGCCAGTATTAAGATGTCACCATTCGAGGCACTGTACGGGCGTAGATGTCGTACACCCTTGTCTTAGGATAACGTTGGAGAGCGAGCTTTATTGGGACCTGAGATGGTTGTAGATGCAGTCGAGAAGGTGAAGCTCATAAGAGATTGACTATACGTGGCACAGGACAGACATCGGCACTGGGCCGATAGCCACCGCAGACCTTTGGAGTTTGAGGTACAGCTTAGGGATAGGATTAGAATTAGTAATTATTTTGTTTGTGATTTTGTTTGATCATGTTTGAATATCTTAGTAATTGAGACATTATTTGTGATTAGGTTGGAGATCTATTTTTCTTGAGGATATCTCCGACACATGGTACGATACGTTTTGGTGGAGGTTGGAAGCTTAGCCCACACTTCATCGGACCTTTCGTGATCAGCGAAAGTGTCGATGATGTGGCTTACAGGCTAGACTTGCCACCTGCATTAGTGGAAGTCCATAACGTATTCCACGTGTCGCAGTTGAGACGGTATGTGGCAGATCCTAGCCATGTACTCGATCACTCAGAGATTGAGGTGGGACCTACTCTTAGCTATCCAGAGCAGCCTATGGAGATTCTGGATCGACGAGAGAAGGTTTTGAGGAACCAGGTGATACCCTTGGTTCGCGTCGCATGGAGGCATCATTCTCCAAAAGAGTCTACCTGGGAGCGGGAGGATGAGATGCGCGAGATACCCGTATCTTTTTGGACATTGAGGTATGATTGTATATCATTCTCATCAGTTCAGTTTCGTTTTTCAATTTCGAGGACAAAATACTTTTTAGAAGGGTAGATTTGTCACTACCACTTTTTAGCTTTGAGGGTATTTTGACCGTTTATGAATTATTTGATTTTATTTAAATTTTTATTATTTAATTAATTTCTAATTGTCATGTTAGCCCTTAACCTAGTTTTGACCTAATCTAAGGGTTAGTCATTAACATAGAGGCTAAGTTAGAAGATGTTAACTTTATGGCTAAGTTAGAAATATCTAGATAATTAGTTAAGTTAGATATTTTTAGCTTGAGGGTTGAATATACACATGGGCCTTTACAAAATGACTTAGAAACCTACCAAAAGGGAAGCCCTTATGGCTAAGTTAGAAATATCTAGATAATTAGTTAAGTTAGATATTTTTAGCTTAAGGGTTGAATATACACATGGGCCTTTACAAAATGACTTAGAAACCTACCAAAAGGGAAGCCCATAGCTGCCTAATAAAACAAAATCCTAATCCCTACATGGCCGGTCAAGAGAGGCACACCCCATACATAATATCTCTTCATTAATGCTTGCCCCCTTTCATTTCACATTAAGCCTGGTTTAGTTTTCTTCCCCAAATCTTCACCATTCATCCAAATTATCCCCAAATTGAGCTTAACCCCTTGTATTGGGATCCCTTGCTGTTGAAGAAGGACTTGGAGGCTAGCTAGCTAAGGTTTGGGAGCTTACTTGGCTATAGCACTTGGAGGAGGACACCTTCCTTTAGAGTTATTCTTAAGATTTGCTCCCAATAGGAAAATGCCCTAAATCTTATTTAATTTCTATTTTTTCCATAGATGCATCCATCTTGGTGTCTCCTAGTTGTAGGTGTACTTTGGTAGGAAATGGAATTGCTTTGGTGTCCGTATCGGACACGTATCAGTGGATATGTCTTTGTGTTTGTCGAAATGCCTCAATGAAGTTTTTATTGCTGTTTTCAAAAACTAATTTGAAAAAATTATAGATCTATACGTATGTATTATTTTTCGTGAGGACTGAGCATACTTTTGTGTCATGTCTCTGTCCAAAATTGGCATGGACACGCAGCACAAGCAGTGTGTTCAGTGCCCTGCTGCTCGTGTGTCCTAGCGGATACGACATGGCACCCCGTCACCTGAAATTTGGTGGGTGGGTGTGGGAAAACACTGTTAGCACGCACACGAAGTTTGAGGCAATCTCGTTAAGTGGATCGAGAGAAATCTTGATCGCAATAATTTCTTACTATACTAGCACTGTCGATTTTCTTTGATTGATATGTAAGTCGTGTCACGCACAGACACGATGATGACTCGTGTTAGGGTGCTAGACTCCTAGCCCTAGATCCCCTCTACACATGTACACAAGCATGAGAACACTTGGATACTGTGTCGTGTCCAAATCGTGTCGACATGGCTGCACGATCCTGTCTGAACACAAGGACTGATACACCCTATTTTGTATGTTTTGGACACCTCTTGTTCACTTGTTTGGATACGTTTAGACCCCTTGGACATGAATGCATTCTGTAAATCACTGTCACATATAAATTTGATGATAATTTAGGTTTTTACTTAGGTTTTGGGTTGTTTGTATTCGAGTTGCAAAATCCTGATACTGAGCAGTGTTCGAATGGAAATGTTAATGTTTTAAAATGATATTAAAATGTTAATTATTATGTTTTAGTATGTATACATGTCTGGGTTAATGTTTACATAGTTGGGTTCGTACTGATTCATGATTTGGGTTGTAATTTTGGGTTTTCGAACATCATTCATACCTATAAGCAATGTATAGGTATGATGCATGTGTTAACTGGGATATGGGTTGAATTCCTGAGATTGGGGATTGTGAAAAACCTATGTATATATGCACTGCTAGCATATTCCCTGATATGTTAAACTAAAATTTTGGTATAAATGTGTACACTGAGTTTTAATACAAAATTGAATTAATATTTGTATAAATATGTATATGTATAGTACATGTATAAACCTGAGAATGTATGCACTGCTAGCCTATGCCATGAACCTGAGAATTAAACCCTATACATGTTGTTACCTGAGAAACATAAACCCCTTGCCTGCGACACACAACCACACACCTATCACTCACTGTCCACACACACATACCCCCTATCACTCACTGTCCACACAACCATACACACTCCATATCACTATTGTTAGCTCACAATCATTTCCCTTCTCTTTTCCTTCACTCTTTTCACTTACCTTTCCCTCATTATCTAATGTAATGAATGCATGGATAAATGTAATATGTATAGATATATGAATAATGTAACGTATGTAATGTACATATGTATATATACATGTATTTAGGTATAGTATATAGACTTGTGTGGTTCATTTTGGCTTGGTAATGTGTTTGATTGCTAGTATAGGCTTGGTTAGACCTAGAATGACTTGTTAACCTAGAATAGCTTGGTTGACCTAGTTTGACTTTATAAGTTGACCAAGAGTTGACTTTAGTCTAGAATGACTTAGAAATCATATAGAATGCAGTGTAATGTTCAATATTACCTTTTCGGACATGTTGTGACCTGTGTTGCTCTAAATAGGACTTATCTACTCTGTTTGGACATCTATACTCATCGGACACTCATGATAACAGGCGAGTAGATTCTCTGACCGTTTCATACTTGTTAGGATTTATATTAATGCTCTAGATTACTTTACTTGATGCTGTCACATTGTTAACACGGGTACTATATGGATCCTTGTATGAGATGTTATCCCCCTTGGGAGCATCGGGATACGTCATGTCATGTGCTTTTCACATACATAATGTATTCATATGCTTTCATCATTCATGTGCACTCTTGCGATTCATGTACTCTCTTGTTCACAGAGCCCCTCATGTATACTTCATGTGCACCCATTTATGGGGACCCCCATGTGAAATCATGTACAATAACATAACTTGTCTGGATTATTGTGTATTGATTAGGGTACGGGAGAGTATAAATGGTCATGTGAACAATTCCAAAGTATTGTAATCATGTGCAAACTTTTTAGTATAATCATGTGCAAATTTAAGCCGTTCACATGTCTATCTTGTACTCTACATCACTAGCCACTGATAGTTCTTTACTTTTAGTAGATATTTCCATACAGTCATCTCTTTTACTTCATGTATATTCTTCAATATTTCATGTATCTTATACTATAGCATGCTTACATTTTTTTGTCATGATATGAACGGTGTGAGATGTATTATGCTCCTTCCTGTCCTGACTGGACCTGTTAAAATATTACAGATGATATTGAGGAGTTTTGTCCTACGTACTACGGAGCAGGCCTAGATGACACTTGCGAGCTAGACTCCCAAGAGGACCCAATCCTTGCAGATGATATTACCCCAGTAGTCTAGGCTAGTTAGCTAGACTAGTTATCTTACTTTATTGTCTTGTCTTATTTTGGATACATTATGTATTTATTTAGAATATTGTTGTTATTCTGGATGTTGTGGAGATGTTATCTTAGACACTTAGACTTCTTCTCATGTGGTATTTTATTTGGTGACTTTCATATCTATCTATCTTATCGTACTTCTACCTTAGCTGTGATTGAGTTGTACATTTCTGTATTGTCCTCCATTCGGAGAGTTTATATTGTATAGGTACCTTATAATTGTTAGATGTATGTGACCTAGGACAGCGTTCTACTGCCGATACTGCGGCATAGGCTAGACGTACCTACTTCTCGTGCTCCTACTCTGGGTGCGGGTTGTGACACCTTTTGAAGCATCCGCAGTGGCAAGACTTGAGCTTTGTATTGGGAGATGAGAGAGAACAAAGTGACATGTATTCTGAGAGAAAGTGAGTTTGAGTGATTATAATCTTAGCTTCACGTCTTTGTAATATAATTTTAGTATCAATAAAAGATTGATTTTCTTTCAGTACTCATGTTGCCTTCATTATTCAAAGCTTCTAGTTGGGACTTCTGCACGATAACCCCGTCTCTTAGCCTATAATCAGCCGTTATGGAATCCACCTTGCGTGAACGCAACCTAGCCTCACACGGCATCAGGCATTAGCGAAGACAATCGCTTCTCCAAGAGCAGGGCGTGACATAATAGTATCAGAGCACAGCTTTACATCCTTAGACTTTCGATTGAATTCTTTAACTCTGATATTGTTTTTGCAATCGATAATGTTGGTGCGCTCTCTCTCAATATTTTGCAGGATGTCCATACAATAAGTCTATATAATTTGCAAAAGCATTTGCGAATAGCTTTTTATAAAAAATAAAAGATGGTTTCACGTAAGGTACGGTTGGCAAAGTCGGGCTGGGCATATACATTAAGAATTGCGTTGACCTTAGCAAAGTCATGTGCGAGATTCGAATTGTTTCAAAATAGGAATGTGTTTGACT
The DNA here is from genome assembly GCA_029216955.1 of Iris pallida. Taxonomy (NCBI): domain Eukaryota; kingdom Viridiplantae; phylum Streptophyta; class Magnoliopsida; order Asparagales; family Iridaceae; genus Iris; species Iris pallida. The sequence continues at coordinate 18,180,120 of JANAVB010007397.1, forward strand.
TGATTCATGGAATACTGGATGACTACCGATAGGAGTGCCATTAAACGATGTTATCATCATTGCGATATAGAGATAGCGTGCTTGGATTTTGAGGAATGGTTTGAACGGTAATTCGAAGTAATCGATTGTGATTCAAAATTTGTTTCGAGGATTTATCGAATAACTTCATCCCTGAGTGGTGTATGGGATAGCCTTGGGGATATCGATCGATTGAGGATGTGGGGTGCCAACGAGTCAACCGGCAAGCGACGATTATGCAAAGCCTTAGAAAGAGTGTTGCAAGATAGTCATGACTTGATAGCTAGTATGAGTTGATTCGAACGAACTAGAAATGGCACACACGAGATTGGGATTGTGCAAGTATGAAATACGAAAATGATTGAGTAGGTAAATTGAATAAAAAAAAGTTAAGTTGTAACAAACCAATGACTTAGTCAATGAATCGATGTGAATGTATTCAAACAGTAAGCACGATTGGAAGTTAGCGTGCATGGAAATGATTCGAATATATGAGAATGACTCTAAGGATTTGGAATAGATGTTGCTCGATGACTTAAGATAGACGGATATACTACTTGGATGAAAATAAAAGTGTTTTGATGGTTTCGATGATAACCACAATATTGACATTCTTGTCGTATAAGCGCAACGACAGCCTCGTATATGCGTCATGTTGGATTAAGGCGATCATTTTATGATAGCACTGGCATGGTGATTCATGTCCAGCATGAATGATCAAACTTGCGGGAGATCATGGCATGGCAATTGGATTGTTTTGACTTATGATTTGACGCAAAGGCGAATTCGAGGATGGTTCAGACTTGTGATTGACGATTAAGTAAGTTTAAGGATTGAGTAGATCTAATATGCATATCGAGAATGAATTAGTCTAGACTCAAAGTAATAGTTATGCACCAAGGTGGATGATTATCTTGTGGGAGCATTGGCATGGTGATTTCATGTTCAGCATGGTAATTGGACTTACGGGAGATTGGGGCGTAACATATTGTTATCCTAGACGACGTTGTGATCGAATATGTAAATTATGTCGAACGACTCGGGGAATATGGTATGAGAATTATGGTTTAATGACAAATCGTGTAGTAGAGTACTTGACTTGGATAGGATGGATACGTGGATTAAGAGATAGACTAAACGAATTGCTTGTTTGGATGTGCGATATTGATATGTCAAGGAATTGGTTGAACAGGACTTACCGATGATGACTTTATTGAATAACTCGAAGCCCTTGGACTAAGTGTTGCAAGTACGAATAGGAGAATATATGCTCGATATTTAAAAATCAGAATGATGCGAGCTCGGATAGAAAGTCCCATATTATCAACTTTGGTTTGACCTTAGGATTAGGGTCAATGTTGATATTATTGTTTGGGAACGGTGAATCCAATACTGACAATTGACTTCAGCCTTGAGAGATGGCCTAGCGGTTGGGCAAGACGTCTATGTTTCAAGAGGTAACATCAGTACGATTGATCTTGAGGATTGATAGGATTGGGAAATGGTATTAATGTATAGAATGACTCAACTATATGGAAACACCACTGATGAGGCTTGGCTGAATGTATATGTATCAGGGACACCTGAATATGTGCATGATCCGACTCGAGTAGAAATTACGGATTCTCTATCATGAGACTTGGTTGAAATACATATTTTTTGGGGATGCCTAAAATATATGCACGATCCAACTAAGTGATATGTTGAATTCAAGTAAGACTAAAAGAACGAGACGGTATTGAGGATTTTGAGATATAGTTGTTCGAGATATAAAAATAAATAAGGCACGATCGTGGCTCGGATTGAAGAAATGCATAGGTAAAGTGTGTGCAAGAATCAATGAATGTTTAATCAAGTAATAAGTCGATGAGTGTGTACTCAGTAAGTTTCGAGGACGAAACATTTTGTGAGTGGTATATAATCACTACAACAAAAATACCTTTTAATGACGCTTGATAAGTGGATTTCATGACGGCTGATAAAGAAGCGTCATCAAAGTTTAGCAAGGCTCCATTCTATGACAGTGTCTAATATAAACGTTATTGATAGTCTTTCAGTGTTACGAGCGTTATAAAAAAAGCACCAAAATTTAAGTTAAAACCTCCACTCCCCCGCACTTCTCCCCGCACTAAGAAAAAGCCTAACCCTCATCCTCTCTCTTTCTCCCTCTCCCCCCGCTCTCCAACACCCCAACTCGCCGAGAGATAATGGATTACGCTCGAGAGATGATGGATTTGAAGACTCTCGTCACTCGCACGCTCGAGAAGAAGGGCGTACTTGCCAAAATTAGGGTTTGTCCCTCTCTCTTATTTTTTTTTCAAATTAGGGTTTCTCTTCAAAAATTAGAATTTCTTCCGGATCCTTCTGATCAATCCTATCAATTTTCCCTTTTTTTTATTTTGTCCTTCGAGAAACCCTAGTTTCAGGAAGTAGCATTCGCCATGGCGGACCCGCTCGATGCCCTCCGATCGCTCATGGCCTCCCAGAATCCTCCTCTCGCAGCCCTCATCGTCCCGTCCGAGGACAACCAACAGGTTTCGTTGTCGATTCTAGGGTTTCGATTCCCCCCATCGCGATCGATTCGGTCTGATCTGAGTTTTGTTTGGTTGTTTTGTTTCGAGTTTTGCAGAGCGAGTATGTTTCTGCCAGGGACATGAGGCCGAAATTTGTCTCCAAGTTCAGCGGAAGCGCCGGTGAGAATCTCGTCTTGGTCCAAAGTTCTTTTTTGTTTAGTTTGATTGTTTTTGTTATTGTTTCATGTGGTCTGTCATAAAAGTAGTATTTTTTTGGATAGAATGTGCCCTAATTTATCGATTGAAACTAAATTCAGTAGAAACCCTTTGGGAGTCTCGTCTTGGTTAGAGTCTTTCACTTTGGTCATTTTGTTATGGGTTCATATTATTTGTTCCCTAATTTCTTAATTGTAAGTAGTTAGTGTTTAAAATTATTCCATCTGAGGTTAAATTAGGATTACGATATTTTTATGGTGATTATAGATGTCGTTCGCGAAAGTTTTCGTCTTTGCGGCTGAAAAGCATTGCCACGATGAAAAGTTTATGCTTTCTTGCTAGGGAATGCAATTTTGTAGTGTTTGCAATGATCATGGTTTGGCACATTGAGTTGCATACACTGTTTTGATCCTAAAAATTCAGAATTAATAAATTTCAAGTTACAATAATTTTTTAGTTATGTTAGATGATTCATCATGAAGAGTTTTAGTTCCTCTAATACATATCCATGGCTGAGAGGGAGTGGGACCACTAAAAGATTCAAGCTTCCACATCTGTGCAGCTAAATTGTAACTCAGGTCCCGGTCGTGCATATCAAACATGTGCTTCCAATCGAATATACCTCAGACTGTTGTATGCCCAAATTGCCTACTTGCCATGAAGTGAAGAGTGCGATTTTAAACACTGGGTTAGGATGAATCTTTGAAACACGGATTTCATATACTATTGGGAACTAGACATGCATATACTATCTGCAAATTTGATTATACTTGTTGACTTATCGAAAATTAGTGTGTGCAAAATTTGACAGAGAGTTGATTGGTTATCATAGATAGTAAAGCCTTCTAATTAGAATGGTTCTACCTGGGGGAGAGGACTTTTTCATGGATGTTGAATACTTGTTTTGGTCCTTGATAACTGAATTCTTTCCATTGCCATTGTTGATTCAATAAGACATGTAGCCACCACCCATAGGGTGGCACCTCACCTCCCTTACTCTCAATATATATATATATATATATATATATATATATATATATATATATATATATATATATGTATGTATATATATATATATATATATTTGAAAAAAAGGATGGGATCAAGGAGATCCCAGCCAAACTTCATTCGTAGGAAAGCAATACATTCAGTAGTACAAGCCCTTCCATATCTGTTGTTTCTCTACAATTCTTTACTTGCTGTGTGTATCCATGCTCTAGTGCTTTCTCACGTCTCTATTGAGAACATTCAGGTAGCTTGTGGTAGAAGTTATAGCCTGACAATATATTGTTGTAGTTTTATTTTCCACGCAACTTTTATTTCTACGATTAAAATACATTTTATTGTTTGCCTACAGTTTGATGCATATATATAGAATTTTTGGCTTTTGCAGATTCGTGCAAGAATATGGTCATAGAAAATTGCTATTACATGTAGCAGAAGATGGGATTGCTATTAAGAGTGGTTGGGATCAGTATCGGATCAAATATGACAGACCCTCAACTAACATCATTATCTACAATCTTGTTGTCCTCACTGTTGTGAGGTAAATTCTCTTGGACAAAATCACCTAGACCTTCACATACTACTCCATACGGTTATTTAGCAAAGTACAGGAACTGGAAAATGTTAACAGATATTTAGGATGCGTTTGATTGCAAGGTGGAAAATACGTGGAAAAGAAATTAATTCGGTGGAATTATTTTCCTAGGAAACAATTCCATGGAATTTAAAAAAAAATCCATGGAAAACTTAATTTGAGTGTTTGATTGCCATTATTTTCCACAAAAAATAGTTATTTTTCATGGAAAATGATATTTTCCTATGGGTTGGACAAGTTTCATTTTCCACCATTTTAGATGAAAATATGGAAAATGACAGTTTTTCGGAAAATAATTCCATGGAAAATATAAGCTATCAAACACTACACTTTGGTGGAAAATTTGTGATGGATATATTTTCCATGGAAAAAAAAGCCCAATCAAACACAATCTGGTGAATATACTATGGTGATTTGTTTTCCAAAAGAAACATCTATTTGAGTTGGACTAGTTTTTATTACTTCATAGGGAATTTTAAAATGATTATGCTCGTCTCTGTTTCTCTCTTCGCTGCAAAAAAAAAACTAAAATATGTCCACATAACTAACTAATAACTGTAAATACTGTTATGCAGTGCTGCAGTATCTATAGCCAGCGAGATGTCTGAGGGTGTTTCGAATGTCCATGTGGAGAATCTCCGCGCTCAGGAGTTAAGACAAGCTCTGAGGATAAAGACCGCCCGTGGGAGAGGCGGCTACCTCTGCAATATCACCTACCAGAACATCACCATCGACAATGTCCGCGATGGTATTGTCATTGAAACTGACTACAACAAGCATGCAGATGGAGGGAATATCCTACTTGTGAAGGAATTTTTCTTAGTTTCATCCACCACTGGTGGATTATGGAAGTTCATCAACGGTTTTCAACTTATGGGAGGTAACACCTAAAAAATTTTCTACTCTTTGTAAAGTAGTCCGAATTTGCTGATTGGAAGCATACTCCCACAAAAGGGAAAAAGAAGTACTTATTCTTCTTTTCTATTAAGTTTTTTTTACAAGTTTGCCAAATTTTAGTGATCGAGCAATTGGTTCTTACCATTACTCATTTTTGTCGCGTATTAATTTGCACACGTAACTTAAGATACCTCTGCTTGCATTCTTGAAAGTAGTTCATTTTGAAATGTATGTCCTTCAAGTAGAGAATCATCTTTTTATCTCTGGTCCATAATTAGCATTTCCTCTCCAAAGGATTTTGATCATATAAATTCATATTATAGAATGTATAACAACTATGTGCAAATTTAATATAATGTTGTTAATCATATATTTGTTGTATATTTATGACTCTTGTTTATATGTCTCTGTATGACAATCTTCCTCTTTCCTTTGTTAACATAGTCCAATGTGCAAAATGGAATTAACTAAAAAGGGCAGAAAAAACTGCTCAGCTTCTTGATAATACAGAAGATGTAAATAAGTTTTATATTTTAGCATTGGGTATTTTCTAAAATCTTTATTGTACATACGTATCTGACATGATTTGCTCAATTCATGCATAATATTATGCATATATATAGAAACTAGTAAATGCACACGTTTAATAACGGATAATAAAAATATTTGTGCACAGGGCATGCAAAGGGATTATAAGCTCAGTTCATATTCTTTGAATTCAGTTTCTTCATACTTTCTTTCAGAACAAGTAAGTCCATTTTTTCCTTCAACTATCTCAGTATCTATGGATATAATTTGAACTCATTGTCCTTAATTGGTTTATTACCCTCATATTTAATGCAATCTAATATATCTGGAAAATACGTCTTTCAGGATTTCAGCAATCCATTCGATATATTCGAGTCATTATTTGAAGGCATGGGCGGAATGGAAGAAATGGATGGAAGCAGAGCTGTTCGCAACAATAAAATATATAATGGTAGCTAAAGTACTCTATTTTGAGACAATAAAATATAGCTAGCTAAAGTACTCTATATTTGTGAGATGTTGATGTACCCTATTTTGAGACAATGAAATGGAGAATGGTACTTTATATTACATTTTAATGTTTTGTTATGAATATGGATCAAAGTGGTTATTTTCGAATTGAATTGAGCAGCGTTTGGAATGTATAACATGCAGTATAGAGCGTTATAAATGTGATACAATAACCATATACAGATCATCTATTGATAACGCTTTCAAAATGTCCTGACTTCTAAACCATATTTACTATTCATAACGGTTTTACATAAATATCCATAACGTATTAAAAATAAAACGTAGTAGAAATTCAACCTATTAATGACGTTTTTGGAAGAATTATCTATAACACTTTCAAAAACATTTATAACACCCGTTTTCAAAACGGTTGGATTGGAAAAAAATGCCATGGTTCTTAATTAATGACGGTTTTTAGCCATCATTAAAAGATATTTTTGTAACGCCCCAGTCCCAAAATACGTAGGACCGAGTACGTAGACATGCCAGCTGTATACATACGAAGTACATGAGCCTTGTATGTATACATAAGCTGTAAAATGTAGTAATCCAAGACAAACTAAATCTCATCCACAATGAAAGGAATAATAATATAAAATCAACTTGAATATTTATGATACAATCGTTGGGCGGAGACAAAGTCCACTACCAACTACCTCAATGAAAGAAAATATACAAGAAATCGATCGATAATACAGCAAGACGAACCAAGCACAATTGTCTTCGAAAGAATGAAGAAGACCACGGCCTTGGCTAGAATACTTGCGGAAGACATGAAGACACACCTGGGGAAAAATTAGGTCCTCAGATGGACGTAGCAAGATACAGGAAGAACGAGCTAATATGAACTGTCAGAATAATAAAATAATATATAAAAGACTATCCTAGACACAAATATGCAAAGGAGACTCTAACCGCCTAATGTGCAATTTAGAGGACAACTTTCATGCGCATGGGTGGGATTTTAGACTATGTGTACGTAACTGGCATCCAGTCATCTGTATCCGTCCGTAACGTCTAAAACGTCAGAGGGCATCTGCAAAAATATCGCCACAGTTCCATCCGGAGACTGTGGTTTACCTGTTTGGCTTCCCATATACATTAGCGACTTTCCTCCCCTAATATATCCTACACTGTTCAAGTCATGTCCATGGCTCGTCCAGTTTTGTAACTGCTTGAGTCTCTAAAAACCCTAGTCATAGCAGTTACGATCATCTACCGTCACACGACAATAAAGATAGCAAGTCAATAAGTCGTGCCCCTAAAATGACTCAAACCGTGTAGTGTAAGTGTCATGGCCAGCGGAGATAAAAAAAATATCCCGCAATAGGAGGGTAGTCCGCTAACACTAAGTCATCATGCATAAAATAAAATAACGACTAATAAAGTCGCTTGCACCCAAGTGTGGCTTGGACGTGCAGTTTATAACAAATAAAAATAACAAATAAATAAAAGCTAAAAATAATATGACAGTTAATTAGCAAGGTATACTTGCCTGTTGCGACGCCTGGTGAGCTGCCTGGTGTGGTACAATGATCAAGGTGGCACGATCAGCGACTTTGGTGCAACAACTGTACAAGGGGACCTCGGATAGTGGCACGGACAGTTCTAATGGGTCCAGAAGGGTCAAATTAGTTAGGATGGACAAAAGATAGTCTCGAAATTGGCGAAGGAATAGGAATAACGGGATTGGTCATGGAAAAGAGAAAATCAAAGAAAATGGATAATAAAATATTTATGATTTTGAAAAGTAATTTATAATACTTGAAATATAATATTTATTAGTCAAAATATGCTTACAAATAAATATCCAAAAATCAAAAGTCGATTTAAGGCAAACTGTAAGTTTTGTCAGATAATATTTTAGACAAAAATATTCTAAGCGAAACTAAATAATATTAGAAATTTTATTTAAGGCTGAGAAACATGTTTTGTAAAAATAATATCTTGATAAAATCTATACTTTTATTGACTTTTGAAAAATCGAAATATATTTATAGCTATTTAAACTATACCTTTTACTAATAAAATAGAAAGTAATTTAGGTAGAAAAGCTCATTCTCCATATCCTAGGAAACTAGATTTTGTAACCATTTGGATATTTGGAACCCAATATGGAAGCAAAATATATCTATAAAATTATGCCTAAAATAATAATAATAAAAATAATAATAACAATAATAATAATAATACTAAACATAATAATAATAATAATAATAATAATAATATTAAAAATAATAAAAATAATAATAATAATAATAATAACAATCATAATAATAAGGAAATAATAATATTAATAATAATAATAAAAACAACTTAACTCTCTTCCTTCTACGAGAAGGAAGTCAAAATATGGTCAAAAAAAAAGAAGCAAAGAAGAGAGAGAGGAAGTATGGGAGAGAGAGTGAGCTGGAGAGGAAAAGAGAGCGGGGATGAGAGTTGGCGGCGCGGGGGTTTGATCGGAGGACGGTGAGCGGGGAGCGGCTCGCACGGGTTGAAGGCGCGGGCAGCGGAGAAAGGGGGTGAGCGGGTGGGAGGAGAAGAGGGAGAGGGCGGCGGAGGCTTCCGGCGAGTAGGGGTTTCGGCGGGGGATGTGGCTTGGGGCGGCAACGGGTGTAGGCGCGACCGGGAGGGACGGAGCGGAAGAGATGGGGAAGTCGGAGTCGCCCAGATCTGGAGGAGCGCAGGTCGGCGCAGCCCTTCCCCGGCGGGTGGTGCGACGGCGGAATGGAGAGGGGACACGACGAACGGCAAGCCGGAGGCGAGACGGCGGTCGGAGCGGTCGCCTTCCGCGGAGTCGACGGAGGGACGCGTGGCTACGGCGGAGGGGTTAGGCTCTGGGCGGAGCTCGCTGCTCATGTGAGGTCCTAGGGTCTTGGTTCAAAACTTTTGGGGTTTGGGTTTGGGTTTGTCGGCCACGGCAGGGTGGCCGGTTTGATTTGGGGGCGACTGACCACGGCGGTGGTGCCGGGCAGGGGCGATGGTGGTGCGGCGATGATCGGGATGACGTCTGTGGCAAAGTTTTGATGTGGCGGCCAGGGACGGGCACAACGGTCTGACACGGGAGGTTTTACCAAGGTGGTCCGGTGCTCGGGGAAGGGCTCTGGTAGCGGTGGCTGGATGGGGTCAACAGTGTTGGGAAAGAGGAAGCGTGGCTCTGTGTCGGAGGGTGACATCAGACGAGGTATGTGGTGGCGATGAGATTTTTCCCTAGTAAATTTTGGTTTTTATCGTGTCACCGGCGGCTGTTGCCGGCGACGGTGGTGTCAGCTGGGCTTGGCTGAAATTTGGCGGCTTGGCGTGTTGGTGTTGGATGGTAGCAGAGATGGCGATGGTCACGGTGGCGGGTCTGGGCTGGCAGGACGGTGGCGAGGCTGTCATGGGTCGGTGAACGGAGGAGAGAAGGAGAAGTCGGGTTGGTCGAGCAGGGCTGTAGGCAGTGGCCTAAAGGAGAGGGCCGAGAGGCGGCCAAGATTAGGGGCAGGTTTAGGGTTAGGATTGCAGTTTCGGTTATTCGTGTCGGGGTGTGTCCGACACAGGAAAGATAATGTATTTGTAATGGATGGAATAAGAATTTAGGACGTGAAACACGGACACGGACACGAGGCACTGCACTTGTGGTGTAAGAAATATTTGTGTGGATGAATAATGAATTGGAGGAGTACCTGCCTATTTATAGGATGTGGGAATTCCTAATAAGATAAGGATTAGCATTTGGTTTAAACCCAAAATATATAGTTTGCAATTTAATTTAAATCAATCCAAACCCAAATCTAAATCCAATTAAATCTAATTAAATTCTTTTGGTCTAAAATCAAATTATTTTCAAATATAGATATTAGTTTAATCTATTTAAATAAATCCAAAAATTAAATCATGATTTAAATGGCCACAATAACTTCCAAAACTATTTTTCAAAATACCTATAATAATAATTTTGAAAATAATAAATATTTTTAAATATCTTTTCGAATAATAAAATATTAATATTAATAATTTCGAAAATTACACTAATAAAATATTTATGCAATATGTGTACGCACTAAAAATATTATTTATTATTAATAACTGTATAAAAGAAAGCCTTTGTGTAAATAAAATAATTAAAATAATGAACTTGAAAATTTTTGGTACGATAGCTGTATAATATTTTGAAACCATAAAAATAGAAGAAAAGTATTTTTCAAAAATATGTACGCTCGCACATAATCGCACTCGTCGAGCAAATTCAAAAGAATAAAATTTCGTGCGCGACGTATATTACGACTATACGACGTGCAATACAAAAATTTAAATCAGTACCAAATTTAATAAAAAAATATAGTAGAAATTTAGGGGTTTTACAATTTTTGTTGTAGTGAATGTAATGTCCCGTCCCTCTCAGTCCAATCAGAGGAATTAAAATGCCAACGACGTCGGACTTGGGCATGCAATGGCCTGCTTAAAGTCATGCTTGGTCGAGGCAACTGCTCGCTCAGGTGGGTAGCTTCGGTGAACTTGCCTCTACAAGTAGGCTTGATAATAAAAAAGACGAATCCACATAGCTAAGGAAATAATTCCAACTTGGGTCAGATTAAGTTAGAATATGGAAAGGTCCCACGGTCGGCTTGGATGTTGTTTGCCACGAAATATAAAAGAACAGAACAATTATAGGAGGACTGGACTTTTACTTCACAATACAAACTCGCTTGTACAAAGAAAGCCTAGGGACTAAAACCTAGGTACAGTAGTCTAAGTACAATTGTTTATTTTAGATTCTAGGGGGTGACGATAGAGGCTCGGGAAAGCGACGGCCGCTCTGCCTTACTCCTTGGACGATCGAGTACAGCTTTTGGACTCTGTAGAAGAACTGACGGGCGTTGATGAAGAAATGCTCTCTCTCTTCAGGCTCTCTGGCTCTCTATGCGCGTTTGTCTCTGTATCTCTCTCTGTATCTGTCTCTGTGTATATGTGTCTCTCCGTCTCTCTGTGTGTGTTCGCAAGGGAATGGCACCCTGCTATTTATAAGAGTGGAGGGCATCATTAGGGTTTACAATGATTGCCCATTCTTGAAAGTCGGCGGCTAAGGATCATTAAATCTAGGCCATTCATCGAGATTTGATCAATAAATGTGATTGCATCAAATCTTTTATAGATAATTAATATTTATTGACATAAATCCTCCTGATTTGTCATGCCAACCTCGGATTCCTCGACACGTGTCTTTAATTGGCTTATTTGCAAATGATCTGATTTAATCCCAATATTTCATTAGGATTTGCTGAGAGATTTCGATCAATCTGATACAACGTACCCTGCTATCATGCTACGTGTCTGAGCCACAGGAAAGTCGGGCCGCATAAAGCTGGCCACGTGTCCAGGCTGCCTAAGAGTGGCCCCCTAAAATATTTGGACCGTATGGTAATGATGTGAGTCGCATGAGTATGAGTGAACCGCATGGAGATGGCCTTTGTGGGCCACATGGAGATGGTCTTCGTAGGTCGCATGGAGCTGTCCTTCATGAGCCGCTGAAACTAGTCTTTGTGAGCCGTATTGGGCTAGTCTTTGTGAGCCGCATGGGAGAGTCCCCGCTTGGGCCGCATACAACTGTCCACATGTTAAAGCCGCATAACAGTTTCTGAATCTCGGAAGATTGTGTCAGAGATTTTTTTTGCATCCCAAGGAATCCGTCATTATGAGGGAGTCATAATGATACCTTCGTGTCATAACTGTCACCTCGTCAAAGCTGTCAGCCGTCAAGGCATTTAATGCAAAAATGAGAGAGCTGTTTGTAGGCCACGTGACTCCTCTTTGAGCCGCATAGGACTTGTTTGAGCCGCATGGATAATTGCGCCACATGATCTCTCTGAGCCGCAGAGGGCTTTCTGGCCGCATGGATCCTTCTTTATTCTTTTCCATGCTTCTACAAGTCTCCCTTCAAAGTTTTCAATTTACAAAATTGAAATACTTTGAATAAGAAGCATGGCCATGTATTCTTCTGGCCGCATATGATGTCTCGGTCGCATGGATGTTTCGGCCGCATGGATGACTCGGCCGTATTGAGTCAATCAGCCGCAGGGACTTTAGGGCCGCCTAGCTCATTGCCACGTGTGCGTATCATTAATTGCCTCGAATTCGTTTTAGTGTCGTCTTTAGGGAAGATCCCAAGGGTCGGCTTATTAAATCTTTTGGATTTTATGCTCTGGGTGAATCTTCTTTATGAGAGAGGGGACAAAATCCGAGGAGTCGGTTTCGTCTTTTCCGAGGTGGTTATCAATTTACGTGTTCCCCCCTCTCTTTTCTTCCTATAAATAGGAGGAGTTTGAGAGAGAAAACTTCTTTACTTTCTCCTTCACTTCGAAATTTCCTTACTCCACTGTCATCCTCTTCTTTAATTGCCAATGGCTCCTAAGAAGACCGTTGCGGCTAAGGACAAGAAGGCGTCATCTTCGTCGAAGAAGACTGCCTCTACTTCAACCGCGGCCGTTCCTCCGCCGGCCGTCGTGCCCGCAGCTCACCCTGATGTCCATCCTTCCATTGCTGGTAAAGACTTTATGTGGTTTTGAAGAAACCTAACTGCTATGGCTACGTCGCATGCTTTATGTACGAGCCCTTATTTTCATGTGAATCGCATGTTCGTCCTATGGTCGAGTCACGAGCCGCATAAGAATAGCCACTGTGGCCGCATACGCGCTTTGCTAACAAAGCCGCATAAGCTACACTGGCCTGCATAGATTCGCATGTATATGTTTTTTTTTCACGTGGTCCGCACGAACGTATCTGATCCCTGCGGGCTTTATGAAAGTACCGTCGCATGACCCTTCGTTAAGTGGAACCGCATGAATGTTCTGCTGAGCTTGAGCCGCATGAGGCTTCTGTAAATTGTAGCCGCATAAGTGTTCTCCTGACCCGTATGAGGCTTCAGTGAGCTGGATCCACATAAGTGTTCTCCTGAGCCGCATGAAGCTTTGTTAAGTTGGAGCCGCATGAGCTCGAAAGCACCCATTAGTTCATTTTTGTCCATCCTTCTAATTTATCTCTTTCTGTCTTCTCCTCAGTGAATTTGTCGGTTAATGCTGCTGGAGGGCTCCTGGTAGGCAACGCCCAAGCTGCTCTGGGCTATAGGTACGACCATATAGTCCAATAAATGGCTGACCAATTTTCTAGTGACGAGCCCCCGGCGAGATCAAATGCCCTCAAGAATCAGCATTTCTATTTTTTAATGCTATGATAAACTCGAAGAAATTAGAAGGGGAATACTTGAAGCTCGTATTCTTCTTTGGAGATGCCTTGACTGTGAAGAACAGTCAGATTCTGGAGGTGTCAGAGAACTGGAGTTTTGTTTCTAACGGGATGGCGATCCGCATTCCCCAGATGGAGCGTTACTTCCCTTTATCCTGGTTCAATATGCTCCCACTGGACCGGAAGATGGAAGATTCTTTAACTCCTACCCGAAGTGGGATGTTCGTGGGAGACATCCATTATAACAACAGCCTGAAATCGGTGTGTGGGGGCAAGGTGCATACCAGCTGTTCTGTAATAGGGTTGGCCCCAGGTACGTTCTTGAATGTACCGGGTCCCAATTTCATATTTTCTACAGCCGACACTTTTATAAACCAACTTGCTCAGAAGGGGTCCTATTCCATTGGTCGGTTGATGCTTCCCAGCTGGATACATCCGATTCCCTCGTGGACCAATCCATCTGCGTAGATTTTGCAAAAGTATGAGGCCTTTCTGTGCGAGATTGGTCTTTACCATGCTATTCGGGGCACCAGCCATGGCTTGCCCATAAACAAAAGATTATTTATATCTCTGCTGGAGATGTATAACCATCGGACGGGGACCTTCTATACACCCGTGGGCGAGATGGGACTTGTGTTCCACGAAATGCACGCGGTCTCCAAGCTTCCTTGGGGGACGAAGCTTTGAGGCGTATACTCCTACGAACGAGGAGTTTGAAGATTTGGAAAGGCAGTATCCAGGCTTCGTGGCTCTTTACCAAGAGATATTGTGCCACTATAGCACATGTCATCAGATAGCCAAAAAGGAAAGCAGCTCAGATGAGCATACTCCCCACACCAAGGACTGGGTGCACTATCTCTTCCCGACAGATGCCTCAGGTCAAATTACTTCTCGACGTCCTCGGTCCCGGGAGGCGGTCAAAGCCTTAGTGTCGTCAGCTAAGAGGACGACTACCACTAGTGATACATTCGGGAGCAAGACCAACTCTTTTGGCTATTTTTATCATGACACTCAAGAGTTGTCGGAGAAGACGCTCCTGGCAGAATTCTTAATGATATGGCTGCAAAACTGTGTAGCCTCGGGCGGAGCAAGTTCCATCGAGAGGATCAGTCGCAATTTTATCCTTCAGGCTGTGAAGTTAGTTTTGCGAGTCTGGCTAGCTCTTCTCCCGGGCATGGTGTACAGCATACACCGTGGCCTTCATACTTTCACATCCAAGGTTATTGCTCGTGAGGTGACGAAAGATTTTGAACGGACCGAGCTGCCCTATCATTATTTGATGGGGTGGCTGTTGATGCATTATCCGTCTTTGATGAGACCGGGCTCTGAAGACGGCATTACTGATGATGATGCCTTTATCTTCCGCTATCGTAATGAGTCTTGGGAATTCGAGACCATGCGTGCTTGACGGATGGCACTGGCGAGGGCAGACATATACAACATTTTCGCGTCTATCCCTCGTTTTATTGATGAGGAAGTGGCGGCTGTCCATCTTGACGGTATTGGCCCCCCTCAACTTCTGGACGGCCAGAAGCTTCTGTGGCTGCGAAATATCCGCCTCGCTCATCTGGTGTATCGCAACCGTAACATTGTCTTTCTGGAACCCTATCTGCCTAGCAGGTTCACCCGGCAATTTGGGTATAGTCATCTTTTTCTAGACAGCCCCAGCTCTTGTCTGGGGTTTGAAGGTAGCCTTCTAGACGGCATCCGGGCCTGGCATTACTATGACACATTCCACACCCGTACCGTTTTCTCAGTTCCCGCCATCAAGGCGTCAGTAGATATCTTGTATATGGCGGCTTTGTACCACGTCATGGCGAACAAGCCCCCTGTCGGTTTTAACCCATATACCAGTTTCATCGTTGCTACCGGCCTGGATGAGGGTTCCCAGGGGCCAAGACAAAGAAGAGGAAGAACAGAGTCAAGGTGCCGAATTCGGACTCTGATGCTGCAGATGACGAAGACGACGAGCCTGATAGAGATGACCCTTCCCTTCCGGTGGCAGATGTAGGGACGGATCAGCCACCTGTTTTGCCAGATGAGATAGTGGTTGATCAGTCATTCGTTGCACCCGGTCTTGCACGAAAGCGTAGCAGGCAACTTTCTCCTGTCGGCGGCATTCTTCGCTCTTGGAAACTAGCTACAACCAGACACCGTGGGCTAACTGTAAAGGAAAGAGGCGAAGAAATCGACGTCGCCTCAGATGTAAATAAGTTACTACCGGTCCTTCCTTTCTTTTATCTTTGATTTTAATCACCTTCCTTCCCTCTTGTAGGCGTCAGAAGAAGAAGACTCTCGAGTGGCCGAGATCGTGACTTGTGATGACGGGGGCTCCGATGAGCCTGCCCCTGAAATTGCTGAATTTTGTCCAGATAATGCTGATCAGGTTGCCTCTCTCTCTGAGGTGGCCGGGTCAGGGGAGCTGGCCAGATTTAATTTGGAGATCGCGGGTGAGGGGACCCTGCCATCTGCGAACGAACGACAGCCTCAATACTCCTCTCTCGGTAAGATAAGCCGAATCTTAACTTGCGAGGAGGCCTATCTGCTCTATGATCACATCCTTCGGGTTACATCGATTGATCATTGTCGTGGACATGCAGGTCCTGCCCCTCCCGTGCCGAGGACGGACCTTGTTAAGACAAGCTCTGTCGGAGGGGTACTGGCGGAGAGGGGAGTACCTCCTCCCCCTCCGGCTTGTCTTGATAATTCTCTTGTGGGCTCGAGTTTGGCAAGTCCGGTGATGGGACAATTAGGGCAGGGGACAATGGTCCTCGTGTCTTCCTCTGCTCGGGCGGCCCAGAGAGTCGACCTTTCTGTCCTGCCAAGCGTCCAGGCTCTTCGGGTGGCAGAGGAAGAGTTGGCCGCTAGCCGTGCATCGTTCTATTCGAAAATCGCCCCCCTGGTGGCCAGTTCTAGCACCACTCCTTCGATGCTGCCGGCCACGCTCTCTCTGACGCCGTCCTCGACAGAGGACCTAGACTAATCTTTACAGGACGTGGTCGATAGCTTTCATCGTTACCTGAAAAGGGGGATAGAAGCTGCCGTGGATAGAGGGACCTGTTTTATATTGGCCCGGGAATGTGCCCAGGGTCAAATCGATATCCTTAAGGCCCTTTCTAGTGGAGCAGGGGTGGCTGCACTTCTGGAATCGAAATTGCTGGAGACTGATCAACTGGTGGCCCAACTTCAGGTATTCCGACAGGTTGTTCTGTCTGCTGCTATTGATCAGGAGTGCGGCTCCCTCGCAGCTGCTATAGAGAAGGCGAAGGCTGCTCAGGATAAAACTAGGCCAGCCATACTGAAGGATCTTCGCTCCTTGTCTGATCGATATGATCAATTGAGCCATGAGAGAAGACGTTACGGCTCGTGAAGCAATTACCTCTCGCGTGATTGCTGACACGCGGGAACAGATCCTTGAGCTTCAGAGGAAGTTAACTTTCTTTGAGTCTGAGCTCGAGGCTACCCGGATCGACAGAGGGCTGATTATCCAGGAAGCTGATAATGTCAATAAAGCTTCGACTGACTTGGAAGCAGCTCTGAAGAAGTTGGATGACGACTGTCGGGCACTCGTGGGCCTGGATAATAGGGAGCAGTTGTCTCAGGAGGCTGAGCGCCGAGCTAGACAGAGGCTTGAGGGGGGTACTGCCTTGGTGAGAAACCGCCTCTTGGAGTTGTGTAATGCTGAGCTATAGTCGACCTTTTCTTCTTTCGTTTCTGTTTTCTTTTCCTTTTCTTTTTTGAGAGGGACGTGGTCCCAAAACATGTAACACTTTTTTTCTTCTTTCAAATAAAAAATAATTTCCATTCTGCTTCATTTGTATTGCTTGTTGTGCCTATTGTAGTGATGTTTGCCCCGCCTAGGGGACTTGTTTGTGGACCTGTTACCCATGGCATACCTTGGTTTTAGGTACAGGTAACAAGTTTGACTGGGGATATTTAGAACAGTTCTACGACAAGGTGGTCGTGGACGTTCCAAATATCGGGATATAGAATGCCATAGAGCAGCTGGGCTCCCGGAGCATGATGAGGAATGACGGGCCTGTACTAAAAAGACTTAGCAAAGGACATTTATGGGCCTATTACCCTTGGCGTACCCCGCCTTAGGATACAGATAATAGGATGGAGGGGAACCAACACACTTACTCAGAGATAATGAAGACATGGCAAGTATGAGGGCTTTACCGTGGAATCTTCCTACTCAGAGGTAATGAGGACATGGCAGGAGTGGACTTAACGGAGGATATTTGTGGTCAACAGAGGACATTTGTGGGCCTATTACCCTTGGCGTTACCTGGTTCAGGGTACAAATAATAAGACGAGGGAGGACCGACGTACTTACTCAGAGGTAATGAGGACATGGTAAGTACGGAGGTTTTACCGTGGAGTCTTCCTGCTCAGAGGTAATGAGGACGTGGCGGGAGCGGACTCATCAGAGAATATTTGTGGACCAATTATCCTTGGTGTACTCCGGTTGTGGGTACAGATAATAAGTCGAAAGAGAATCATCATACTTACTCAGAGGTAATGAGGACATGGCAAGTATGAAGGTTTCTTCGACGGAGCCTTCCCATTCAGAGGTAATGAGGACATGACAGGAGTGGGCTCAATGAAGGAGGGTACATAGAACGACTCAGAGGTAATGAGGACATAGAAGTTCTATGCAAGGGGTGATTTGTTTTTGGTGGAAGTGAAACGACTCAGAGGTAATGAGGACATGGCCGCTTTGGAAATTTGTGGATCGGTTACCCTTTTTGTGCACTGGGAGTGCGGGTAGTGGATCATGAGGGAGGATCTCTGTCAGGAAGAAAGTTCTAGGGTATGATCATAAATGACTTACTATCCAACAGAGTGACCGGAATATGAGTTCAGAAGCACCAGCGGGTACATGACTCGATAATCTGGAATGTTGAGATATGAGTTCAGCGGCCCCAGCGGGTACATGACTCGGTAATCTGGAATGTTGAAATGTGAGTTCAGCGGCACCAGCGGGTACATGACTCGATATTCTAGGATGTTGAAATGTGAGTTCAGCGGCACCAGCGGGTACATGACTCGGTAATCTGGAATGTGTAAATGTGAGTTCAGCGGCACCAGCAGGTATATGACTCGGTAATCTGGAATGTGTCGTTTAAACATAATATTTCTTCAGGAACTTGCCATTGACGGACAACATAAGCAAGTCTTCGTTTTGCTTGGCGAGGCGGTAAGCGCCGTTGGAGAATACCGCCTCGATGATAAATGGGCCTTCCCATTTTGGCTGGAACTTGTCGATGGTCGTGTGAGTCATGACCATCGGCCTCCGGACTGCCAGAACGAGATCGCCCACCTGGAATGTTCTGATTTTAACCTTCTTGTTGAAGGCTCCAGAGATGCGCGCTTGGTATAGCTCGATTCTTTGCTGAGCCAGGAGGCGCTTTTCATCTAAGGCCTCTAACTCTTGTAGTCGGCGTCGGTAGTTATCTTCCGTCGTCAATTGATAAGTGAGGGCAATGCGGAGTGAGGGTATTTGAATCTCCAATGGGAGAACTGGCTCACTCCCGTACACCAGGGAGAATGGTGTGTTCTCTGTGGCCGTTCGGTCTGTGGTACGGTACGCCTATAAGCATTCACCAAGCTTTTCGTTCCAGTCGCGTTTGTTGGACGATACAAACTTCTTGAGTAACTTGATGATGATTTTGTTGAATGCTTCTGCCAACCCATTTGCTGCTGGATTGTATGGTGTTGAAGCAATATTCTTGCGGTGCTTATCGCAGAACCGATAGAAGGCGTGGCTTGCAAACTGCGGACCATTGTCGTGGATGATCCTTCGGGGCAGTCCAAAGTGATAGATGACGTGAAGATTAAGGAAGCTGATCACGTTCGAGGTTTTGACTTCTGCAAGCGGAACAGCCTCCGCCTATTTGGAGAAGTAATCTGTGATTGCGAGTATGAAGCGATATCCTCGGGAGGAAGGTGGAGTAATCGGACCGATGATATCTATTTCCCTTGCTTCGAAGGGCCAGGACGCCACTGTCGGATATAGAAATTCGGATGGTTGGTGGATGAAGTCTGCATGGACTTGGCAGGCTTTGTACCTTCTTGCATAGTCTATCGTATCTGCTACTATCATGGGCCAATAGTAGCCCATTCGGCGAAGACGGTCTTACAATTTAGGGCCAGGCTGATGGGCCCCGCAGACACCGTCATGAGCTTCTCTTACGGCTTCTTTGGCCTCTGAGTTTGACAGACACCGAAGCAATAATCCATCATAATATCGGTGATACAGCATATTCGTCTCTATATCGTAAAAGAATATGAGAGAACGCCGTCTGATGGAAGTGGCTTCCTTTGGGTTCTTGGGCAGGATGTCGTAGACGACGAAGTCAATGAATGGTTGTCTCCAATCTGGGACATCGTCGATCGTCTGAGCAGAATAACTCGCCACGTATTGAACGTTGTTTTTGGGGCAGACCAGTTCGTGGCCTATCACATCTACCGATTGATGAGTATGATTTGGCACTGCTAGGGAAGCGGCCAGGCCGGCTAAGGCGTCGGCTTCGATATTTCGAAGTCTGGGAACATGCTTGATGAAGAACCCTTCAAACGATGAGATGATGTCGATCGCTATTTGGTGATAGGGGATCATGTCTTCGTAGCGGACTTCGTATGAGCCCCGGATCTGATTGACGATTAACTGAGAATCGCCGTATGCTTCAAGATATTCTACCCCCAGCTCTCTTGCAAGTTGGAGGCCAATGGCCAAAGCATCGTACTCGGCCACATTGTTAAAGCAGGGTTCTGTGAGAGAATAAGTGCGGTTAATCACCAATCCGGAAGGGTAGACTAGCACCACCCCGACTCCGATGACGATGTTACCCTTGGGTCCCGTTCTTGAAGCACCATCGAAGAACATTCGCCATATATCATCGTAAGAGGTTGCATGCGAGTCAGCGACCTCATATGGGATATCTTCATATATTTTGGACGACTCCGAGCCCGGGTGGGCTGCCAAAAAGTCTGTCAGGGCTTGACTTTTGACAGCCTTTTGTGGGACGAAGATCATATGATAAGGGGACAGCAATATTTCCTATGTAGCGAGACGAGAGCTGAGTGCCCCTGGTTTAGTCTTGAGGACCCTGAGAGGGTTGACTCGTGAGATCACATGTATTGTTTGTCCAGTAACATAGTGTCGCGTCTTCTGAATGGCGAACACCAGGGCAAGGCATTCCTTCTCCACAGCGGTATATCGGTGCTCTGGCCCAATCATCATTCGACTGAGGTAATATATGGCTTGCCCATGGCCTGCATGTTGTTTTGTGCCAGCAGAGCCCCGAGGGAATGTTCCATTGCTCGTACGTCGAGCAGGAATGGTTTTCCAACAACCGGGGCCACCATGACTGGAGGATTTGACAAATATTCTTCGATGCTTTCGAAGGCACGTTGGCATTCTTCGTCCCATACGAACGAGACGCCTTTCTTCATGAGGTTGGTAAATGGTCGACATCGCCCGGAGAGGTTAGAAATGAACCTCCTGATGTAAGCTAGCCTCCCTTGAAGGCCTCTGAGTTTGCGGAGATTTCTCGGGGGACCCATCTCCATGATTGCCTTTGTCTTCTCAGGGTCTACATGGAAACCCTGGGCGGTGATGATGAAACCCAAGAACTTCTCGCTGGATACGCCCATGAAGGACTTTGTAGGGTTTATTTTCAAATTGTGCGCTCGCATCAGGTCGAATACCGTCCTCAGATCCTGCAGATGGTCGCCCTTACAGCGACTCTTGACAGCGATGTTATCAATATAGCACTCTTTCGTCTTGCGTAAGTGGTCTCTGAAGATGATGCTCATGGCTTTTTGATATGTGGCTCCGGCATTCTTCAAACCGAAAGGCATGACTGTGTAACAGTATGTGCCAATCGGTGTTCGGAATGATGTATGCTTTTCGTCATCAGAAGACATCTTAATTTGGTTGTACCCCGAGAAACCATCCATGAATGACATACGTTCGAAGCCGCAGGTGTTGTCAATCATGATGTCCGTGATAGGGAGGGGAATTCATCTTTGGGGCATGCCTCGTTCAGATTACGGAAGTCGATGCAAATTTGAATCTTCCCATTTTTTTGAGGACGGGTACTATGTTGGTGACCCAGTCTGGATGTTGTTCCTCACAAACGAAGCCGCTGGCTATCAGTTTGTTGACTTCGGCTTCGATCGCATCCATGATGCCCGGGCGGAAGCGTCGCTGTTGTTGTTTGAGCGGCTTTGCATCTGGCCGAATGTTTAGTTTATGAAGAGCAATATCGAGATTTAACCCCGACATGTCTTTATAGCTCCAGGCGAACACATCAATATATTCTTCGACAAGTTCCAGCAGCGATTCTCGCTCTTCGTCTGTTAAGCTTTTACTGACGAAGATCGGTTTTGGAGAAGATTCGCTGCCGAGATCCACTTGTATGACCTCATCTTCAGTAGGAGGTTCTCTATGTTCGAACCGCTTTTCCCATTGTGCATCCAGCTGTTGGGCCTATGGCTCTAGCTTGAGGATTTCAGAGATGTCTTTGTCTTCTTCATAAGCGTCGGCGAATGCCATGTTGACTGACAGGACTTGTCTGAATATGTCTCCGATGCTGGTATCCGAGTCAGAAGTTGGTGACCCGGTTGAATGTGACTGCCAGTCACATTCTTCATCTGAACTCTCAGGGGTCGTCGTGGGTGTTTCATACCCTAATCTACATCGAGTTTTGCTATAGTAGTCCCGTGGTTTGCCAGCCGTGACCGGTAGCTTCAAGGGTAATCATCGTCCAGTACCATAGTTCAAGCCTGGCGTCGTCTCCAGATCATACCCCTGTTTTTGCATGAGATATTTGGATTGGGGGCTATAAAGATACAGAGGCAGTCATCCGGCATCTGATCCAAGGTCGACTTCTTCTATGGTGAAGGGATACGGATCGTCTTTTTGGCCGAAGATGATTGGATGGTCCCCTCCCTCGATTATGCGGTAAGCGTCTTCTACTGGAGTAAGCTGGATTGAGGTGTACACCTTTGTCACCTGTGTGTGTAGGTGAGTGCCTATACCGTATTCCATAGCATACATTGTACACAGCTTATTGAGCTCGAGGTAGTTCAAAGATAGCCCTTTATTGATGAAGTAAGGTATCTTTTCTAGGGGGATTACATCATCTGCGGAGGGAACATCAGTGTGGGCAGCCACATACTTGGCTAGCTCCGGTTCCTCTTCGGCTACCCCCTGTATAAATGAAGACTGAGAAGACGACCTGGGCAGCTTGATCGTCATGGGTTCAATTGGTGGAGCAGAGCGTGGAGTTGTTGGCAGACTAGCGACCCCCGGCTTGGTACTCGATGCTGGGCGGGGAGTGGTTGGTTCGCTAGAAGTTCCAGACCTTGCATTGGGATGAAGACTCTTCTTGGGAAGGCATATCGTCATTGGCTTGTCGGAGGGATTGGCTTCTCCGTCTGCGGCTGACCGACTCTCGATAACCTGATTGTCAGTGGCTCCATTGAGGGTCTTGGCATTTGGCCAGACCTTGGCAGCCGGATTATCATCTGCTCTTCTTGTACCAAAAGGCTGATTGCGTCCTTACGCAGAGTGGCGGTAAGGGGTGCAGACTTGCCAGGTTTGCGAGCTTGGAGGTGGATCGTCAGAGGTTCTTCTGATCCTGTGGTTGTCTCGGTACGAGCTTGCACATCTCCTTCACCAAGATGCTTCTTCGACTTTTCGTACAGACAGGAGTCTGAGTAGTAGGATTCGACCCCTTTAAAGGGATCGATATCAGCAAATTCCGTCCTCATGAAGCCGTGCTTGTCGACATATTTGAAGCACTGGTGTAGCGTGGAAGGTACGATCATATAATCATGTATCCACGGGCGTCCCAAGAGGATGTTGTAAGAAGTGTCTGCATCTATGACGTAGCAGGTGACTTCTGATTCGAGATCGCCAATTTGACACTTCAAACAAATCTTCCTAATTGGGTAGCTCCGGCCCGAATTGAAATAGCTGATGGCGGTGCTTGTAGGCGTCAGACAATGCATTGGGATACGGAGATGATGTAGCAGACCCTTCGGGATAATGCTTATGGAAGAGCCAGGATCAATGTGCATCCGATCTACCTTTACGTCGCTGATGTATCCAGTGTAGTATAGCGGACGATCATGCAGGTTGGTTTTGATGAGCATGTCCTGCGGAGTGAAGACAATGTTGGGCATCGCTCCCGTACAGGCGCTGTCTTGGAGATCTGCAGGCGGGTTTTCTTCCGTGAGGTTGACCTGAGCCAGGTATGCGTCGGCATTTTGGAGTGCATCGCTCAAAGTCGTACGAACATCCTTGGAGAGTCTCAGAAGCTCGTATAATGACAACTTGGCCGGTGTGTTGGCCAATTGCGCTAAGATGTCGAACTTGTAGGGCTTCTCCAGCCCTTTTGATGCCTCTTTTCGAAGGGATTTGTCAAAGCGAGTCTCCCTCGGCCTAGGCTTGTCGGTCGTCGGAGGCAAAGCCGGTCCCGGAGCATCAGTTGTAGCAGGCTAATGATCTTCAGCCGGATTGTCAGCCACAGGTTGGGATTGTGTCCCAGACCGCGTGACGACGGCTGTAGCTTCTTCGATATCTGTCGAGATTGTGCGGCAGGACCTAACTTTTCCACTCTTCTTCTTGTAGATAGAAGATGATGTGGGCCGAGTCACTTCCTATACCAAGTCTGGATGGATCCACATGACCTCCCTTCGTGATGTGGTGAGAGGCACTAAACCAGCAGCCTGATCTCGGAGAGGTAGAAGATTAGCAATCTCCATTGTCGCCAGAGGGATGGGGACCACACCGTCTTGAGTTTCCGTCAGGGGGAAGCTGCCGAATTATACTGACACCATATTAGCTGCTACTGTTACCTCTTCGAAATCGATGACCAGAGCATTCGAATCGATGAGATTTTGGATGTACCGTTTTAGTTGGTAGCAGTCGTGTGTGGCATGGTGGACGTAGCGATGGTAATGGCAGTACTTTAGGTTCTCCATGTCTGTCTGTCGTAGTTTCCATCTTGGTGGAGGAAGCTGAATTCTGTCTCCTTGTATGAGCATGTCCAAGATGGGCTTGACGTGACCGTCTTCGAAGGAGTAAGTAATTTGCGGCCATTGTTTGTCTGCCGGCTTTGGCTCAGGTTTCTGTGTTGTGTCGGCCACCATAGCCTGCTTACCCCTGCTGTCCAGATTGTTGGAAGGGCTACCCCCATTGTCGTTGTTAGGACGCTTGCCCTTGTTCTCTCCGTCCGAGTTGTGCAGTCCCAATTGGCGAGCCTTTTTCAATCGTTCTTTGGCGCTTGTGGCACTGATGATGAACGTCTTCCAGTCCTTGAATTGACTTTCGCCCATCCAGAGACTGATTGTTGGGAGCAATCTCTTTTAGCAAATTTCAATCAAGGAGGAATCCGGATTTCCAGATGGCAACTTCATTGCGGTTTGGCGAAACCGCTCGATATAGTTTCTTGTCAGCTTCTTCTCCCCTTGGACGACGTCCATGAGGGTGGACATTGTGATGTCCTGTCCTACTTTGTAGAATCTCTCCAAGAACATGCGCTTGAAGCCGACGAAGTAGTGGATACAGTTGTCTGGCAGGTTGTGATACCAGTCGAAGGCGACCCCTTCCAATGCCTCGATAAATAATCGTGTGAGAATGGCATCGTCATGGGGCAGATGGTCGGAGGTGACCTCGAAGTAAGTGATGTATCGACTTGCTGAGGTTTTGCCATCATAAGGATTGATATTGAACGGCTTATATCTTGGCGGGAAGGGGACATCCCTCCATACAGCAGGGTACGGTTGCCGTATTCTGAGGTCTGGAGAATTTTCTCGAGCGTAAAACATGGCTTGGAGCTCCTGGACCTCTCTTCTCGCTTCGCGGGCCTCATCCACGGTGGTGGGGGCTGTTACTTCAGGAGTATTGTTGCCCGGGTTCGGTGCTGCTGAATTCGAGTCCGCATTGACCGCGGGACCCACGCTTGTTTGGCCAGGCGTTCCTCCTTGCAGAGTTGGAAGGGCCGCTTTAATCTCGTCCACAGACTTGACCAAGGCAAGCAATATGGCTTCGAGAGTGTCGATGCGTTGGCGATCACTGGAACTACCTTGGCTGCTGTCTGTCATGAATATCGTCTTTACGTGAGGAGAGATGGACGGAGCGGTGGAGGACGCGCCCTACGAATCATACCCTTGTAGTGAGAAGTCATCGGGGTATGTGGGTATGTTCTCTTCTGGTTCAGACTCAGAAGGAACAGTACCCCCAGTCTCCGAGTTCGCCTCGTCTTGGGAGTTGTCGACGTCCTCGGGGACGTCAGGGTTTGCTGCATCTGATGGGAGTGTTGCCTCCCCTGACTCGTCTTCCTGGAACATCGAATTGTTGTGGAGGTTCAGAGGAGGGCTACCCCCAGTCCCAGCAACCCCCTGTGTTGTGGACGACGAATCTCCCACTGTAGCAGATTTCGTCTTAGAACGAGTACCTTAGAAAACTCCGGTGGTGGGCACCCGCTTAGACGACAGTCTTTTAGTCGAATTGGTTGAAATCTTCGGGCTGGGAACATTTGTCTTCTTCCCTCTTCCATCAGTGGGGACTTTCTGAGCAGAGTTGCAGGAGACGACGGGAAGTGCCTCGTCTCCTGAAGACGGTTGTTGCATTCTTTGAAAGACGGACTGCCGATCTTCTCGTACCGTCGTATTATTGCAACAGCAGTTGACATGACTTGGGTGCAGTGGCATCCGTGGGAGGACTCTTTGCACCCCGATGTATCTTCTCTTTTCTTGCGTTTGTGGAGGATGACCTCACGCAAGTCAGATGGGTCTGGATCGACCATGTTTGCTCCCTGGATTTTGGAAGACTTTTGCGAACCTCTCTGTCCTTTTACTGCCGGGGGTTGGACTCGAGTGGTTCTGTACAACCTCCCATCTGAGGCCCGTATAACGGTATACGGGACGCTTGGATGGTCAGAGACCGAATCAGTGGACCGAGCTTGCCAGGCTCGCGCTGTCCTAGACTTCTTCGCTCTAGTGCGTAAGAGCATATAGTAGGAAGAGTCTAGGTGATGCTGGAGAGAGTCAGACATGTCTTTTCGGGAGCACAGGAGATCAGGACCATAAGATAGGCGGTCGAAGACAGAGCCATGCGGGGTAGGCATTATGCGGCTATCATCAACAAACTTCATGCGGCTGGCAGACGTAGCCGCATAGGCGTTCTTCATACGACTGGGAGTCTCAGCCGCATGAGTTTTCTTCATACGGCTGGACGATCTGGCCGCATAGACTTTCTTCATACGGCTGGCAGATTCACCCGCATGAGCCTCCTGTATGTGGTTGGCAGATTTGGCCACAGGAGTGTACGGCTTCTTCTTGGGGCGCATAGATTCGCTCTTTACCCCTGCAAGTCCATCGTAGTACTTTTCTCTGCCGGACTTGGGGACAGCAGAGTGCTCTACGGCTCGAAGTGGAGCCGTATGAGAGTCGCCTTCGCCGTCTTGGGTAGCCGAGAGTACCCCGTCCAGAGCTTCTGGAGGAGCAAATGATTTTGGCCTCCACTCGTAGCGAGCTTTCTTTATTTGAGTTCGCTTCTGGACCGGGCCAGCACTTCCTTCAGAGAGTATTTCTTCAAACGCTTGTTGGTCGAAGCGGACGACCGTCTTCTGTTGCGAGGAGCCAAGTTTGGCTGCATCCGATTGCATCACCAACTCCTCAGCCGTAGAGAAGTTTGTCCCCAGTAGAGTCGCCATCGTGTTTGCCATGAAATATAAAAGAACAGAACAATTATCGGAGGACTGGACTTTTACTTCACAATACAAACTCGCTTATACAAAGAAAGCCTAGGGACGAAAACCTTGGTACAGCAGTCTTAGTACAATTATTTATTTTAGATTCTGGGGGGTGACGATAGAGGTTTGGGAAAGCGACGACCGCTCTGCCTTACTCCTTGGACGATCGGGTGCAGCTTTTGGACTCTGTAGAAGAACTGACGGGCGTTGATGAAGAAATGCTCTCTCTGTTCAGGCTCTCTGGCTCTCTATGCGCTTCTGTCTCTGTATCTCTCTCTGTATCTGTCTCTGTGTATATGTGTCTCTCCGTCTCTCTGTGTGTGTTCGCAAGGGAATGGCACCTTGCTATTTATAAGAGTAGGGGGCATTATTAGGGTTTACAATGATTGTCCATTCTTGAAAGTCGACGGCTAAGGATCATTAAATCTGGGCCGTTCATCGAGATTTCAGCAATAAATATGATTGCATCAAATCTTTTATGGATAATTAATGCTAATTGACATAAATCCTCATGATTTGTCATGCCAACCTCGGATTCCTTGACAAGTGTCTTTAATTGACTTATTTATAAATAATCTGATTTGATCCCAATATTTTATTGGGATTTGTTGAGAGATTTCGATCAATCTGATGCCACGTGCCCTGCTATCATGCCACGTGTATGAGTCGCAGGAAAGTCGGGCCGCATAAAGCTGGCCACGTGTCCAGGCTGCCTAAGAGTGGCCCTCCAAAACATTTGGACCGCATGGTAATGATGTGAGTCGCATGAGTATGAGTGAACCGCATGGAGATGGCCTTTGTGGGCCGCATGGAAATGGTCTTCGTGGGCCGCATGGAGTTGTCCTTCATGAGCCGCATAGAAATAGTCTTTGTGAGCCGCATGGGGCTAGTCTTTGTGAGCCGTATGAGAGAGTCCCCGTTTGGGCCGCATACAACTATCCACGTGTTAAAGCCGTATGACAGTTTCTGAATCTTGGTAAATTGTGTCAGAGATTTTCGTCGCTTCCCAAAGAATCTGTCATTATGAGGGAGTCATAATGATACCTTTGTGTCAGAACTGTCACCTCGTCAAAGCTGTCAGCCGTCAAGGCATTTAATGCAAAAATGAGAGATCTGTTTGTAGGCCACGTGACTCCTCTTTGAGCCGCATAGGACTTGTTTGAGTTGCATAGACGCTCGAGCCGCATGGATACTTGTGCCGCATGATCTTTCTGAGCCGCAGAGGGCTTTCTGGCCGCATGGATCCTTCTTTATTCTTTTTCATGCTTCTACAGATGTATTGCACGACATGCTTTCAAATTGACAATCGATCCTTCATCTCGTAGCTTGGAAGAAGGAAAAGTTGGTCTAAGTGCCACAAGACTATGAACCTAACGTAGTCGTAGGTGTCGCACAGAATGAATGCTTGATAAAGCATAGATTGTCCCATAGTCCAATGCTTGGCATAGGATAATTGTTCGACAATATAAGTTTCCACAGTGCAAGGCTTGAGTTAGCCTTTCCTCATCCCATGGGTTAAGTTGATGCACGATTGACTTAGGAAACAGTTATACCATGAGGTATCAAAGTCATAGCAAATACTGTCCCATGTTTTCTGTGATTGTCATGGCCAACAGTCCCACGATCTCAAGGCTTGTCATATAAAGTATAACTTGGGCAGAGCGTCATATAGGACACAAATAGTTTAAGGCACAAAAAATGGTCATTTCGATGTTAAGGATGCCATGGTCTATGGCACGTAATTGACATGAATGGTTGAAGTCAAGTAAGAAGGCTATACAGTAGTCATTTTCTGGGTTTCAAGAATGGAAAAGTTCACATGACTGTTTGTCGCCGAGTTCGATCCCGTAGCTTTGGAGTCCCTTATGAAGTATGAAAAGCATGGTCATGAATAAAGAAAAGAAACCAAGTTATATCATCTGTAGGCCTTGCATTTACGTCAAGTCTAGACGTCGTCATAGGTGCGTGGTCATGGACAACTTGTGCACAAGGCGTAGTCTCCCTCGAAAATTGCCAAGGCCTCGGGATCATGTAACTCCTGGGGGAAGCGAGTTGGCTAAAGCAGGATGCTGGATGTACCGCATAAGAGGTTCAAGGCTTCCATCGGCTAGCTACCCGTGTGGATGATCGCCGTCTATCCTCAGCCAAGTCTAAGATAGCTTGAGATTGCTAGTGACCTTTCATATAGAATAGTTGGTATGCTAAGCGGCAATCCGCGTGCACAATGTCGATCAGATCAAAGTAAGTACAAGCACGATATGAATTGAGTTAAGAAGGTGCGTACGGTTGTAACACCATTATGGAGCCTAAGATCTAGCAATAGCAAGAATACGTACTTCAACACGCAATGTGACATCGTATTTGAGTCGTCTATAGAAGTTCCACATGTTGGGTTAGCCATTTCGAGTTGTCTAGAAGGGCCGTAAGGGCAAGTTTGGTTAAGTCACGTTGAGTTATAAGGCACGGCCTTGATGTTTGAAGCACAAACAAATTTATGGCACGACCATGTTATTACGTCTCGAAGTATGGCACAAAAGACAAGAATGAGTGGTACATTGATGCTGCAAGCATGAGAATGGTCTAGAAGCAAAATGATAAGTAAGTTATCGGTGCGAGGCACGATGATGGTCTAGAGATACAAAATAGGCCAGGCATCCATGTCCTAAAACTGATCCTAAGACAAGATTAGAAAGACAATTGAAAGGATATGTTGCACAAAATAAATAAACGTGTTGGTTTTGAATGGTAGGCAGGGAGCTCACTCCACCAGTTTGGTTGTGTACTAATACCCACATAGTTTTCATGTGCAGGCACCGGTAGGAGCTTGTTCGGCGCGGACCTCGCTTGGATGCGTCGAGGCACGAAGTTCCTTGACATTTTGAGGCATACGGCCGTATGGAGTATGGACTTATACGGGACATAATATATGGACATCGCCTTCCGAAGCATCCGTAGTGGCAAGCATTGAGCTTTATATTGAGAGATGAGAGAGAGCAGAGTGACATGTATTCTAAGAGAAAGTGAGCTTGAGTGATTGTAATCTTGGATTTACGCCTTTGTAATATCAATTCAGTATCAGTAAAAGATTGATTTTCTTTCAATACACATGTTGCCATCATTATTCAATGCTACTGCTTGGGACTTCTGTGCGACGATCCTGTCGCTTAGCCTGTAATCGGTCGTTATGGAACCCGCCATACATAAGTGCAACCTAGCCTCATGCGACATCATGCCTTAGTGAGGACGATCACTCCTCCGGGAGCAGGACATGACATAGAAGCTGACTTCCTTAGGCTTTGGGCTAAAGAGTCATGATTCATTGCTCGGCCCCTATGCAGATATTCAAGCGGTCCAAGACGTTCAACCTGAGGGTGGAATACCCTCTAGAACTGATTTGGATTTCTTTTTCGGCTCTACCTCACTTTCTCTTTGCCAAGTCCTCCGTCTACGCCATTTTCAAGTACATCGGCACCCCCCATACTCGATAGGGCTACTGCAGCTTTCATTAGACCGAGCAGAGCTCATCTTTGCATAGAAGTTGATGTGAGTAACACCCTCCCCGACAAGATCCGTATGGACCACCCCAATGGAGGTAGCTTCTGGCAAGCAGTAGAATATGAAGCTCGCCCAGAGTAATGCAATCATTATTACCACTAAGGGCACCGGTCTCTAGATTTCTTCATCCTTAAAAAATGAAAGTCCCCTTCCTCTGATAAGATTCTTGCCACAATTGAGCCCCGAATACCAGAGTAACCCCAGCTACGAAGGATACGCTTGCATGTTCCTCTTTGCCCATTGAAGTGGTGGAGCGCCAGCCAGTGGTTGCTACTGACAACGGCATCCACAATGTGCAGACAATTCTGACCAAGGAAAGAGTGGGCATCCGAGTGGGGATTCTGAGCGAGGATATCTCTGGGTCTAATCTTTCTGCTAAAGGAGAGATGTTGCCCCTAAATACTGCTAGGTCAGTAAGGGAACTGTAGGGTGTTTTTCTTACCGTACAACATCAGTTTGATTCAGAGGTAAGCCGTCAGACTCAAAGGGTGGGGGAACCGCAGCCCACCGCACCAGAAATAGTCCATGGAAGATATCTAATAATAGATTTGGCATCCTGGCGAAGGTAGCAGATGTAGCTTACATTCACAACGAGGAAACTCTTCCTCTCCTGGGATAATCTGGTTGCAGTATCATAATTAGCACCGATATAGGTAATGATAACATGAAGGAGCATGCAGGAAAATAGACATAAACGAGGGATCAAATGCTCATGATGCTATGATCAGCTACTAAGCCTACGCACAACCAATCCCCCTCTCAATGATTAAGATTATCATGTAGAATATGAGGGGCATAGCTAATAAGCCTACCATGAGAAGATTAAAAACTCTTTGTGAACTTCATAAAGTCACTATTTTGGCCATTATTGAACCCAAACTCCCTGTCAAGTTGATAAAACACATTCAGATACAACTGGGTTTTACTTCAGCAATTGTAAACCCCTTAAATTTCTACTACGATTTTTGTTAAAATAATTTGGTATTTAATTGGTACTTCGTATATGTATGCCGCATACGAGTTCGCGATTCATATTTTCTCGTCGAGTGCGAATATGTGCGAGGTACATATTTTTATAAAACCTTTTAGTTCAGAAGCATAGTTTTTCAAATAATATAAAATAAATATTTTAAATTGCTTAAGTGGTAAAAAGCATCACATTGGGATTTCTAATATAAATTTAATTTACAGGTTATTTATTTTGTTAAACAAATATAAACAGTAATTTTGGAAAACTATATTTTTATGCAAATATTCTTTTGCATACGAGGTGCATAAATTTGACTTCATATATATAATATTATTTTCAAAATTTATTAATATAAATATTTTATTATTCGAGAGGATATTTTAAAAATATTGTTTGGTTTAAATTTAAATAATTATGGTGATAAAATTTGAAATTTATTTCGGAGATTGTTGTTTTAAATTTAAAATAAAGACATCTAGTTGATCGGAATGATGTGATTGAATTAGTTTCAAAATGTATTTAAAATAAATACGACTTTATCTAATGGGGAGTTTAAACAATCCCAATCCTTATCAATATAGGGCTTCCACCTCCTATATAAGGAGAGCCCCTTGTTCTCTTTTCTACATAATTTCTACAATCCAAATTTCCTCCACCCAAATGCATTGTGCACCGTGTCTGTGTCCACCGTATTATTCCATTCTTTATACATGTACATTATTTCTCGTATCGGATACACCCACGACACCATCGAATCCTATCCATAAATCGTCTCCGTTCTCCTTCTTCAGCCGCTACAACATCGTCGTCGTCACTTTCATCACCGCCATCGTCCCCTCGACTTCCTCACCAACACACCCTAACCTTAATCTAATCCCTGCCACCCCGGCATCCCCGTCGACACCACCACCTGGTCCACGATATCACCAACACCACCGTCGGCACCCTGCCATGGTCGTCATCACCACCACTCTTCACAGCTTCGATCATCCCCGCAGCCCCGATCGCCCAGTAATCAATCCCCGACCATCGCCACACCAGCAAACATTGACCCCGTCCCAGTCTTCACCACACCACCATCCCCGATACCCGACTCTGACCAAGTTGACTGACGGCCAACGTCAACCACCGCCACCAACACCGCCATGCCTTCGACACAAGCTCGGTGTCGCACCGCAGGAGGCTTTTCCGTACGGCGCTCTGCCACGGCGAGCTTGTTGTAGCCTTCGCACCTCCGCCCACACCGGTTTGAATAGATTCTTACCTCCTCTACCGATCCCAGCGTCCGTCGAGCCCTCGCAGTACCGCCACCGCGGGTCCGGCCACGCCGCCAGCCGCCAAGGCAGCACCTCCGTGCGTGTACTCCGCCATCGCCGCACGTTTGCTCCTCGGCCCCGCCCTCGTGTGGTCACCTCCGCCACACCGGTCGAGCACCGCTGGTAACCCCCTTTCTTCTTCGTTTACTTCTCCATCTCTTCCTTTATCCCTCCTTCTCCCTCTCTTCGTTGAAAAAAATTGAGAGGGTTTCTCTCTCTGGCTTGTACCTAAAGAAGCCATCGGCTTTGTGTGTTATTAATTGACGTCATTAATGATAAATTTATTAGTATTGTTATGTATAGTCTATTGTATTAGTTGTAAAAAAGATTTTTTATGTTATTTTTAGATACTATGCTTACATACTAAAGTATAGGTATATAATATGGCATATATGACATATGATCCAAATATTATTCAAAGCTATATTTCGGTATAAAAACTATTATAAAGAAAATATATGTTCTGGCCAAAATAATTATCAAAATTTATGTATTTATCCAAAATATTTTACTAACAAATAAATTATTTCCAGGTATTATAAAGATAATTCTCGAATTTCAAATGTTTACCTAAAATATCACTAAAGTATTATGAACTATTTTAAACTATATTTGTTTACCTAAAAATTATAAAGTTAAGAATTTCTAGTATTCATCTAAATTTCTAACCAATAAAACAATTTTATTTAGAAAGTTATTTTAATAAAACTTAGAAAATTTTCCTTCCTAAAAAAATGATATTTATTATTTTTAATTTTGTCTTAAACCTGTTCTGACGAAAACCTAGTTTCACATATCTAAAACTAATATATGATTATTTCCATAAATTCTTCTCGGCTACCATCATCATTCGTGACTAAATCGTGCTTCCTATTCTATTGTGGGTTCGGACCCTTACTCTTCGAAGATGGCTATTGGACAATCGGAACATGACATAGCATCGCATCACACAAGGCGTCACCCCAGGATAGATACCTTGCCATCACTGTTTATTACTTGCTTATTATATTGCATACATTTATTTTATATTTATTATTTTTTGTAAAATAAATTATGCTAAACATTTGAAATTTTATTGTCTAGTTAATTATTCCTTGCTTAGTAAAACCTAGATTTAAGTGACGAACTACATTCGTTGGCCTTGACACATGTACATCTCGAATTACGAGTCGCATATAGATCTCGGACGTGTGTACTGAGTGGTCAGCGATACATATTAGACGAGCGTTAGGCTATGACTACTACTAGGTCTTCATGATAGATGACTAGTAGTTATTAGAGTTAGAACATTGGGTAGGGAGAATACAATTGGGCGTTAACCTCCTCCCTATCTATCGTAGACTCGCTCGCTACTGAGAAATGATAGGAAGACTATATACTGTAGACTCATTCGATACTGAGGAATGGTATATAGTATTAAGACTCGCTACTAAGGTCCTACTTATTTTATCTTGACTTGACTTGGAGGTTATGCGACCATGTGCTATTCTCGATTGTATTACACTTAGAGTGGTTAGGTGACCGTTATTCGGTAGGTATAGGTACTTTTGGTTTATGTACTTATGCTTGACAATGACTTGGAACCGTATTTTGTCGTGGAGTAGTTGCCACACCTTGTCCTTGTTTGGTTGTAGGTATGGTCAACTGCTTCGATGATAAGGTACTGAACCTTGTTATGGTCCGAATTATTATTGAGCAGCCTTATATTCAGTTTATGGCATGTTGTTTATTGTATCTTGTTACGTCTCTCTGAGGACCTGGTGAATTCTACAGGTGTATTTTTGTGACTTTTTGCAGGTGCTTAGCCAAGGATATGGTTTACCCTCTTGCTTCGAGATGATTGCTTGGATCGTCTTTACTTCGCTCGACAAATTTATTTGTTATGTATTCCTTCTCTTTTAATTGGTAGCGGATTTGTCTCCGCCCAACGATTTGTAAATGACAATCCATAAGTTTATTAAAAATTCTTTCTTCTTTTGTGGATAAGATTAGTGTCATGGCTTACTGCACTTTACGGCTTATGTATACATACGAGGATTCCTTATACTTCGTATGTATACAGCGGGCATGTCTACGTACTTAGTCCTAAGTATTTTGGGACTGGGACATTATATATTTTTATGGTGGCCCATGCAGGTCAAGTTTATCACTTCGGTTACGTGACTGTACCGATGTGAACCTGCATATAGGAATAGAGTTTAGGATCTCATCCACAAGCTTGACCTCCTTCCTTGCTTTAAGTTTCGAACTCTCGTTACCATCCTTAATTTGCATCCTGTTTGAACTATTTCTTCATGAATTCTTATTTTTCATGCATAGTGACATCTAGGAAGATGACTACACTATTATATGCTCATAGGTCAAACATATGGCAAGAAAGATTACATTGAAAATTAGTATACATTTGGGGTCTTATTTGAGTTATAAAGAAATTTTTCCTAAAAGTATGATCTTAAGGATTAGTTAGTTCCAAGTTGGGTAGTAGCTTATTACCGCCTTCAAAGGATAGTTGGAATTTATTTAATATTACAAGGTGGTATACACAAGAGGATAGATAGATTGAAAAAACAAATTAATTGATTCGAGTTTTGATTT
Source organism: Iris pallida (assembly GCA_029216955.1). Taxonomy (NCBI): domain Eukaryota; kingdom Viridiplantae; phylum Streptophyta; class Magnoliopsida; order Asparagales; family Iridaceae; genus Iris; species Iris pallida. The sequence goes on from JANAVB010007397.1 coordinate 18,215,837, forward strand.
TTGAAGGTCTTTGAAAATATTTAGGATTTATTGAGTTATGGCTATACATCTTGGGAAGAATATAAATTTGATTCGAAAAGGATCTTAAATTTTTAAATGATGAAGTATGATTTACGATTGACCAAACTTTGAGGATGATTGATAAATTTTGGTAAAATGTTTTTTTTGAGTTAAATTGTGATCTATGATTTATAAGGTTATTTAGATTTCGAATTTAAGGCCTTGATTATAGATATTTAAATGTTGGTAAAAAAATATAATACATATACATATGCTTTTGAAGAGTAGTTGTGACTTGCTCGAAGTTTAGATATACATTTTGAAGGATATAGAATCAATCTGAGGAGTTATTTTAAATGTTTATTTTTTACGATTGATAAGATTATTTAAATCTTGAGCTTACGTTTTGTATTGATTGTAAGATGCTAAGAGTTATCTTGAGGTTTTTTGAAAAAAATTTAAAAAATTAAAAGTTATGATTTGTTATGGAAGTTTAGTTAAAAAAAAGGGGGGAGGAATTTGATGACTAATAGGATTATTTGAATGTTGAGTTTTATTACAACTTTTAGGGAAAAGTTACTAATTATATGATGAAAAGTTATTTTAGATGGATTAAAGGAATTTACATTTTAAGTTATGATTATGTTGGACGACTTAGAATGAATAGAAATTATGGTAGATTATTTTTTTCAAAAATTATATTAAGAAAATTTATGAAAGCTCGAATTCAAGAAGTTAGACTTATAATAGTAGACAACCAAGACAGCCCTAATGAGATAGAGTAGTCCACATTAGTGACATATCATGATAGTTGTAAATACTCAAGTATAGTTAGTCATCTACTAAACCGTGTCCCTAAGTTATTTTACTTCGTGCTTTAAATTGATTTTATTTTTGTGCATCTCATGAACTCCCACTTTCTATTTTAGATCTTCTGGTGTCCCTCACCGTGACTTTGATATTTGGAGCACAACACTAGACTTTACCTTCCAACCAATTTCATATACAAGACATAAACGACTCCACCTTCATGTAGGTATATCATGTCCCACTAAAACGCGTCCCCTTGTACTCTATTTTTATGATACGACTTTTGAGTTAAAATGGCTAGCTATAAACCCTCCCATAATACTATGGTCCTTTCTGACTTCGGTTAGAGATCAAATTTTGAGTCAACCCTTTCGACCCGATATATGATTGTGATGTACTTAATTCCTTATTATGCATAACTTTGTGTGTTAACTTGTTTGCTTAACCTTTGTCATTTTATTTTCATGCCTTATCTTGATTTACTTACGCATAACACCCTTTTACTCTCCATGCAATATTATCAACCCTTACTTTCTCCTTTCCGATTGAATTGCTTCACTCATATTTTATCTTGATTCCTCCGTGGTTTATGCAATTTTGTTCATTTTATGATTTCCTTGTTCGAAGATAAATGTGATCATGACATCCTTGGTTGGAAAGATATTAGATTAGAAAATCCCTAAGAGAAAGGTAGCGGTAAAGTTGAATAAGATGGTTGAGTATGCATAAGTGAAATCTTGCGGTAAAACCTATGAGGCGGATATATTTTATGATCAAATGAGAGTAGATTCTTGTTCGACAAATTGTTTCTTTATTTTATGAGATGATAAATAGAGTGTTTGAAGAAATTCAAAAGAGTGTAATTTCTTAAACCATTAATGATTAAGAATTTAACTATGGGATGATTGTAAATATAAAGGTCATATTAAGGTAAGATTGATTTTACACTTGACTGAAATGGAGTAAAAAAAAATTTATGTAATTTCTTAAAAGGAAAATTTTGCATGGGAAAATTAGCTTGAGAGAAAATATGTAGGAAGAAGAGTATTATAGATTATTTGAATTGGAAGTTTGGACTTATCAAAGTTTAAGATTTTAGATATAATTTCATATTGAAGTAACTTTGAATTGAACTTCGACTAAATGGATTAAAGGTTGACTGATTTATTTTGAAAGACGAAAGATTTGGTTTGAGGAAGATATTTGTTAAAGAATTATTGGATCAAAAACTTCTAAAATTAAGGCATTCTATTACGAGATATCTAAGGTAAATATGGGTTGACGTCTAAGTTTTGTTCACAAATCTCAAATTTAGGAAAGTGTGTTTTACAGAAGAAAAAAAAATTAAGTTCGATGGAATAACAATTGTGAGAAGAAATCAAAATTTTGATGATTGTGATAAGGGTATAATAACAAATCAAGATTTAATGACGACATAGAAACCCGCAAGTAAATTTGACTCAAAACTAATGAGCTAGTAATCGAGGCTTGAGATAAGGAGGTTATTGCCTATTTATAAGGTTACAAGTCTATAGGATAATAGTAGTATTGATAAAGTGTAAAACATTATAGGTTGTCATGCATTGACCATCTTCGAACTGTTAATTTTATTCTACTAAAATTACCTAAATTACCCATTTCCATCTTATGTCTTGAACTTCTCGCCCGATGATTTAAATCGCGATTCTTATCGACTAAACTCTTTCTACCCCCTTTGACCCTACCTACCCTAACTACTCCTAAATTTCGAAGATGAAATTCTTATAAGTTGGGTAGGATGTAAACCCCATAAATTTCTACTACGATTTTTGTTCAAATAATTTGGTATTTAATTGGTACTTTGTATTTGTATGCTGCATACGAGTTTGCGATTCGTATTTTTTCGTCGAGTGCGAATATATGCGAGGTACATATTTTTATAAAACCTTTTAGTTCACAAGCATAGTTTTTCAAATAATATATAATAAATATTTTAAATTGCTTAAGTGGTAAAAAGTGTCACCTTGGGATTTCCAATATAAATTTTATTTACAGGTTATTTGTTTTGTTAAACAAATATAAATAGTAATTTTGGAAAACTATATTTTTATGCAAATATACTTCTGCATACGAGGTCATGAATTTGACTTCATATATATAATACTATTTTTGATATTTATTAATATAAATATTGAGAGGATGTTTTAAAAATATTGTTTGGTTTAAATTTAAATAATTATAGTGATAAAATTTGAAATTTATTTTGGAGATGTTTTGTTTAAATTTCAAATAAAGACATCTAGTTGATCGGAATGATGTGATTGAATTAGTTTCAAAATGTATTTAAAATAAATATGACTTTATCTAATGGGAAGTTTAAACAATCCCAATCCTTATCGATATAGGGCTTCCACCTCCTATATAAGTAGAGCCCCCTTGTTCTCTTTTCTTCGTAATTTCTACAATCCAAATTTCCTCCACCCAAATATATTGTGAACCGTGTCTGTGTCCACCGTCTTATTCCATTCTTTATACATGTACATTATTTCTTGTGTCGGACACACCCCTGACACCATCGAATCCTATCCCTAAACCGTCTCCGTTCTCCTCCTTTAGTCGCAACCTCACCGTCGTCGTCACCTTCATCACCGCCATCGTCCCTTCGACTTCCTCGCCAACACACCCTAACCCTAATCTAATCCTTGCCACCCCGACATCCTCGTCGACACCACCACCTGGTCCACGACATCACCAACACCACCGCCAGCACCCCGTCATGGTCGTCATCACCACCACTCTATACGGCTTCGATCATCCCCGCAGCCCCGATCGCCCAGCAATCAATCCCTGACCATCGCTACCACAGCAAACATCAACCCCGTCCCAGTCTTCACCACACCACCATCCCCGTCACCCGTCCCAGGTATTATAAAGATAATTCTCGAATTTCAAATGTTTACCTAAAATATCACTAAAGTATTGTGAACTATTTTAAACTATATTTGTTTAACTAAAAATTATAAAGTTAAGAATTTCTAGTATTCATCTAAATTTCTAACCAATAAAACAATTTTATTTAGAAAGCTATTTTGATAAAACTTAGAAAATTTTCCTTCCTAAAAAGATGATATTTATTATTTTTAATTTTGTCTTAAACCTATTTTGACAAAAACCTAGTTTCACATATCTAAAACTAATATATAATTATTTCCATAAATTCTTCTTGGCTACCACCATCAATCGTGACTAAATCGTGCTTCCTATTTTATTGTGGGTTCGGACCCTCACTCGTCGAACAAGGCTATTGGATAATCGAAACATGACATAGCATCGTACCACATAAGGCGTCACCCCAGGCAAGATACCTTGCCATCACTGTTTATTACTTTCTCATTATACTACATGTATTTATTTTATATTTATTATTTTCTGTAAAATAAATTGTGCTAAACTATTAAAATTTTATTGTCTAGTTAATTATTCCTTGCTTAGTAAAACCTAGATTTAAAAGACCACCAGCATTCATTGGCCTTGACACATGTACGTCATGAATTACGAGTCACATATAGATCTCAAACGTGTGTACTGAGTGGCCAGCGGTACATATTGGATGAGTGTTAGGCTGTGACTACTACTAGGATTGCATGGTAGATGACTAGTAGTTATTAGAGTTAAAACATTAGGTGGGGGAATACAACTGGGCGTTGACCTCCTCTATATCTATCGTAGACTCGTTCGCTCTGAGGAACGATTGGTAGACTATATACTATAGACTCGCTCGACACTGAGGAATGGTATATAGTATTGAGACTCGCTACTGAGGTCCTGCTTATTTTATCTTGACTTTACTTGGAGGTTATGCGACCATGCACTATTCTCGATTGTATTACACTTAGAGTAGTTAGGTAACCGTTATCCGGTAAGTATAGGTACTTTTGGTTTATGTACTTATGCTTGACCGTGACTTGGAACCGTATCGTGTCGCGGAGTAGTTGCCACACCTTGTCCTTGTTTGGTTGTAGGTGTGGTTAACTGCTTCGATGATAAGGTACTGAACCTTGTTATGGTCCGAAATATTATTGAGCAGCCTTATATTCAGTTTATGGCATATTGTTTATTGTATCTTGTTACGTCCCTCTGAGGAACTGGTGAATTCTCCAAGTGTATTTTTGTGACTTTTTGCAGGTGCTTAGCCAAGGATATGGTTTACCCTCTCGCTTCGAGATGATTGCTTGGATCGTCTTGGCTTCGCTTGATAAGTTTATTTTTTATGTATTTCTTCTCTTTTAGTTGGTAGTGGATTTGTCTCCGCCAAACGATTTGTAAATGACAATTCATAAGTTTATTGAAAATTCTTTCTTCGTTTGTGGATGAGATTAGTGTCATGGCTTACTGCACTTTATGGCTTATGTATACATACGAGGGTTCCTTATACTTCGTATGTATATAGCTGGCATGTCTACGTACTTAGGCCTAAGTATTTTGGGAATGGGACGTTACAACAATTGCTCGATGTAAAGACATATGGATATTATCCAGGTATGACTCCAACACAAGGATAGTGGTTGACCATGAATAGGTGTTGTTTGTAAGCTTGGAGCACCCCCAGCTATCACACCACTCTCTTCTCTCGGTGGTACATAGTAGCTGCTCCCATTGGAAAATGAGGGCATTATAGGAATACCTCTTTAACCTCCAATCATATTTCCACTCCCTTCTATGGCTTTGCACCGACGACTTCAACTCGGTCAAGGATAGAACAGAGAAATCTGGTGGGCGTCCCTCGTGGTCGTTCGTCATGAATGAATTCTCGAATTTCATTATGGAATGAAGGCTTTATCCCATCCCTTTTACTGGAAGCATTTTTACGTGGTGCAATAAACAAGAGGGAGTGCATTGCCAGAGGTCGCGGCTCGACCGTGCACTGGTTGATCAAAAATGGGAGGACATGGTCCCTACTACTCAGTTATCGCACTTCTGTGGAATTAGATCACGTGCATCTTCTAATCGAGGTTTATGTGGTGGAATGATGATTTTCAAATTTCTGGATTTCTGGTCTCAACATACAGAATTTACAGAGGTAGTGAAGGAAGCATGGGTCTCAGTTGCATATGCTAATCTGCTCTAACTCATGGCACTCAGACTCAAGGCTACCCGTCGTGCATTATCTGAATGGAGTAGAAATACGTTCATATATATCTTTCATGCGATAAAACTAGCGAAAGATGATGTCTGTCATACGGAGGATAGGTGAGGAGGTTAGTAGGTTGGAATAGAGACTCACCACACTTTTTATTTCGGGAAGGTGATACACATGTATAAGCATCCTCATTTTGGCCGATTTTATATAAGAGAAGAAGGTTATATATATATATATATATATATATATATATATATATATATATATATATATATATATAAGTCTCCCAAGGATACGTATTGTAACGCCCAGTCCCAAAATACGTAGGACTAGAACGTAATCATGCCAGCTGTATACATACGAAGTATATGGACCCTCGTATATATACATAAGCTGTAAAATGCAGTAACCAAGGTACTAATCTCATCCACAAAGACAAATAATGATATAAAAGCAACTTTTAATTTGTCATGTATGCAATCGTTGGGCGGAGATAAATCCACTACCAACGAGTAAGGAGAAATACATGAAAAATACAATGAGTTTGGCGGGCGAAGCGAAGACGATCGAAGTGCAATCATCCTCGAAGAGATAGTGACGATCAAGGCCACGGCTAGAACACCTGGGAAACACAAGAACACACACCTGGCGAGATAACCAGGTCCTCAGAGGGACGTAACAAGATACAATAAACATGCCATATAAATACTGAATATAAAATATGCCACAATCAAAGAAAGTGACAAGACACCAATAAGGTAACCTAACCATACTAAAGTGAACATGCAATGAGAATAAACCTTTTGTCGCATGAGCCCTGGCTGTAAATAGGATCTGGTATAGTCCCCACTTGGGCACCAGTGACCTAAGAGCATGACGTTCAAAAACGACAGTGGCCAACCTGAGAGACTCATACCCGTATCTCCAGCGGAGCTTCCGGGTTACAAAGAAAGTGCAATCGAAGCCCATACGACAAAGAAATGTCCTCCCCACCCAATGTAACTATCATGTCGCATCCACGACCATGTAACACTACTAACCGTCAAGTCTTCTAACATACAACTATTGACTGTTAGACCTAACGCACGTCCTGCACGCATCAGTGATCAGCCAACACGCAAGTCCGTAGACTGTATGCTACTCATAACTCACACATCTCGTGGCACAATAGTGTCAAAGTTTATGTAATACACTAAGCTAGTGGTAGTCCCTTAACTCTAAGTCCATATGCAATCAAGGGTAAATAATAAGGTACAACTAATATCACTGAGCAGGCAGTAATCAAGAACTAAAAATAAATGAACAGTGATATGTAAATAAATGTAACTAAAAATAAACGGTATAATGGCAAGGTATCTTGCCTGGTGTGTCACCTGGTGTGGTACGATAATCCGACAAGTTATATTTGTCCAGTAGCCATGTTCGATGTGTAATGGTCCAAGAGTCACGAGAAAATATGAACATTTCATTAGTCATGAGAAAATGAGGATAATTGGAAGAATTTGAGGAATAGATAAATATACAATTCCTTAGAAAATAATTATTTTACCTTTAAAAACATGTTTACTTGTAAAATTTGTTTACGAAAATACTTTGAAAATATGTATATATAATAATTTTGAAAATTATATCTTCTTAGTCAAAATACTCTAAGTTGTAAATATGATTAAGGTGGAAACTAAATTTCCTAATTTAAAATATCTATTTTAGAAAAATACTTCTAAACCATTTTAGACAAAAAAAGTATAACTGGTGAATCGAAATAATATTTTAGTATTTTAAAAACGAACTTAAAATTTGCTAGAAAATATTTGTTCAATTAGATAATGGTAATAATAATAATAATATAAATAATAATTTTTTAACAAATAATAATAATAGAATAAATGACAAATTCTAGTAATTAAGGTAATTTTAGTAATACCCTAATTTTGCAAATAATTAATACTAATAATAATAATGATGTTAATAAAAAATAATACAGTTTATCCTATTTAGTTATTCATAATAATAATATAATGATAATACCAATTCTTAAAACCATACAGTCAATTCTTAAAACCATACAGTCCTTTCCCTATGTTTATAATAATAATAATAATAATAATAATAATAATACTAATAATAATATAACAAAAAAACTAAGCAGTCCCTTCCCACCCCCAAATTCGACCTGGGGAGAGTAAGAAAGAGAGAGAGAGCGGGTCGGAGAGGGGTTACCAGAGGGGACTCGGGATCGGCGACCGTGAGGCGACGGCGGTGACGCAGCTGCGATAAGGGTCTCGGGGAACGCGGCGGCGCGTTCGGAGCCATCCACGAGCGAAGGCGAGTCGTAGGCGGCTCGCACAGGAGAGACGCTAGGGCGGTTCCGGCATCGTGCGTACGGCGGAGTACCAAGGCTCGCCGGCCGGGTCAGGTACGAGTGCTGCGGCCGCGAGGGAAGAGGGTTGCTGGCTCACGGTCGGCGCCCGGGTTGGATACGGCTGTTTGGGGCTGGGCGCGCGCCTGGCCAGAAGCGCAGAGAAGAGACGACGCCGGTGGTGGCGCTGTGGGCTCGGCCGGCGGCCAGTCCGGCGGTGAGGACGCGGCGGAAAAGAATGGCGCTCGAGGAGGAGAAGCGTCGGGTTCGGCTGGCAATGGAGGGGCTGAAGCGACGGACGGTGGTCCAGATCCGACGATGATCGGTGCTGCCCGCGCGGCGGAGATGAAGGAGTGGCGGCGGGAGTTCGCCGCGGTGCTGCCGCGGTCGTCATCAACTCAAGGAGGTAAGGGTCCTGTCCCCTTCCTTTTTTTCTCTGGGTATGGTGGTTTCGATGATGGGTTGGCCGGGGTTGAGCCGGAGTACTCAGGATTGGTTGGTAGGACGGGGATCTGGTGGAAGTTGGCGGTAGTGGAGATGCCTGGTGGTTGTGGTCGGAGTTGGGGGCTGTGGAGGTGGTGTGGTCATGGTGGTGGCGATGGTGGATGGTGGAGACAACGGCGATGGTGGTGGTACGATGATGGCCAGACGGCAAAGGGTCAGTCGTGGTGATCGGGGGTTGCCGGTGGTGTGGTCCAGGAAGGTGTGGAAGTCGAGGCGGTGGTTCGTGGCCGGAATCCGACGGAGTAGGGACTTGGGACGATGATGATGGTGGTCTTGGGTTGGTGTTTTCGTAATCTTAGGGTTATGGGGTCATCGTGTCCGGGTGTGGACACAGGGAGGAAAAAATGTCTATGTAAAATCGATCATAGTGGAAATGGTGGACACCGACATGGTGCACAACACTTTATGGAGAGAATTGTGGAGAATAGAAATTCTTGGATGAGTACCTGCCTTTTATAGGATGTGGGAATTCCCAGTTGGATGAAGATTGGGATGATTTAAATCCCAATTAGATAAATCCCCTATTAATTTAAATCGATTTAAGATACTTCAATTTAATTCAAATCCAATCTAAATAAATTCTATACTTAATTTAAAATATTTTAAATAAAGCCAATAAAATCTTTTACAATTTAATTTACCATATTTAATTAAATATTAAAATTAACAAAATCCTAAATATCATTTTCATAATTAAATAAATATGGAAATAATTAATTTCAAAAATCACTATAAATACTTAAATATTACTTCATGATCTAGCTTTTATAAATAACCAAATATATTAATAAGCAAATTTCACATTTCGCAAATCTTTTGGAAATATTTCATATAAACCACAATTTTTCAAATCACCACTCATTTTTAAACGACGAACAAATAACTTTTTTTAGAAATCAAAAATATTTATCACATATTATTTGAACATGTACCTTTCCTATAAAAATAAAATTTATAATAAAATATTTTTCTAACATATGTACCTCGACACATATTCGCACTCGTCGAGTATTTACGAAACACCGCACGTTACGCAAATTCAACAATAAGAACTCGTATACGACATGCAGATATGAATTACAAAATGAATACAAAATTATATAAAAATAAATCGTAGTAGAAATTTAGGGGGTTTACATCCTACCCAACTTAAAAGAATTTTGTCCTCGAAATTTAGGAAAAATTAGGATAGGTAAGGCGAAGGGGATGGAAATAGTTTATTCAAATAGATGTACGAGATCACGAGAATGCAAACGAAATATTCGCCGAGGAGGCGAGTGACATTTCAATGGCAATGTGTCATTCGATCGACTAGCACAAAATTTCGATAGTTTTAGATTACGATCATGTATATGACAATCAATCAATGACTAAGCTCAATCAACCTTAACATTAACCTTAAAAAGGGACAGCCTCATAAGTAGGTAATAACTCATTAATCCCTTGATATCATCAATATTCATGTAATCTCTCTTATCGTAAATCGTTCTTTCAAAAAAATACTTTCGTACCACGTTCCCTTAAAATTTAACAAAACAATTTTGATTATAAATGCACTCTAACTTCCTCTATCTCATCATAGAATTTCAAATAGTCTCAAAATTTGAATTCCATAATCTCCATTATACTAGCTCAATTAAAATTTTTCCTCTAAAATTAAAATTTCAAAACCTTCAACCAATTGGCCCAAGTAAAAGTTAAAATCTTCTTACTACAAATTTGTATTTATTGGTCAACGTACAATGCATCCATAGGTACCCAAAAAGTTCGTCTTCAATGTTCGATATCTCGTAAACTAACAGTATACCTTCATACTCAATCTTCTATCATCATAATTGAAAATTTCATAAAGTATCTACTAGTCTCTCTTGAAAATTGTTGAATTCACCAATCTCAGTTTCTTGATGGTAGAAATGAAACTCTTCTTAACTTCTTATTCATAATCTTTTTAGAACTTAATTAAAGTATAAGGGGTACTTTCTTCAACAATTGGTTATCCTTGAAAAATAATATCGTCATATCGTCAACATTGTCTTTATCAAAAATTTGCATCCATGAATTTATATATATATTTGGTTCTTAAACCATCAACACTTTAGAAGATTTTCCACTCGATTATATAGTTACCTTAAAACAAAATTTGAAATTCGCGAAGTCTATTTATCCTCGAGTGTTTCATCATAGCATAATATATCCTCTCTTACTTCATTGATTCGAATTTATCGCACATTTCTATTTATGTCCCATCTGTACCAACTTTATTATTTATCCATGCTGTGGGGTTCTCCAATCTAACTTCTACTAACCCAAGATTGTCATGATCAAATTTTATTTCGCATAATGGAATCATACAAGGAACAAGGTTGCATAAACTATGGAGGAATCATAGTGAAATATAAGTAAAGCAATTTAATGAGAAGGAAAAGAGTAAGGGTTGCAATATTGAAGAGCTAAAGATGTTATGGGTCTAAGTAAATCTAGATAATACAAGAAAATAAAATGACAATGATTAAGCAGTTAAGATAAACACAAGGTTAAGCATTTAAGGGATTTAGTAAATCGCAATCATATATGGGGTCGAAAAATTGAGTCGAGATTGAGTCCAAATATATAGTCAAAAGTTTATCGGTACCATGGTATAGGTTATAGTTAGTCTTTATGACCCGAAAGTCGTATCATAAAAATAGAGTACAAGGGGACGTGTTTTAATAGAATCTGATATACCCGCATGAAGGTGAGTTCGTCTAGGTCTTGCATGTGGAATTTGTGGGAAGGAAAATCTAGTGTTGTGCTCCAATTATCAAAGTCACGATAGGGAATGTCAAATGATCAAAAATAGAAAGTGGGTTTCATAAGGTAATAATTAATACCCAAAATAAAAGGATAAAGCACGAAATAATGATAATTTAGGAAATCTCGTAGATCAAGCTAAGATAAGTTAGAGGCACAGTTTCTGGAGAGAAAATAGTCTCAAAGATAAGGGTATGGTCAAGGGAACGACTCTAATCATTTCTAAGTTTCAAACAAGTAGATGGTCACAAATAATGATCTAGATTTGAGGGAAAGGTCGAGTAAGTCAAAGATATGTTTATCGGTTTGGTCGATGACTAACTATACTTGTGTATACGCAATATCATAGTCATTGGTGGCATGGCAATCTAATATGGAATACTTCTATCTCACTAGGGTGACCTTACTTGCTTCTGGGTCTTTTACCAATATATGATCTAATCTAAAATTTCAAGTTCCTCGAAAGTTTCTCAATAAACTTTCCAAGATACTTCGCCAAAATTTCAATTATCTTAGACTGTCAACTTTAATCAAAATTTTAAATCTCTAGTCAATCTCGAAACAACCCTTGTATATCGCAACTTGAATAATAACTTCTTCTTCTTTTTTCCAAATCTTAAACTCAACATTTAATGAGTTTATCAACCAAATTTCATACTACAAAATGGTACATTTAAATAACTCCCGAATTTAATCATATATCCTTCAAATGTGTATATCTAGCTTCCAATAAGTCACAACTACTTTTCAAAGGTAATTCTCTTTTTTTTTTTACCATCATCTCTTCAAACTCAAAATTAAATAAACTTAAAATCATACGACTCAATTTAAAACCTCAAGCTCTCTAATAAACCATAAATCATAAATCCTCCATATTCTCTTATAACTTAAAACTCTTTAATAATTTTGAGATAAACTTTTACAAATCAAATTTGAACTTAACCGTAAATCATGTGTCACAATTTAAAGATGTTTCTCTATTCGGTTTCATATCCCGATAAATCATAAACTATTTTGCAATTTCTAAAAATCATAAATCATAAACTTGTTTTCTCGATCTAGCTATTCTCTTGTGTATACCACCATGTAAAAGCAAAATAAAATTCCAACTATCCTTTGGAGGCAGGTAATACGCTACTACCCAACTTGAAATTAACTAATCCTTAAAATCATATTTCTAGAAAAATAAATGCCTTTATAACTCAACAAAATTCTCAATACAAATTAATTGTCAATGCAATTTTTTTCTAGCCATGTGTTTAACCTATGGGCATATACTAGTGTAGTCATCTTACTAAACACGAAACTAAGAATTTATGATAGAAGGAGTCAAGCAAGATGCAATTCAAGGAGGTCGAATGAGAGTTCGTAATTTGAAGTCAGAAAGGGATGTCAAGTAGGTGGATGAGATTCTAGACTCTAATCCTATATTGCAGGCCCGTTCGGTACAGTCATGTAGCCGAAACGGTAAACTTGACCTGCATGGGACACCACTAAAATATGTAACGCCCCAGTCCCAAAATACGTAGGACTAGAACGTAATCATGTCAGCTGTATACATACGAAGTATATGGACCCTCGTATATACATAAGCTGTAAATATAGTAACCAAGGTACTAAATCTCATCCACAAAGATAAATAATGATATAAAAGCAACTTTTAATTTGTCATGTATGCAATCGTTGGGCGGAGACAAATCTACTACCAACAAGTAAGGAGAAATACATAAAAAATACAATGAGTTTGGCGGGCGAAGCGAAGATGATCGAAGTGCAATCATCCTCGAAGAGATAGTGACGATCAAGGCCACGGCTAGAATACCTACGAAACACAAGAACACACACCTGGCGAGATAACCAGGTCCTCAGAGGGACGTAACAAGATACAATAAACATGCCATATAAATACTGAATATAAAATATGCCACAATCAAAGAAAGTGACAAGACACCAATAAGGTAACCTAACCATACTAAAGTGAACATGCAATGAGAACAAACCTTTCATCGCATGAGCCCTGGCTGTAAATAGGATCTGGTATAGTCCCCACTTGGGCACCAGTGACCTAAGAGCATGACGTTCAAAAACGACAGTGGCCAACCTGAGAGGCTCATACCCGTATCTCCAGCGGAGCTTCCGGGTTACAAGAGAAGTGCAATCGAAGCCCATACGACAAGGAAATGTCCTCCCCACCTAATCTACCTATCATGTCGCATCTATGACCATGTAACACTACTAACCGTCAAGTCTTCTAACATACAACTATTGACAGTTAGACCTAACGCACGTCCTGCACGCATCAGTGATCAGCCAACACGCTAGTCCGTAGACTATATGCTACTCATAACTCACACATCTCGTGGCACAATAGTGTCAAAGTTTATGTAATACACTAAGCTAGTGGTAGTCCCTTAACTCTAAGTCCATATGCAATCAAGGGTAAATAACAAGGTACAACTAATATCACTGAGCAGGCAGTAATCAAGAACTAGAAATAAATGAACAGTGATATGTAAATAAATGCAACTAAAAATAAACAGTATAATGGCAAGGTATCTTGCCTGGTGTGTTGCCTGGTGTGGTGCGATAATCCGACAAGTTATGTTTGTCCAGTAGCCATGTTCGATGTGTAATGGTCCAAGAGTCACGATAAAATATGAACGTTTCATTAGTCATGAGAAAATAGGATAATTGGAAGAATTTGAGGAATAGATAAATATACAATTCCTTAGAAATAATTATTTTACCTTTAAAAACATGTTTACTTGTAAAATTTGTTTACGAAAATACTTTGAAAATATGTATGTATAATAATTTTGAAAATTATATCTTCTTAGTCAATATACTCTAAGTTGTAAATATGATTAAGGTGGAAACTAAATTTCCTAATTTAAAATATTTATTTTAGAAAAATACTTCTAAACCATTTTAGACAAAAAAAAGTATAACTGGTCAATCGAAATAATATTTTAGTGTTTTAAAAACGAACTTAAAATTTGCTATAAAATATTTGTTCAATTAGATAATGGTAATAATAATAATGTAAATAATAATTTTTTAACAAATAATAATAATAAAATAAATGACAAATTCTAGTAATTAAGGTAATTTTAGTAATACCCTAATTTTGTAAATAATTAATACTAATAATAATAATGATGATAATAAAAATAATACAATTTATCCTATTTAATTATTCATAATAATAATATAATGATAATACCAATTCTTAAAACCATATAATCCTTTCCCTATGTTTATAATAATAATAATAATAATGCTAATAATAATAATAATATAACAAAAAAAAACTAAGCAGTCCCTTCCCACCCCCAAATTCGACCTGGGGAGAGTGAGAGAGAGAGAGAGAGAGAGCTGGTCGGAGAGGGGTTACCAGAGGGAACTCGGGGTCGGCGACCGTGAGGCGGCGGCGGTGACGTAGCTGCGATGAGGGTCTCGGGGAATGCGACGGCGCGTTCGGAGCCATCCACGAGCGGAGACGAGTAGAAGACGGCTCGCACAGGAGAGCGGCTAGGGCGGCTCCGGCATCGCGCGCACGACAGAGTGTCGAGGCTCGCCGACCGGGTCAGGTACAAGTGCTGCAGCCGCGAGGGAAGAGGGTTGCTGGCTCGCGATTGGCGCTCGGGGTTGGATGCGGCTGTTCGGGGCTGGGCGCGCGCCTGGCCGGAAGCGCGGGGAAGAGACGGCGTCGGTGGTAGCGCTGTGGGCTCGGCCGACGGCCAGCCCGGCGGTGAGGACACGACGAAAAATTATGGCGCTCGAGGCGGAGAGGCGTTGGGTTCGGCTGGCACTGGAGGGGCTGAAGTGACGGACGGCGGTCCAGATCCGACGATGATCGGTGCTGCCCGCGCGGCGGAGATGAAGGAGTGGCGGCAGGAGTTCACCGCGGTACTGCCGCGATCGTCGTCGACTCGAGGAGGTAAAGGTCCGGTCCCCTTCCTTTTCTTTTCTCTGGGTATGGTGGTTTCGATGATGGGTTGGCCGGGGTTGAGCCGGAGTACTCAGGATTGGTTGGTCGGACGGGGATCTGGTGGAAGTTGGCGGTGGTGGAGATGCCTGGTAGTCGTGGTCGGAGTTGGGGGCTGTGGAGGTGGTGTGGTCATGGTGGTGGCGATGGTGGGTGGTGGAGACAACGGCTATGGTGGTGGTACGATGATGGCCAGACGGCAAAGGGTCAGTCGTGGTGACCGGGTGTTGCCTGTGGTGTGGTCCAGGAAGGTGTGGAAGTCGAGGCGGTGGTTCGTGGCCAGAATCCGGCGGAGCAGGGACTTGGGACGATGATGATGGTGGTCTTGGGTTGGTATTTTCGTAGTCTTAGGATTATGGGGTCATCGTGTCCGGGTGTGGACACGGGAAGAAAAAAATGTCTATGTAAAATCGATCATAGTGAAAATGGTGGACACCGACACGGTGCACAACACTTTGTGGAGAGAATTGTGGAGAATAGAAATTCTTGGATGAGTACCTGCCTTTTATAGGATGTGCGAATTCCCAGTTGGATAAAGATTGGGATGATTAAATCCCAATTAGATAAATCTCCTATTAATTTAAATCGATTTAAAATACTTCAATTTAATTCAAATCCAATCTAAGTAATTTCTATACTTAATTTAAAATATTTTAAATAAAGCCAATAAAATCTTTTGCAATTTAATTTACCATATTTAATCATATATTAAAATTAACAAAATCCTAAATATCATTTTCATAGTTAAATAAATATGGAAATAATTAATTTGAAAATCACTATAAATACTTAAATATTACTTCATGATCTAGCTTTTATAAATAACGAAATATATTAATAAGCAAATTTCACATTTCGTAAATCTTTTGGAAATATTTCATATAAACCATAATTTTTCAAATCACCACTCATTTTTAAACTACGAACAAATAACTTTTTTTAGAAATCAAAAATATTTATCACATATTATTTGAACATGTACCTTTCCTACAAAAATAAAATTTATAATAAAATATTTTTCTAACATATGTACCTCGACACATATTCGCACTCGTCGAGTATTTACGAAACACCGCACGTTACGCAAATTCAACAATAAGAACTCGTATGCGACGTGCAGATACGAATTACAAAATGAATACAAAATTATATAAAAATAAATTGTAGTAGAAATTTAGGGGGTTTACACGTATATAGGAGAGGAGTTTAGCGGGTTCGTATAGAGAATCACCACCCTTTCTGGAAGGTGATACACATGTATATGCATCCTCATTTTGGCCAGTTTTATACATGAGAAAAAGGTTTTTAACACACACACACATATATATATAGAGAGAGAGAGGAGGGATCCGCATCTCCTCATTTTTTGTATCCCCATGTA